>OZ026627.1:79341628-79756628 GCA_964020975.1 Hermodice carunculata | reverse complement strand
TATTTTCCCTTAGTGGTCATAACTATATTTAAAGCCGGGGTCGCGTGTAATGTAATATAAACAATACGTCGCCTTCAAATATCATTCAGAATCATTGTCAGTGCATCCTTCATTAATGTGTACGGTACCATGTCATCCCAATTCATTTGTAGGCATCATGCCTGGTCGATTTTCGACATACCAATTTCCAAGCGGTGTCCTACTTTGGTGAGCAACGTCCTATTATATATTGTTCTGAAGGGATAAAAACTTGTAAACTTGCACTCTGGTGTGTGTGTGTGTGTGTGTGTGTGTGTGTGTGTGTGTGTGTGTGTGTGTGTGTGTGTGTGTGTGTGTGTTTACTGAGGCGGTATTACTGCATTTAGAACGGTTTCGGTCCCTCAAACTGGGTTATTAATAAATATAATAACGGGACGTCAGCTTAGTTTCCTCCATATAAAACTTATCTTACCGGACCAGGTAAATGGTAACAAAGACCGCCACTGTCACTACGCAAAGAACTACCAGCAATACTAGAACAATGAGTAGACCTGAAAGACAATAATACATTAATGCATTCTAGTCCCGCCAACCAAGTCTTAAAAAATAAAACAATAATTTGCTTGGTTACAAATATAACTAATTTTTTATGGATCTTGGAAGGTGCGTGTTGCAGATGGCGCCACTGGTCTACCAAAAGTGGTGTCATACTTAACTAAATTCAATACGAAATACTGTCACCTGCAATTCACCTACCCAGATATCCCTGGAAACATATGACATGTAGACCTGGTGCTACCTATGATACTATAAACGAATATTATAGAAAATGAACATATATGTGAATAATGATATTCCAGTCAAGGAGAAACTTATACATTTTAAATATTCAATCCTGCACATCAGAACTTCTGATGTCTAAGATATAGTGTATAAGTAATCAAGTTCCATCACTACCAGTGGTGGGATTTCAATTTAGATGCGTAAGGGGTTTACCTCTCCTTTTGTTGTCTTGAGTACGTCTCCCTAATCACACACTCAACAAAAATGATAAAAAACTTAATAATAAAAAATAAACAAAAATTAAGCTTTGCAAATGAGTCATGGACAAGAGAAACAGTTTTCTCTGAAATCGACAAGTACAAGGAATAACAACCAAAACTAGTACCCGTTTGTGTGTTCCTGTATGCAGCACTGTACTTAGCGAAACCATATTATCAGATTCATTACTTTCATTCCGCTTTCTTTCGGAAACACTAGTGGTAACTGTTGGACATTTTAAAATGGAAATTGTTTGAATTCCCTTCAGTTTCTTGCCCTTTTATTGTGGTAAGAGGCAAATGATGGCCTGGTAATGAAAGTACATGATACGACAAGAAAAAAGTTGCAACGTAATCACACTCTTTCATAAAATAAAAATATTGGATAAACGTGAGAAAAGAAACCCCAAAACGCACACAAATACGAAAACGTTATGCATTTTGTTACAATGCAGCACGAAGTAATGATGCACTGCTCATAAAATGTTACAGGCAGTGTTTATACCAGATCGTTGCATAGTGTTATGGGCACAACAGTGGGTAGGACTTCAATTTAGAATAAGCGGAAGGATACCTTGCGTCTCTTTGTCTTGAGTACTTCCTGAAAATCACAAATAAATGAAGCTTAAAACGTGGGTCATTGAAAATGTACTGCATTTAGAATATGCGGAGGGAAGAAAAGTGATTTAAACCTGTATTTTGAAGTTCACGGAAAACAATTAAACTATTACCTGCTTAAGTGTCTTCCTATTTTAGTGCAGCAGTAAGTGAAATCATATAGGGCATATATATCTGTTTGTGTGCTCCTGTATGCTGCACTGCACTTAGTGAAACCATATTATCAAATTCATTACTTTCATTTCAATTTCTTCTGAAAACACTCGTGGTAACAATTGGACATTTTAAAATGGAAATTGTTTGAATTCCCTTCAGTTTCTTGCCTTTTATGGTGGTAAGGGGCCAATGTTGGCCTGGTAGGGAAAAAACAACATATGGCAACACAATAGTTGCAACGTAATCACATTCTTCTGTAAAATAAATATTGGCGGAACGTGAGAAAAGAAACCCCAAACGCACACAAATATGAGAGTGATTAGCATTCTGCCATACTGCAGCACGAATCAATGGCGTAGTAATGATAAAATGATACGGGCAGTGTCTATACTGGATCACTGCATAGTGTAATGGGCACACTGGTGGGTAGGACTTGAATTTAGAATAAGTGGAAGGATACCTTGCGTCTCTTTGTCTTCAGTACTTCCTGAAAATCACAAATAAGTAAGCTTGAAACACGGGTCATTGAAAAGGTCGTGCATTATAGAATATGCAGAGGAAAGAAAAAGGATTTCAACCTGAATTTTCAAGTTCATGGAAAACAATCAAACCATTTCCTGTTTAAGTGCCTCTATTTCTAGTGCAGCATTAAGTGAAATCATATGGGGCATAAGTATCTGCTGGGTATATAATGAAATTCATTAATAAAAAATTTTGAATTGCAAAAGCCTTGAATTTTCCGCAGTTTCTTTTCTTTTTATAAATGTAGGAAATAACCAATAGATGGCGCCGTAGGTATGAAGACCATAATGTAATATGTAAATACATGTAGTTATAAGTTAAAATGAAAACAAGAGTAATTTGGAATAAAAATAAAAGCAATATCATAATATATCTACTACAACTTAGTACAAGCTGTGTACAGCACAGTCACAATGAATATTAGTAATAACTGAAATCACCGTTTATTTCGTTTGGCTTTTTCTGAAACGTGTGCTTTCAGTTGAAGATTGAAATTCCTTTTGTCTGATATTGTTTTTAATTGCTCTGGTTATTCGTTACAACTTTTGATGGCAGTGTCAGAAGAACTAGCAGCTTTAGTTTTTGACACATGGTAAAATTAGCATTTTTTTAGTCGGTTGAACCTGGTAAATTTTGGCGATGATCATTGACCTTATGAAAACAATGGTGAATGTACGCTGGTTCAGTGTGGTTATGTATCCTTAAAACATCATTCAGTTTAAATTGTTTGACTAGGTCTTCGACATTAGGTGTCCGAACTGTGTCCAGCTCCTTTTGTCCAATGTGCTCCCCTAGGCCCATGTTCATAATAAAACGGATTGTTTTGTTTTGCATGATCTAAAGCCTTTTTGGTGAGTTTCAGATATACAGGAGTGCCAGGAGAAAGAGCAATTATCAAATATACATTGTACAAATGCTGATGTGATGGTTTTTCTTGCTTTGCCGTTAAGAGAACGGGCATGTCTGTGCAGAATTTTTTGTCTAATTTGATCCATTTATAATGGCTGTGGTGATAGCCTCTCCGGACAAGGAACTGTCTAAGATGACACCCAAATATTTTACTGAGTCACAATGTTTTATGTCCATGCCATTACATGACACTGTGAAATCTTTACCGTTGTTCCCATTTCAATTTGAACCAAACAATATTGCCTCTGTTTTACACATATATAATGGGCACGTTGAACTTGGAGGAGTGTGCTCTGTAGAGAATGCTGTTTCAGCGATTCGTTAGTAACTATGCATTAGGTAGGAAACAACCAGAATAGCCTCAAACTAAATTATTTTTTTCCAAAAAGCAATAGGAAAGCAGACATAGCATTAACGACACCCTCTTCCAATAAAATGTTATTTGGTATGCAAATCTAAGCTGTACTAAGCACAAGCATTTTGATCAGTCAAAATTAGCATTACATGGTATCAATATATATATATATACTCTTCGACGTATTCATGCACATGCACCAGAAAAGTTGCACGGAAGTAGGTATAGGGGAAGTTTCGCAAATGTTCTGTCTCTCTCACCCTGTCAAAATTATTTTGTTTCTCCCTACACTTTCACTTTCTTTTGTGGGCAAATCCTTCATGTAAAACATTGATCAAACTGTCATAACCGGGCAGTACATTCTTCATTTACTGCAAGTACTGCAAGGGAGTTTAGATATGGATTTTGAGTCTTAATGTTGATGCTAGCCTATGTTTGTTTGACGGCCAGGTAAACTGAGGGATCAGTTTTCTGTGAGAACACCTTTTCCCTTGTTTTGACATTTTTGCATGTGTTTCCCGTGCTACATTTCCAGTCACAGCAACTGTAAATCAATCATATGCAATTGAATGTTCCCTGTCAACTGTAATGGAACGCTTATTACGTTACGAAAATGATTACCTGTGTCCCCGCCAGATCGTCTGCCAACTGATGTGGTGACTGAAAGTCGTAATGTATTACTTCTGGAGTGTTTATCACTTCCCAACAATAAATGCATTACTTTTTCTCGTTGACTATTATATGTATGTTTGGAACACAACTAAATGCTCCTTAGGCTGTTCAAGGTGTTCAGCGGCAACAGGTCACATCGGCGGCGGTAGGCGGCAATACAAGAGACCACCGCCTAACCTATCAGATTAGAGTGTATTATAAAAAGTGCTGGCAGCTGCCGTCAATAGCCGCTTAGCGCCATACACCATCACCAAAAATGTGCCAATCGCCATGAAACTATGTTTCCAACATTTAAAAATAAATGTGATTTTGAAGCAAAAATCACTTTATGTGTTCGTTTGGGGGCGGAAGATAGTTATGTAATTTACAGAGTCACAGATAGTACAATCACAAACATGACAAAGGTGCAAGTGATAGTAATAAATGGTATCTTGGGCCGCCGTTAATCAAGTCTTATGTGTCACTGAGTGAGTCACATCCAAAGGATATAGAGTCTCTGGTAGTGAACAAGTGGAAAGAAATGCAGAGCCTTTGTCGCAATAAGCATCATTTATTAAATTATTAATGTTTAACGACCATGACATCGACATAACAGTAGTCTATGTCAAAATATTCTTGTTAAGGTGCATACCTGTCGCTTTAGTGGCTGTACTTTCAACGGTGGTCGGTGGTGAAGGCTTGTCTACATTATACAAAATGGTAAATATATTTTAAGAACTATGCTTTTCAAAACGTGACACACCATACATAGTTTTCAAGAAACACATTATTAGATTTAAAACATTTTGATATTTGTTTTCTGATGCATTATTCAAGTCTGTTGGAATAAACATGTTATCCTGATCGTCAAGTATTGTCTCAAACTGAAAAATAACAGGCAATGAATGATATCTGAGCCAGATTAAATTCATACTTGCTAAATCTTAACAATCTTATTGCAATGAAATTAGCAAGTTATAATGTGACAGGGGGTGAATTGTAATACTATTGTACTTGTTCACATCACACACCACACACGTATATTTCTTATTTTCTGTTCCATTTCAGAAGCAGTTTCAATCTTACCTTCCCCACACACAAAGGCGTAAGTATCAGCACAATCGGAGTACATCGGCCCACCTTGAGAATTAACATCGTATACCACGCACTGCCCTGTCGAAATGTTTACACGCAGTTTTTCTGGAACCAATTGCACGAACAGAAACATTGTTTAAGACGTATAGTTCACAAAAATACAGTAATGTTGCCAATGACCTAAGGTAAGTGGCAGAATATAATATACATCAGAAAAGTACGTAACTTCAAGGGGTTTAAGCATATATTACAAGCCTAAAACAATAATACCTGATCCATGTCAAGGTAGCCTATTGAATGTGGACGTGTTCTCATTATATATATATATATATATATATATATATATATATATATATATATATATATATATATATATATATATATATATATATATATATATATATATATATGAGATATTTGAGCAAAGACACAAATGCAGACGGTATGTTCGATGTGGGGAGTTTGGAGCGATAATTACATATGTTAGTAAAGGTGGATGATACCTCTTCTCTCTCTGCTTGTTCTTATCGGTCGTGTCATCAGAAATTACATCTGAGTGATCAAAATGAAAATTTATGAAGACTTCAGTCTAACCCGATTGTCTTCTATGATCTTTTACACATTCTGGTATATAGCCATCATGATAAAAATGACATTGTGCGCGAATGTAGACATTAGGATTGTTCATTTACTCTACAGTTTTAATAACGGTATGCATCACAAACACACTGTACTTTCGATATAAACAGAGTAAGGCTACATTTGCAATATGGTGTTAATTATGACGATGACTTTTTTGCGGCACGGAGCTGTATTCAATCGGTTCTTCAAATAGAAAGATGGATCTCACAGGTGAGGGACCAAGTAGTAAAAACCTATGACAGCTAATAAAACACAAGTCATACATCTGATTGAACGTACTTGCACAGATTTTGACTGAAATATTCACCAGAGATCCCATATGCTATATTTCATAGTATGCCATTGCAATTTGCGGACAAAATACAACAGCAAAATATCCTGATATCTTGATATTGCAGACAAGTCGGGATATGCAATCTATGCCCACAATTCTATATGCTTCAACTGTTATCTCGGGATCTGGACCTACCTAGTGGGTTTCTATTTGTCAAAAGGATCAGAATTTAGTAAGCAGGATAACACAATAATATGATTCCATACCGGACACAATCCAAATGCTTTCGAGTCCATGCTTTTTCAATTCTTCTCTTGTATTCGTGATGTCGCTTTGCTTGATAATGGCCTGGTTTTTCGAATTACACGTGTCTTGAGCATAGGAAAAGTTTACTTTTGTGATGTAAATAAAGTATCTCCGCAGAAATATTTCGAAGGGTTCTTTTGGCTCTGTAATTTGAAGCGAAGATTTTTAATTGAGTCGTTCTTATGTGGTTATGGCTAATTATCATCAACTGAATACAAACTATCAAGGCACAACCTTCGATTACTGTTTTAATTGCAACAACAACAACAACAACAACAACAACAACAACAACAACAACAACAAATGAATAATAAGTACTGTTTGCCTATGTTTGATGGCATTTCTATAGAAGTTGCTAGATTTTATTTGACCTTATAGGATGTCTGGCCGTTTAAAAAATTGATTTCCTCCCTTATTTGCTTACTTTAAAACTGATTTACTCACGCATTTTTTGGTTTGATTTGATGCTATCACTATATCAATATATGTGCTAAATAGGAAAACCACTCTTACCACTAATGCATACATAGCCATATCTGTCATCACATGCTGTCATAGAAATTGTAGTGTTGTTTAACATGTAACTGCACTGCGTCCCTGAAAAACGTAAGCATGGTAGTGTTAGAACAATTATCCAAGAGGCTCACCGTAAATTACAAGGAAAAGTGAAGATCAAGAAGTTACAATATATTGACAAAATCTTAGTCGTAATAAAACAAAAGAATGTAGTTTGGCAAGATTAAAATTTTTGACTAGTAAAAGTAGCATAGTGACTTGTTTTCAGCTGGGAAAAACATAAGAACGTTCTCTTGTAAAATTAATCAAACTGAAAAAGGAACATGGACCTATCAAAACATGAAAAGGAAAGAAATCGTGTAGAAAATTATTGTCCGCTGTATTTGTTTTATGTTCTTGCATTTCCTTGCTCTACGAAACCAACCATTTACAATTGATCAATGTCACAACACTGATAGGGAAACTTTCTACATGGAGATACTCCTGCCAAGTGTCTTTATTATTTTGCGTCCTCGTTCTTAGATTTTAACAGGAGCATATCTTGCCAGATTCCACAATGGCTATACCGTGTAAACCTACATGTAAAAGTGATTTCTGCTCTCATTATCCCAGGATAAATGTTGTATATATTGCCTATAGTAGGTGCGTGACACTATCAGTTATGTTCCAAATAGCAAATATGCCTATTCCAATTTCAGGCTTATTACCTGTTTCTTTGATCCAAGACTGATTCAACCCAAGACGCACCATCTGAGCAGATACGTAAGTTTTGATATCTCCTTGTTCCACTTTCACACTGGAGAGTAATGTTCTCTTTCGGTTCCAACATTTTTGTGCTGCTTCGCTGCGGACAACGGCTTCGTGATTAAATTGGTAGATCCTGCCATCTTTTATGGTTTGTTCTGGACCTGTTATCAAACATAATGTATACTGATAATCAAATTATATTTCTATGCTAAAAGAATAGTACATCAGTGATGCGTACTTTCATCATTTGTTGTTGTTGTTGTTGCTGTTGTTGTTGTTGTTGTTGTACAGTTTCCATGAATTTCAATTTTGCGAACTTGCAATGAGCCAATCACAATGTTTCTTTTATAAATGTTTGCTTTTCTTCTTTACCCTCAGAACAATGCAAAATTAAAAAAACTTAAGCTATTTTGTGTATCTGTATTGTTATTAAGCCCTTCTCACCAGCAACCCCCTCTAACAAAATGCCAGCAGGTAGAAAATACGGCATCTTCATGACAGAATTCCCCCAAGAGTCCTCCTGTTACACTGTCTGTAATTTCTAGAATAGTGGGTTTGTGTTGGAAGACATTGAACTGTTACATAATAGAGAGATTTAGAAATTCCCCGACCTCTACCTATATGACTTTGCAGGGGTCACCCTCGTGTTTTCCCGTGACTTTATACCGCAAGCTGTTCGGAGGTGTGCCCTGAAGCGAGAGCATCACGTAAACGTCTCAAATGGGGAAGGGGGGAGGGGTAGGTACTAAAACGTAGAAATTGCTGTTCAAGTCTCACTGAAGAACATACTTCAAAAATATATTTGAATGTATTCATCGGAAGGAATATTATACATGCACTATATGACTCCAGGAAAAAGTCAGAGTGAAGTGTACATCTTCTGGATATGCTTTGCACTGGTCAGAATCAGTGAAGCTAAATGAGTAAAATGAGTTTAAGATCCCAGGAGCACATGACACAATTAAATCAATAAGTTTCTTTCACAGGCTGGGCCATTGTGGCCTGTCGATTCACGTATCGTAATTCCCTTACAGGAGAGAAACCATGGGCGGCTTTACGTCCGATATGTCTCCCAGTAACACGAAGTAAACACAATAAATTATAGTTATTGCAAAATTAGGTTAATACTTCAGTAAAGTTAAAAGTACTAATTCTTCTGTAAGATTGAACTGTATAATATTTTTAATCTGGACAGACCCTCATTCATACTTTCCGCTATATAAGTATTGCCTTTGTGAAAGGCAACATGAAGATTTCTTTCTTTCTTCCTTTTCACATGCTTATGTAATAGTACAATGCATTTGGCTTTCACACATTTACGCTAGGATTATACGACTGCACGGTATATCTTAACACAACACCCCTTTATTTTTGCCATTTATGTGGCCAGTATATTGCTTTGAAACTGGAGACAGAGAGGGTAGCAGTGAAACTTTTTTATGATCACAAAGTATTTAGCTAACTCACTCCCAACTGCAATTTAACTTGAACTACTAAACACGAACTACCCTCAATGATTAATAAATTACCAGACTCAAATTCCTTGTCTAAAGATCTTTCATTCAACTTTAAATATCGACATGTCTATAGTTCCCCCCAAAAATTATGATCAGGATCAACAGCTTTCTACGAGACGCTATGGACGCAATGTATCAAAGAGTGTCGAGGATAAGCTGTTGATTCGGTCCAAAATTTTGAAAAAATCGAAAAAGAAAATGCTTCTATATAAAAGTTAAAAAGTTGTGAATTTCCTATGCGTATGTAAAGTATATGCGCAGGAAAGAGTCACACAAATTCATTGATCGAAAACTATGCAATTGACGACTGGCTTTTATTCATTATCAATAGCGCCCTGGGTCTTTGGTGGACAGAGGCGTGGTGAATAGGAATGCCCGCATATGTGTGCTTTCACGTTATATTTGAAATCTGTCCTCCACATGGTGGTTAAGGGCTGCTGTACTGATGCCACTCTCGTAAACTTCGATATAAAATTCGCATATTTTTTTAAATTTACGTGATGTTAAGTGCAATTGCTCAATTTGTGTTGCTAGTCACTTTGTTTCTGTAGTTACTTGATGAATAAAATCTAACTTGAACAGCTTTATTCACCTGCCAAATATATTGGTGAAGAGGGCAGGGTCGTTTGTTTACCGCTGGATCTTAAACTCAATATGACCCCAATCAGGACGAAATAATTGCATGACAAATTTAAAATTAATGCTACTCGTAAGCAGGGCGTTCGCGTAAGGTAAATATATAAATCTCTATTATAGGACAATATTAAAGCATGGACCTACTATCTGTACGACTGAGCACGGCGTATCTCAGTACTGCAAAATCCATTAAGCTCACTTATGCAAATGACAGTGTCTTTGATCCGCCTTATTTTTCCGCTGATTACCACAACGACATAAGCGATAAGCGGGACCTTCAGAGAGTAAGGTCCATAAGTATAGGAGTTATCAGAAAACGCCACATCCACTTCAAACTTTGTGGGGACGTACCGTTGGTAGTGTCTTTAAATTTGAAATTCCACAGGTGCCATTCTGGCAATCATTATACCTTATATATTCAATAGGTGGTGCGGTGATTTATTTTCTGACATCTCAAGAACCGTCGCTCAGAGAGTTCTGAAACTTTCAAAATTTACTTCACAGAGACTCCAACGTGCAGAGCGTAGCAAACGGGGGATAATGATGCAAACAGCTGCTATCAGTGGGAGCCCGGTTCAATGACTATGCGCAGCAATGTCAGACAGGCGGGAGGTTGTAAAATTTGATTGATTTTCATGATAAGGATGCAGGAGATCTCCCAACCAAGTCAGGAGGGTTCGACTCCCTGACCTTGTGGAAATATCAAACAAATTAAGTTTGTTCGCCAGTAACCGTATTTACAAAGAATTTGATTTGTTCCTAAGATTAAATTGGTGCACTTTTGACCCTGAATTACTTAATCCTTGGCTCAGTGCATGAATGAAAATTTTCAGGATTTAACAATCTGTGTTCTGAGCTACAATGCAAACTCTATATTCAAAAGTAAAGACACATTTGTTTTACATGGATTGTGAAAGAAGTCAAGTATTGACTTATCGAGTCACTCTCCATGGCACAGATGTCGGCGTATACTTCCTACATTGTAGGTGGTGGAGGAAACCGAAGAAATCGGAGAAAACCACCGTGCACGGTTAAAGTGATTCAACATTTTCCTTTGATTAAATTATATTAGTTTAATGCAGTACTTCACTTTTAAGCTTGATCACGATCTGGATCAAGTTAAAATTAAGCCATAATCAGGATATATTAATCATGTGCTTTGTTTATAGCCATAAAACAGATTGATTAATCCTGAGATTCTTCAGGCACACATACTGAAAATGTGGGGTTAAGACAACCTGATTTAAATTTTGATCCTATATTTCTTACAAAATCAAAATTCCTTGTGAATATGGACACAGGTATTTATGCTCTGGAACCTGACCTATTCTGGTATTTGTCAGTTAATGCATACATACCTGCTGATTACCAGGTAAATTAATATGGGAGTTGCAATGTAATTCACGTTTGCGACCTCTCGAAAACTGTCAGCTGGATTAACTTCAACCTTAGGGGTAATGTACCTTAGATAGATTTCTGCTGAATGTCTTAAGTGTCAAACACTTAACTTTAATACGTATAACAGAAACTTATGAAACAATATTTGAATACCGAAGAAAGATTATTTTAAGTCCTATTGTCAAAGGTGTAAAATTATAACAAAATTACTTGGCTGAATAAGCAATATATTAATTCAGATAAAGAAAAAAAAATGGTTTTCCTGATTCTATTGAAAATGATAAGACCATTAGTCATCAATCTCTTATAGCAAATAATTTTAACATATATCTCACCAATATTGGGCCCAGCTTTGTATCCCAAATTGCTACTCCAGCCATCTGTTCTTTCAACAATTATATGAGGGACCCAGTCTAACACAGATTTATATTACACCTTTTCAGTGAGGAAATGATTGAAAATATTTTAGGCTTCCTTGAACCAAAGTATAGTTCCAGTCATGACAGATTAAATTAAGGAAATCCCAACTGAAATATCTGAAGCCTGGTCAAGAACCAGTCTCTCCTGACCAGTATTTTTCCATAAATACTAAACAGTTAAACAAGTACCTATTTACAAGCAGGAAGATGCTTCTCTTCTGTAAAATTACAGACCAATTTCCCTCCTACCAGGGATGTCAAAGATTTTTAAAGCGTTTGATAATATGTTGTTTTTTTTCTTTACCAGACAGCGTCATATAAGTCGAGATTCGATCTCCCTCTACCCATCACCCTAAAGGCAAACCATTCATTACTGCATTGGATATTTCATTCCGTCATTAATAAATGAAACACTTGTCAAAGTAACCGGAAAGGTGAACACACATGCCTACTCTGTTTTTTGTAGGTATGTGAGATTATGTCTTTAAAAATCATGGACACCTGAACCATTTCAAACTGTTATGTCCGTGATATAGAATTTTTTACCAGCTAAATACATGTATATTACAAAGCTCCGGTAATTTTGCGTCGGGGCTTGTTTTTAATATAATCAAAAGACAATAGCTTCTTTATGACTATTTGGGACAACCCTGGCTGGACGTTGCAATGTGTATCGACCATATTTGTTTTCGATAGTTCAACTTCCAGTTGTCTTCTTTGACTAATCGTGCTGTTATCATTGATGTTCCATATTTTCATACATGAAGGTCTCGTTTAAACCTGGGGTAAAAATGCTTTCGTGCTGTCTATTCAACTTGCGCTCAGCGATTTTTTCATGAATAAACTGCTTCACTTACTGACCCCACGTGCAGGCAGTTGCCGCTTGTTTCGTTGTCATCATGCGACCGGATGTTTACTAAACGTACTATGTTTAGACTATTGGAGAGATTGTAGACTTTAAGGGAAGTTACCTCCACTAAGTTTACACATTCATAAACATGTACCAAAGCTTGGAGGACTGATTCTATTGATCTTTCAACATTCGCAAAAATGCATCACATCTCTGTTTACAAATATATTGCGATGTTCGCTTATCGATGGATGTATATTGTAGATAAGAACCTGAAATCGATCATCAATTCATCATAACCTTACTGCTTTAATTTTGTCTCGGATTTTACTTGTCCATAAATTTTTATAGAGGGCCATTAATAGTGGTAACTCTAATAATTTCTTTTTTCCTTGATACGTTTGACTAATTGATGCCTTTTCGCTGTTAGTTCAGTATAAGCTCACACCTTGTACCTGGTATATATACTGGACCTGATAAGATTTTCAGAATATATCCTTTGCTGTTTCTGCACCAAAAGTGGGATCAAGGCAGTAGAATTCGTTACGTCATACTGAATGTGTGAAAGAAAAACCCCTTATGATCAATTTAGCACACGCTAACTGGTTGATATTGGGAGGTCAAATATGTTGTCATGTCAAAATGGGAAGAATTATAGGCTTTCTTGGGTTTGATATAACAAAATAAAATTTCAAGACTCGGGCGTTGAGGTTGCCTGCAAAAACTGTAAGTGTAAAGCAGGGACTATGTTTAACTACACATTTTAATAAAGTGGTTGATCTGGTTGAATGTAGAATAAATGTCTGCATATAATTTAGAAAAGCGGTAAAACGATCTTTCAGAGAAAAAAAAACTACAAGCAGGAGAAAAAAACAAACGTCCTCAATGAGTAAAAAATTGGATATCACTCAGTGTCTGTAGTAAAGGAAAAAAGTGAGATATTGAGTAAGTACCTGACAAAAGATCTACATTTGTGAAAACAGTTGTAACTGTGAGCCTGAGACTCTCTCTCTCTCTCTCTCTCTCTCTCTCTCTCTCTCTCTCTCTCTCTCTCTCTGTCTCTCTCTCTCTGTCTCTCTCTCTCTCTGTCTCTCTCTCTCTCTCTCTCTCTCTCTCTCTCTCTCTCTCTCTCGGTTGCTGACTGATTGGTTGCGCCCCATAGATTTTTTAGTGTATTAGCTTTAATTTAGAAATTAAATGATAGGGAATATTGTGGAAATACTATTTATTTTAAAAAGCTACAAAGTTTGAATATTGTAAATGAAATACTGTTAACTCTGTATTTGCAGCTGTAAGTTGAAATGTGTGAAACACTTCTCCACAAGGGCAACGTCCATTGTCTTTCAATTCTCTCCTTTGCTTTGTCTTTGCTTCAAATTTTTTTGAGATAAATGACGCTTGCTCGGATGTCAAAAAATTTTCACGGAACTGAGGTGTGCTCTAAGTCTGTCAAACGTTGGTGTCTTCTCCAAAGCACTGCCACCTACATACTGTGGAAGTAGCTGGTAGGTGTCAATTTTTTCTTCAATACGCACATTGTAGCAGGTTCAGGCATAAATAAAAAAAGGAACAAACAAACAAACAAACAAACAAACAAACATACAAACAAACAAACAAACAAACAAACAAACAAACAAACAAACAAACAAACAAACAAACAAACAAACAAACAAACAAACAAACAAACAAACAAACTAACTAACTAACTAACTAACTAACTAACTAACTAACTAACTAACTAACTAACTAACTAACTAACTAACTAACTAACTAAAAATATAAATAAATAAATAAATAAATAAATAAATAAATAAATAAATAAATAAATAAATAGTCTCACTACAAGACACGCAGCTTGTGCAGGAGCTGTAGGGAAAGAAGCTTCAATATTTATGAATATTTTCTGCATTAAAGACCAGGACAGGTGTCATGAGAAAATAAACAACTGAGAAAATAAGAATCTTGCACAGGCAATGACACAAAAGCCTCATGAACAATTTTGTAAAATCTGCCTCTGCTTACAACATTCAGCACTGTGCATCAATCTCATATGAAAGAAAACAATCGGGTGAATCAAAATGCAGTCGTTGAATATATTTTTTTTTTCAAAACGTACCAGCTGATGCAACAAAAAAAGTTTTCTCAACCTCCCATATTTACATCTATGGAGAATGTACTTGCCTTTATCAGTATAACCATTCAGGATTGAATTCTATGGTATATTCCTCCATATAAAGATTGCATTGGGTTGCTGAGTTTGCTAGGAGATGGAGGTGGGAGCTAGCGCTGACCTCCATCTCCAGCGTAATGTATACGACTTTAATAATTGATTGATATATAATTTTGACAAATTTCGCTAATAAGTGACTGGTAATACTGTTATATACATATTAGATATAGAAATAATCGGTGGAAGTCATACATATGATTATTCATCATAAGCTTAACCCGAGTCCAGGATAAGCAGTATATTGTAGGGATTTATTTTACATTTTTATTATTTCAGTTTTTTTTTTTTTTTTTTTTCATGGACATATTTTTCGCTTGTGTAATATATCGTAATACGTTGGTGATAGTTTCTGACAACAGAATTAACTGGCAAGTGTACATGAGAGCATTGTCCGCTACACGTTGAACCGGTAGGGTACCCGCTTCCAGTTTTCACTTACCGGGTGCCCACAAAAAATGCATCCCAGCATGTATCGATATATAATAAACAAATATCAATTAAGGATGTTTTTTATTTCCTTTTTAATATATTATTGTGTATTTTCTTGCTACATATGTTCCGTATATGTACATGTCATCACAGAGCGGCAATGTGTTTGAAGTAGATGTAGTATAAAAATGTGTAATCTATGATTATGTCACAAAGCCTGGCATCCCTCCATTTTATGGGCACACTTTAAATATCAAAAGCGCGATTTTTACAAATCGAGAATAAGGCTGACTTTGTCGCAGGCGTATGCAAGAGGTAAACTGTCCTAAGCCTCCCAATATTTTTCAGAAGATGGGGACACAGTTACCCGCAAAAATGTGCTCTAAAAGCCTGCAGTACACTGGGGCCTCCAGTTTGGCTGCCGGATATTACTGTATGACCGAGAATCATACTTGTGGTAATCTGGCGGATATAATGTCCAGTATTCTGCAGCAGTGGGGCCTTCATGAACAAGAAAATATTGTTATTGTCATAGACAATGCAGCAAACATGAAGAAGGCAGCACGCATTATGTATAAAAAAAATCTTTTCACTCACGCTTACAACTGAGCGTTAAGTGAGGTCTGAGTTTGCCAACTTCTCGAATGGACCAAAAGAATTATTTGTCATTTCACACATAGATGTACTGTGTCCGTTCAACTGAAACAAATCACATGTCAGAGAAAATGGGTCTAACATACAAAAGTCTGATAAATTCGTGTGGAACTAGATAAAATAGCCAATATCAAATGCCGAATCGTCATGCTGAGATTAAGAATGCCGTCAATGCAGTGTTGGTTGACAGTGCCAACAGTGAGGATCGCAAAATGATTCCACCAGCTTCCATGTGGTCAGACATTCAAAGCCTATGCGAGGCATTCAAACCCCTTGCCACTATCAGCGATCAAATGAGGAGTCAAAGCTACTCCTCTTAATGTTTTGTATATCCAATATTGGTTAACTTGTCATGAAACTAAGTGTTTGAATATTCAGACAAAGACAATTTTGTTGTAGGATTCAAACCAGCAGTCTGTAAAAGCCTTAACCAACATATTCAAGAAGATATACAACTTGAGCTAATGCAGGTGGCCAATGTATTAGACCCAAAGTTCAAAAAGCTACTTCTCTTGAATGCTAACTCACGTGGAGCTGCGTATGCCCTTGTGAGAGAAATTGACAATATACCTCGCATAAAGGAACATGTAACAGAGAACTCCCCTCCCCCTGCAATGGGAAGAATTACTGAGGCAGACTGCAGAGACCAATCTTCAGTGAACAAAATTCTGTTTGGGCCAGTTTTGGCTGCTGAAGAACATGTTCCTGATTCAATTGATTCTGCAAAAGAGTTATCCCGTTACTTGCCAGAGCCTCTGTTGAGTATCAAGGAAACCCCCTGGAATGTAAGGAGGTTAATTGGCTACCAGCAAGCCTCGGTTGCAAGCGAAGCCTTAGGCTTTGACGTCACTAAGCTTGACAAATTCAATATGGCGGCCATGTTATTAACTGGTATCACATACAAATAAGAAATCAAAATATGGTGATTTTTTCGGTCTTATTATAAGGCCATGTTAATCCAGTATGTCCATTTCATTTCTCACCTCTCAGCCACTGCTGACCTCAATATTTAGAAGTCATGTACATATATTTTGAATAAATGTTGAACAAACAAGGTGATGACAGAATATTCTGCCATCTACTCCAAGAATACTTTCTTGAAACAAGCAATTAGATGTAGGTCCATATAAGAAGGACATAATCCTGTAACCCGACTTTGAATTTTAACCTATAAAATGCGCGGTCCACCTTCCAGCCAAAAAGAGACGAACCCCAAAATTCCATATTTAGGGGGTAAGGCCCCATTAATTTTGATCAAAAGTGTACAATTTGAACTAAAATGCTCAAAAATATTTTTTTCACAACCTAAAATATCAATCAGTATAAAACTTGGCATAATCGACGTTATGAAAGAAAAAGTTTTATTTTATCAGTTGTCCTACCCCCCCCCCCCATTACTTTTTATAAAAAGGACTGCTCCCTTATTCAAATTAGACCTTCTTGGAGATTTAACCCACCCCAGGCTCAATCTATACCTTTCTGAGAGCATGGACACTTGTTGATAAAGTTACAGCATGAATGTGTCCTGGGAGTTGTTTTAAATTGAAATGTCACAGCAGCATCTGGTCGGTGGGTGTTCTAAACAGGCATCTCTTGCTTCTTCAGTGGGGTGCTGGGTGCCAGGAAGATTGAGAAGTGACCATTAATCTGGACCCAATAAAGGCTCCGACTGTTATATAAGTGATTAATCACTTATCATACCCCTTTAATGTGATCCGAGGCTGAGAGATGAATAAACGCAGGGCTGGTCATTTTCCATTATTCATTATGAGAAGTGAGTCATCACCTAAGCGTCAACCGGAAGTGACCCATTGTCTCCATACACTACCGAAGGTAAGTCATCTGTCGTGCGTCAACCTGAAGTGAGTCCCAACACTCCCTTCTACGGCCCCATTCTACCACTCGTATTTCATCTCATTTGAAATGATCCACTTTCATTTACCTAATTTATTCAACCATTTGAGTTATCATGCATCAACTAGTAGTGATTCATTTACAACGCTTCTGCACCTGCGCAACCGAAAGTGCCTGAGCTTAGTCGGGGCACGTGTGGTTTTGGTTGTGTTATTTGCGTGCTATTCCTTTTAGTAAATGTCCGGAGTTTTGGTTTAAAATTATAAAAGTTTGTCATTTCGCCTGTGGTTAATCCTCCTCCTTGAACCATGACTGACTCAACAGCTTCTCGGCATGGGCTGGGCGCCAAGGGCCGACGATACATCCATATGACAGGTCTCATCGACGATTCTCATTCAAATTTATTTTGTTACTGTTGAAACTAGTGGAAAAAATGAAGCAGACGATATTTGAGCAGTAGTATGTTTTGATGTTTTGGCCGGTGTGAGAGACATAGGGTGAATGGTGTGTTTTTTTTCCAGAGACACGCGCGTAATTGACAGCGGCAGCAAGAATGATGGCACAAACAGGCAGTTTTTACCTTAGCTTTTATCCTGTAACCATTTCAAATTCTGCTTCAACGTATTCAGTGATTAGACGTCTGGCAAGATGAATACAATGCACCTGTCAGAACGTGTCATTGTAATTAAGGTCAGAAATACTTTCGGTGAATGAAGACAACACTTTACTTTGATATGATTGCAAAATGGTCTTACCTTTAAAACCAAAAACTTCCACTTCACACGTATGTACAAGTGTATAACCCGTAACAATTGAAGACTGATAGACCAATACAGATGAACCCTTTTTTTCTTGGCAGTTAAAGCTGCTTTGGGGGGCGTTCTCCGCAAGCAAGTCGGATACATTAGCACATTGAACAAAATCTTTTCTTTCAAATTTCAATCCTTCGAAGCTGCTCCCAATCAAAATGACAGCGCCGTTCAACTGGTTAGCTGATGAAAGAAGTTAACAACAGAACATTATGTTTTGTAAAATAAACACATGAAGTTACATATCTTCATATGTGATGACTTACATGAGGATCCATGCCTCAGTCAAATTTACTAAAATGTCACGTTCCTTCCCTTTTACAGATTTTGCGATTCATATATAAGTAAATAAATAAATAGACCAATCAGTAAGAGTGAACACTTTAAAACCAGAATAAGTGAAAAAACTATACATCGAATTAAGAAAGATTAAATGAATATATGCAGTCAGGAAGGAATAGGCTTTATAAATCCGAAAAAGGACAACAGGGCAATTTTTCCTCGCAATTCAAATAATGAAACTCAAAATATTGATTTAATACGCTGATGTGCATTTGGACAGAGATGACGGTAAAAAACTTGTGCTCAACTGATCTATGTTTCATGCCCCGAAAATTAACACAGCATGACATGAACTAAAAGGCACTGTTCATATTAAAACAAATCCCGTACATTTATGTTAGTATTCTGAAAGGACCATGTTGACATTTTCTAGTATTAATGATTATCTGATTTCAATATCGAATGGAAAAAGTCACCATAATATCAATGCCACCTATTTTCGGTGATCCTCTGATGCTGATAGACTAAGAGATGCATAGTTCCCAATATGAAACATCTCCGAACCCAGTATATATAATAGAACTGGTTCAAACAAAATGAACCGGGCTGTGTCGATCAGGGCATTCATGCATGTCTACCTTCACTGAAGCTTCTTTGAGAAAGAAATAAAAAATCTTAATGGGTTGTTAAACAGATTTTGATATTAAGTTAAGGTCCGATCTATTTATTATGATAATCCAGCCACTGGGTTTGGAGAAAGGGACAAAATTATGCTAACATAAAGCAATGTTGATATATGTGGAGTTTTTTTCTCAATGGGCTGAAATTAATGTTATAGATGCTTCCACGTGGTTACAAGAATGTAGCGGCAGGAAGCGGCAGGAAGCAAACATCTGCCGCCACAAATAGTTCAAAATGGTTTGCCAGCGATTACCACTGTCTGCTGCAGCCTCCATCGAACCACCGCTGACCAGGACTGAGCTCTCAAGAGCCCAGTTTGGTTTATGAAGGCAGTAAGTGGTGAATGGCGGCAGTGGGAGGTTGCGTCGCCTGCTGCTGCCAAACACCACGTGCAGCGTCTGTTGATGGCCATCACACTCTCACTCCAGAACACAACTTCCATTCCATGCCGCAATGGTTTATCAGGGTGCATTAACAAATACACTTAAATGGCCATTCACTTGTACTATGGTGAAAGAGGTACTTACCGTACTGATTTCGCCATGTGATTGTAACCTTTGTAATGTGATACTCTTGGTCTAAAAACACCGCCCACCAGGCAGCCGGGGGTTTAGGAAGGACGACTGTCTGGGCACAGCTGCCTTTTAAAAAATCAGTATCCTTGTTTCCATCAACAGCATTGCTGGCAACTGGCTTACGAGGATAATCGTAGGTAGAGGTCTGTCTCACAGGTCTGTTGAGTGCCAAATTGACAGCACAAATTCCTTTATTGGAAAACAAGCTATATTTAAAAAACATGAGAAGTGGTATATGTATATATGACTCTAATGGAGCAGTTGTGTCATTTATAAGCCACCACCCACAATTGTTTGATCAGGATGCCTGTGAAAGTACATTTTTTGTTCAAGAAGTCTGTTTCCAGTCACTCAAAATCCATTTTGTCATTAAATGGCTCTCATGTCAATATGGTTGTGCCCCTAAACTGGCCACAGATGGCAGCACAAAGGTATTCTCCTTAATGACCAACACTAAGTGATTTGGCTTGAACCAGAGTGGTGGAATCTGTGGTAGGCTGAATCCATTATATATATATATTTATTTCAGGTTTTTCCATCCTAAAATAGAGTGATTTTAAAAATTAATTTGGTGCACACTTTTTCCCGGGGGGTCAGCAAGTTGAAAGTGATATTGGGTGCGAACAGGTGAGAATCCAGCATGACTGCGTTCAGGTGGGGCAAAGTCAGAAGTTTGGTGCTCATCATATATGTTAATGCCTCTAGTTTTGTAAGTCAGACTTGAACTTAATTGGTAAACCTAGTCTTCCTTAAAGTTAAAGCCTTTACCCTCAGATACGCCAGGATTTCTTATAATGGCCGTCTATAGGAAATTTAATCTGGTGGTGCCACCCAAACAAAACAACGAGTTCAACCATGTCGTATAATCGTAGGAAATGGTCATCCCAAAAGTACTATTAAGCTACAATAAGTGCAATATTACAACTTAAAGTCAATATTTGTCGGGCAATCAGACAGCAAACATTTGTGTATGATCTAATGAGTCGTGTAAATTTCTTCCCGAAACTACTAACTTTAAGGGACATGTTTATATAAAGTAATGAAATCACATTTTAAACAGCCGTTCAATTTCACCAAAACACTAAAAAGTCAAGTGTCCATGCAATCCACAGATGTATGACAATGTCTTCCTTTGGCATCCGTACTCTTCGTAGGGGACCATGATCTTGTACAATTTCAAATTCATAAAACATACAATTAACCAATCGTAATCTTGACATGGCAAGTATCAAAGTCACTTCGTTGCCTTCAGATTAAGTTGACGGTCACTTCAATCACCTTTAAGCATACGATTTTAAGGAGAAGGCCATCATGGCAACATTAATTTCACATGTCCAACAGTGCTTGCGTTATCACCCAAAATCTCAATTTCCTAACAATATATTGTTGGCTAACGTTTATTTTTATTATTATTATTGTTGTTATTATTATTATTATTATTATTATTATTATTATTATTATTATTATTATTATTATTATTATTATTTTTATTATTATTATTATTATTATTATTATTATTATTATTATTATTATTATTATTATTTTCATTATCATCATCATCATCATCATCATCATTAAGCAGAGTACCCCTTAAACATTCGACCCTGAGCAATGTGCAGGTATTTCCGCAAGCAAGTAGTCACTGGTGTCAAGCACCTTTTGCTAATATTCTGTTGAACTGTCAGGGTGTTTACTTTCCATGTATCAGTACAGACATAACAGATTTAATGTGTGTAGACCTGCTGATTAGAAAAAGCAGGATGCATCTGCTTAGGGTATATGATTGGAAGGTCATCATACACAACATATTGCACAGTATTTTTATGGAATGACCCTTCTTCTGTTTATATATATATATATATATATATATATATATATATATTAGTATATTGACCGCTTACCCGAGTAATAAACTTGTACCCATATACCCGCAACTTTACATCCCAATAATGCCAGATACGTCACAACATTTCTAATTTTGTGGACTTCTAGTCTGTCACGGCAATCCAGGTACAGAACACCATTTCTATTTTTGTACTTGTGTTGGCTTTGTTCTTTGCAAACTGTGAAAACGTACCTACGTAGCTAATTCACTGGACCACAAGCGCCATAACCGTGAAAAGGGCATCGCTACCTGATCCCAAACGTACTTTAAGTTGAGTATGGAAATATTTCTCGGTGGTTGAAACACAAACATTGAATACTTAGTACATTCAAAAGTTGAATAAGGTGGGTAAGGCACTATTACAGATCCAACAGGCAGTTTCCAGTAAAGACTGATATATGATTTTTCTGTAAAAGTCGGAGTATTTTGTCCTTGGTAAAATTAGCGGGTACCCGAACGGGTACATGGATAGTGAAATTCACTACACGTTGCCTTACATTTAGTTGACAGTCCCTTTAATCATTTTTAACCCTAGGATTTAAAAGACAAGGCCATCATTGCAGCATTATTTTCACATGTGCAACAGATCTCACCGTATCACCACAAAAACCTGAGTTTCCCAAAAACAAAACATCGCTAGATCATTCTTGTTTGTTTATTGATTTTTCATCAAAGTGATCGATTTTAGCACGCTAAAATATGGGATGGCCCCAAAACATAAGGCACTCAGATATTGTGCAGAGTTTTGGCAATTAAATAATAACTGGCTTTAAAGGTCAAGACACCTTTTGCTCTGCTGAACGATTATGGTATTTACTTTCCATGCATCAATAAAGCCGCTATATGTTGTATGGGTATTGACTCCCTGATGTGAAAAACTATGAAGGATTGACTTAGGAATATATTTGAACTCGTATACTTATGAGCAGGTAAGTATCAATGTATTACTTTTTACATAGTCGTAGATTGGAAAGGCGAGCCTTTCTATTGAATGTAATTCCCTTCTTCTGACACATATATAAGTATAAAACTTAGTGTTGAATGGAGCAAGTAAGGGCATACATTTAGTGACATCAAGAATTTTTGTGTCGTTTTTCAATGCAGCTTAAACAATTGCAATCACACGCTTGGTCGGTGATATTTCTCACCTTTGTAGCCATAAACCTCCACTTCACACATCAGAAGACGCCTCCATTGATTACCTGGTTTGTATAGCGACACAAATGAACCTTTTATTCCTGAACAGTCAAAAGTTTTTGTACCACCATCAGTAGCCCCTTGAATCTTGACACATTGATAAAAATTTTCCTTCTTGAATAGTTGCCCGTCAAACTCTGTTCCAACCGCCAAGAATAATCCATCTTGTATGTATCCTGTCATAGCACAATAAAAATGCTTCAGTTTAGTATGAGCTCAATTTTAGTATAAGTGCTTTGTTATGACATAAGGACATCTTTGTATTGAAGAAAACTTTGGCATTTGTTGTCATGTGGACAATTGTTGTTCTGCAGCAGCAGGTTGTGGCACAAAATGGAAATCAGACAGAATATTGCTTGGCAAACAATCTATCTACTACGTTTCTAAAGTTTTCTACAAAGGGAGAGTTTGCCAATTAATCAAGCCATGACGATCAGCAGGGTATGTGGGTCTGTTTGTGCTTGGGGGCGTTTTACAGATATGCAAAATGTTAATGAAAAATCCCATAGCCTTTATTAATCCTCGGAGCTCAGAATCCTGAATAAAGTGATCATATAGTGACACAGACTTAAATGGTTACTTCCCAGGATTTTTTTCAAATCTTCATGACTTTTTTCTGGCAAAAAGCTCAGAAGACGTGTCAGTCAGCTAAGCTTGAAGACTGACCAGGCGTCTGCCGTCCAATCACTTTTACATATTGCACCCTCCAAAATGGTTGACTGGATTCACTTCAAACGTTGACTGAGATCTACGTTGGGCGAGACTAAGGCAAGTTTGTCGTTTCCTCAGTTATTTGTTTAAATTACATGTGTTCCTTCTTCTCAAAAACTGTAAGCCAGCTCCTCTTTAACTTTGGCGGGAATCTACTTTCTGTAAATCTGTGTCAATTTTTTAACGTTTATGTCCTGGTGCTTCTTACCAAAAACTGTAAGCCAGACCCTCTATAAATTTGGTGGGGATCTACTTTGAGTAGGTCTTTGTCAGTTTTTTAACGTTCATGTTCTGTTGCTTCTTACGAAAAACTGTAAGCCAGATCCTCTTTAAATTTGGCGGGGATCTACTTCGAGTAGGTCTCCTCTGTAAGTTTTTGAAAACGTTTTTGTTCCTGTGCTTTCTTTATTTCTGCGTATTTTCTTGTTTCGCTTTTAACCAAATCTTAAAAACTATTCTCCACAGGTGCTAGGCCACTTGCTTTAAAACTGCATAGGAACACTCCTAGGGACACCTTAACTTAATCGTGACAATAGCTTATGCTGCGAGTTTTTTCTGCATATCTCTCTATTTCTTTTTTAAAAAACATTTGTGTGCATTGTAGCTGTTTTCCACTTCCTCTCCCGAACCGCCACTCAGATTGTGCAAAAATCTGGTAGAAATGCACCTGGTGGAAGGACCAAATCAATTTGTTAACTCGACGGTGATGCTGGAGAACCCCATTTTTTACGAACTCTTCATCTCAGGCACCTATCGGTTGATGCATAAGTACTTTCCTGTAGAAAAAATGTATTGGTATGGTATATGTACTCACATTTTTCACATCTACTAGATAGTCATCCAGATACACTTTAAAGTTGGCGGGGATGCACTTTAGGTTGGTCTCTATGGAGAGCTTACAAATGCTTATGATCCGGTGAACTGATCTTCGATTTTTTTTTTCTGTAAATTCCTAATCTTTTCCAGAAGTGATCTTTTGGCCTACTGCGTTGAGGTACACGTTTGTAGTCGCATCAACCTGAGCTTGCTTGACAGGTGGCGCTGTAACTTTATCATTTGGTCATGAATGTTTACGTTTCTCAACTTCGTTGCTTATCTAAATCTGTCTAGGGATATAAAATCCGTCAGCACGTTATTAAGTGGTCGAAGATTTTCATTTAAGTATGAACTATCACCCAAGTCCTTAGTCAAACTATATTGTTCTATGAATCGTCCAATTCTTGAGTACAGTTGTGTATTTTTCGACGACTGCGGCAAGGGAATGTCTGATCACTTGGTATCGATTGAATTTATTGCAGCTCAAATACCACATGTCCGAGTAAACAGAACAATGACTTAAATGGCGGGTTAATAACTGAAGAAACAAGTCAAGCCCCAGTGGCCTTGCCTGATGTCCTGCAGGGTTGTGGGTATTTTACAAAGTAATACGCTAGAAAGACGTATATTTCCCCTAAATCTGCCCACAGAAGCCAGAGATAAAATTCGTATGAAAAATGTTGAACAGAAAGTTTTCAGTCACACGTAATGCTTTACATACCTATTTTCTGAATGCTCAATCAATGGTGAAGTATATTTATTAAAATGTATCAAAGTTTCGAGGACGTTCAATGATTCGTCAAGTTTACTCATGCATTTCACGCACATACACTTTTTGTACTGCTGCTTTGAAACACACGTCACTTGTTAATTTACTTCGTGAACTTGGATGGTCAACTCTTGCAGACAGACGTAAATACCGCACGCTTGTCCTGTTTTACAGAATGTACCACGAAATGACTCCTCCCTATCTCTCTAATCTACATGCAGTACCTCCTTCTCCCGTTAGTCATGTCTTCCGACGTTTAATGCCAGTGTGCCCCAATAGATGTAAAACATCGGCTCTGTGTAATTCTTTTCTCCCAGATGCTATCAAACAGTGGGAAAACCTATCTTCCGACATTAGAAAATTATTTGCTCTCCCTACAGATACTCAAATCGAAAGTTAAAACTACTTTCGTAGCCAGTGACAGGCTTCCTGAGTTCTACCTGAAAGAGTTGCTAATATTTGTCATACGCAATTATGTCTAAGATTTTCTAGATTACACTTTTACCCTCACAAAGTTAAAATCCTTCCTTACCCAGCCTGTGTCTGTACTTATCCTACTTAAGACCTTAAGCATTTTCCTCTTTTCTCTTCCAATAACATCGTTCAGAGAAACAAATTTCTTACCAATGTTATTCCTTCAATGGCGCGGAAGGTTAGCCCCCGTCTTATAATCCATTTTAGTGATAGGTTATTTGAAATATGTCTCCGTGGCAGTAACGAGCTTTCTAACTGCCTAAATATCCATATGTATGATGGACACAGAAGTACATTATTAATACCAAGCGCTCTAACGGCTAAATGTGTCACTTACTGCAATGATCATTTGTTTGGACCATGCAAATTTATTTGTATCACACTTTTTTTCATATAGGGTAAATACTGAACTCACATTCATATCGTCTTAATGTGTATCCTATATATCAGCATATTTTGATATTATATTGGGTTCCCACAGATATTATACATGGGTAGCAATTGTATTGTCATGTGTGTCTTATATATACTTAATATGTGTGTGTATGTTCTGGAGAACCCATGCATTTGTCGTGTCGATGTACTATAGGGCTATCCAAATATAATATATACGTTTAAATAAACTGAATTTCCCAAACCGTATATTGGATTCTCTTCAAGCGTACTGGGAATGTAGCTGGGCTCAATATTAACTATGTTTGTAAACGGCATGGAGCTGGTTGCAATTTCCCTACTTCCATAAATTATTACCATTATAAGTTATTGGCAACGCTATTAATACTTGTTAACATTGTTACAAAAGAAATAGCAACACCTATAGCATATGCACTTGCTAATGGCGGGTCCTGTGGCCGCAGTTACTGTTTACCCCAGATATGGAGGTATCTGTCAAATTTCTCTTTGTGTTGATCATGTTGAGCTTGAGTCAGCTTGTATTGTGAAACTAAGACATTGGCTTATATCTTGGTTGAACTGCCGGACTCTGACCCTTTCATTTGAGAAAAAAAGTGACCCCAAAACTCTGCGGTTGTAGACTATGATTATGAAAACAGTAATTTTGTGGCCACAGAAGGTTAAATTCGATGCTATTTTGATAGTCATGGGACTACTTTAGACTGTGAAAATCAGATTACTTGGGCATCCGACTGTAACACCTCCAGTTTTTAAAAATCTTTGGAAAAAAATCTTCCCTGAAAACATTGGTCCAATCCTTTTGAAGTTGCGTAGCGACACACTTTTCGTGACACCTTACCTTAATTCATTTTACCGGTGGGGCTACGAAATCAAAGATCTGTTTGTGTGTGTGTGTTGTTTACTACTATTTTGTTCTTGTTCATGTTATTGTTTTTTGTTGTTTGTTTCTGTTTTGGTGCTATTTTGTTTTTGGACTTTACCTCCAAAGCTATATCTGACACTCTCTAGAAATTTTATGGGAAATGTACCTGTACTTGGTCTCCACGAAGCTGTTTACTACATGGTGCTGCTGTCTTTTCTGAATTTTCACGAATTTCAAACTTAGGTAAAATAAGTAAATTATAAGAGATGGTTAGCATTGTGACAATCGGAATATCAGCAAATCTTAATCTCAATGAATTTTTGTATTTTTGCTTTTTTCGAGTTCTCCAAACGGGCGAACTTGATCTACTTCAAGCTTGTCGGGGATGTACCTTTATATGCGCCCAACGCAAATACTGAACAAGCGATCATCTCTCTCTCTCTCTTTCTCTCTCTCTCTCTCTCTCTCTCTCTCTCTCTCTCTCTCTCTCCTACTCCTCCTATTCTCAATTTTCTTTATTTCTCTCTCTTTTTTTTCTTTTCTTTTCTTTTTCTTTTTTTTTTTTTGCTTGCTTGCTTGTTTCCTTGCTTACTTTCTATTTTTTTCCTCTTTGTGTTTGTTTCGTATTTTCTCCCTGTTTTTCCTTTCCCGCTCCATCATTCGTATTTCTTTAGGTTTTTATTCCCCCTTTCTTTTTTCTCTTTGTCTCTTCTCTCGTCTTTCTTTCTTTCTTTTTTTCTTTCTTTCTTTCTTTCTTTCTTTCTTTCTTTCTTTCTTTCTTTTTTCTTTCTCTCCTTACTCTAACTTCAATACAAATTGTAAATATACTTAAGAAACATGCACTCGTATTATTGTGTTGAATGGATTTCTGAATCCGGCAATAGTTCTAGTATAAAGTAAACTCTAAGGAAATATAACTTTTATGTGGATATATTTGGGACACCAGTGCCTTGTATCGAAATTTTGTCCGATCAAGGCTACAATAACACAAAGACTCTCCACGAAGATACCTGTCTTACTCTATACTTAACAAAAGTTGTTTTTTTTTTTTTGCTTCATCTGTTATAGTGTGGATATGTGCGTTTCCCATTTAAGCCAGGTGGCTGGTGCTAAAGGTTGCAAGCTCGAGTCTCGCTCCTTCCAAACGTAAAATATATTTTCAGCATTTCTTTAGTGCTCGTGGATTTAAGTCTCCTGCTCTGCGAATAAATGCCGACTCAGTACATATGCTGCATAACTGTGTTGATATGGCACGCACACATAACTACCTACATTGACTCATCTTTTTTTTTAAGTTTGGGGATTTGGTCGAGTGAATATGTACGTTTAAGCTTGGCGAAAGGCCCCAATGGTTACACGTTTAAGTCTCGCTCGTTGCGTGCATAACAAATAAGAGAAGAAAATAGTTTATTTTGCTTATTTCAAAAAATTCTTTGATCATGTGTGCTTTTGCAGTAAAGATATTTTGTAAAAAAAAAAAAAAAAGCTGAACCACGACGTCTTAAAAGTGGATATGCATAGAAGGAATTGGGCTGTCACATGTGAACATGCTGTTGTGAATACTAGATAATAAATTTCTGTCCAACTCGAATCAGCCATCTAAGATACCACTAAATTATTTGATGCAGATAGCTGCGAAGAGGTCTCGCTGTTACATAGGGCTGCCCGTGAACATATACATATATATTTCATGTTCGGAACGAATGGGACTCGAACCTGCAACCTTTGGCACCAGTCGCCTAGCCGAAATGGGAAACGCACATATCCACTCGACCAAATCCCCACTCCTAAAAAGAATGGCTCAATGGAGGTACTTATGTGCGAGTGCCACATCAACAGAGTAATGCAGTATATTTACTGAGTCGGCATTTATTTCCAGAATCGGGGACTTAAATCCACCAGCATTAAGGAAATGCCGAAAATATATATTTCATGTTCGGAACGAGTGGGACTCGAACCTGCAACCTTTATATATATATATATATATATATATATATATATATATATATATATATATATTTATATATATATATGTAAATGTATATATATATATATATATATATATATATATATATATATATATATATATATATATATATATATATATATATATATATATATATATATATATATATATATATGCTATTTTGTCATGGCGTGGCCGGGTCTCAAACAAGCAATCTTTGGGGCCAAAAACCTTTGCGAAACTCTCACATACCCATGTACTAAATGCCCATTTCTAAAAGGAATGGTTAAATGGAGATAGGTCAGCGGATATGCCGTAATCGACAAGGTGTAGTTTATAAAAGGCAGTAAAATTATCGTATTTTGGAGTTTTTACATATCCGACTATATATATGTATATATATATATATATGTTCATCATCGAGTGTCTTGAAAAAACCCACCTTATGATTTTCGAAATATCTAAAATCGTCGACTTTATCCACTTCAAGCCTGCTGGGGATGTACCTTTAGTGGATCCCTAACAATTTATCCTAATTTTTATATTCCATTTATTTTCATGAGCAAAATATATAGAAAAAAAAATGTTTTCCAGACACTGCCCGGCTAATTGCTTCGAAATTTCATAGGGACACTTCTGGTGACTCTAGACTTTAACCTATTCAATACCTGTTACTGTTATAAATAAAATAATTGTGCGTTAGTGTTACTTTCGACTTCTCTTGAACAGGGTTGACTCTTAGATTATAGTGACATTTGTTGGAACCATTTCTTGTGAAAGTATCGGAGAAAGTTGTTCACTTGGTGACGTTAACGATTTTTACAGTTTGGGTACTTTGCATTTTAGAATACCTTCCTACTGGTTACTATGAAGCCATAGTAATTCACACTCTCGACGTCTTCTCAAACAAACGGCTGCCAGATTTATTTAAAACTTGATTGACGTGTAGCTTTGGTACGTTTCTTCTGAGTGTGTCCAAAGTGTAAGATACTAGGTAATTGTATTGTAAATCCTCTTCAATTGTTTGCAGAGAGTATCACTTGTCGTTTTGTGAGTCTTCATTGGACAATAATAACAATACATGATCCATGGTATCTACCGTTACTTTCTGACGTATTTTAGTCAAGAAATAACAAAAATCAGACATCAATATCAAAATGTTCTGCATCACTACCAGCAATATAAATGTTTCAGTAACACATTATTTAGCAACGTACACAGCCACCAAGTCAGTATTTTTTGTCTGACTGATACTCAGGTTCTTGTGATTCATATTGTAGGATATGTTCAAAGGTTTTATCTTTGGGGCTTCCATCCTCGTCTTCTTGGTGACTTCAGCTCAACTTATTTATTTTGGTTTGTTCATGTTCAGGCTACTCGTCTTCATTTTGGGGTTATAGCTTGATGTTTGTGAATCAATTTACTCCTGTTATCCAAGTAACAAAGCAATTTGTTGCATCAACATAATACAACAATAATCACATTGCTTTCCAGGTGGACAAAGTCACTCTCAACAGTTACCATTTTCAATAGTTGGCATCTAGACGCCTTACCCTTCCTGTTACATATTTTAATCTTCCCCGTTGATGAATCAATCTGCTTCTGCTCTTGGTCTGCTAATTCTCTGTTGCCGAGGAGTATATTTGTCTCTATTATCTATTGTCCCAGGCTTGGGATCCAGCAACAAAGAGCCATATGGCTTGATTTTGGTCGCCTTGTTATCTTGTTCCATTTGACTAGGTTTCTGGGGAAATATACGCTTACTCTTGGTTTTCACTTGTCGTAGACAGCATAATTACAACTTCTATGTGTGGTCAGTACATTTGGCTCGCAAAAGGTTTGCATGAACACATTGATACTCAGCTTATGATGATTGCTTCCTTTTGTAAATAAAAGTGTCCTTCTGGCATCTTACCCAGCTTGCGGTTGAGTCATCTAAAAATTGGCTATAACTAATGAATTTTAATGCCTGTATTTTTTAAAGCATATTTTATCGAACACATGGGGAATGCTGTACAGTGTTTACCATATGACAGAGTCAATTGAAAAAAAATGCAACATATTCATAACGTTAGACAATTCAAACATAAGGAACTAGGGGCTACACCAGCAATATTGTGCCACCAAATATTTCGTGGCACAGAAAGATACTGGATGCCTATCGTGGGTATGATTGGGCAGGAAAGAAAGTCGGAAAAGAAAATTGAAGAATGGGACAGTGACCAACGGGAAGGAAGATGTACGGATGTGAGAGAGAAAGAAGAAGGATGGAAAGTAAGGAGGCAATGTTAACATACTTCCTCATGTTTTTTTAATTTCGTTTTCTCTTTCCTTTTTCGCTCTGTCTCTCGTATTTTTTTATTTTCCTTCACTTCTTGCTGATGGCTGTGGTGGGTTTTGCTATATTTTCAACAGTGCATACACCACCAAAAAAAAAAAAAACTTTCGGCGGCAGATGGTACATTTTCGGCGGTGGCCAGCGCCATTCGATCGCAGTGCCACTGTCTGCCGCCCTAAACAAGTAGGGGTCTTTTGGGATAATAATCATAATAATTTATTGAAAAACTTTTGTGCGGCTGCTTGCCGCTTTCTGTCACCATCTGGGCTTGGGTGGAACCTAAAACCGGAAAAATATCTAAAAAATACTACATCAAATGTTTTCATACGTATATACCAGCTCTGCGAAAAAAATACATATGAAACATCTTAGCCCAGAAGAAGGATGATTCCGTGGGTACTGCACATTCAGACACATATATGTAGAGAAATCATTTGCAAATGTAGCAGGGTTGATCTAGATTTCCAGTCCTATATTTAAATCAATAAAAACACACACAAATGCATGCATGTACATTCACACAAACACGTTCTTGCACAAGTGATCATGTTCTTTGTAGTTGATGCCATCATGGACAGACGTTGAACCCCCCCCCACTCTAAACAAGATAAAGAAAAAACAAAATTAATAATAAAATGCAATAGAACTTTTAGACTTGCCTGTTTTGCTACTTAATTTTATCTTTTGGCATCATTCTGTTTTAATGTTCACCTTTAAGACATTTTAGGCTAGTAGGCTAGCTTGTTTTCTGTTAAGTCAAACCCCCAGGGGCTATAGGTAGCAAGCATCTACTGACAACAGTTACAAGCTTGCCTAATCGTGCTTGATATCTGGTTGAGAAATATTATATTTTCATTGCCTTCTGTTGACTTAAATACAAATGACTTTCATTCTTATCTGATTTGCCCTATTATTTAGCTGTTAATATCCAAAGATTATTAGAAAGTTTGGCTACAATAATTAACAGTTTTTAGACTTGTCTGTTTTGCTACTAAACTTTATCTTTTGGTATCATTCTGTTTTAATGTTCACCTTTCAGACATTTTAGGCTGGCTTGTTTTCTGTTAGGTCAAACCCCCAGGGGCTATAGGTAGCAAGCAGCTACTGACGACAGTTACAAGCTTGCGTAATTGTACTCAAAATCCTGTTAAGAAAAAATGTTTTGATAACATATTTTTGACGTAAATGCTAGTTAAATAGAGCTTAATTGTTTCAGGGGTAGGTGTCATCACAGAGTTTGTTATACATTTCTGGTGAGGATGTCCATTGTTGCAGTCCTTGTTGGGATTTCCCTTGGTTAGTACAGGTGGTCTAGTTGCAACTGTTTATTTTACTATCACTGGGACTGAATAGAAGGCCCCAGCTTGTTTCCACTTCAGTTATACACTGGCGGGTGGTTTACCTAGGATAAGCTGTCCAGCTAGAAAGGGTACATATTGGTTCAGGGGTAAGTCAAATTGTTCTTATGTGAACCTGTACTATACAAATTTAGTAATTATGGTTTGTTTGACAGGTATTCTTCTTTCATAATGAAGTTCTGCATTTATAAGCAAAACTTCACGCATTTAGCTAATTCATCATTTGCCACGTTCATATTTATTCTTTATTATGTGGGTTGTCTTTGCTGAATACTTAACTTAGACAAGGAGCCGCTACTCAGAGAGACATGTACGGGTAAAAGGCTCCCAAACGTGTTGAGTAGTTACCCGCTGAAGACCCTTTAATTTATTTGGGCTGATACAGCCTATGTCAAAATTTTACAGAGGAACGTATGTAATATGGACAATAATAATTCCATATGTATATAGGCTTGACAGGGACAGGTTAGCTTATGGAGAGTAAAGAGTTCGGACTGCGGAATAGGGTATTGACTACTAGGAAGTGGTTCTGGAGAAAAAGACACAAATATAAATATGCATGTTTAAACTACTTTTCTTCGAGCGGTATAAAGGACAAACCCATAAAAATGTTCAAAGGGGAAAATTTAATAAATAGATTTTGTCGTTCAAAACAGATTATGCATTATAAAAAGGTGTGTGTTTTAAACCACAAATGTTTTTATACAGAAGACACATATTCATGAAATAGTCTATTGATCATTTGTATTCTCGGGATCAATCATTTAATGTACGTATAATCTACATTAATGTTCCAGTCCAGTCTGTAGGTGCTGATCTGTAAGCAGAGGCTGCAAAAAGGTGTGGGCGTTCAGAAAGCACATTGAGTTATTTTCCTTAGCTGTTACTAATGAATGTGATACAACATCTAAGGGAACATACGTAGCAATTATAAAAATGTTATCTGTTCGCCAAGATAGCCTGTCTTGCTCGCCTTGTGGAAAAGGATTTCATCTTATCCAAAAATTTGTAGAGTCACAATGATATTGTAATATACGGTCCACAGGTCCAAAGGTGGGATGACTGGCATCGGTAGCTGGTTGAAATTTTTCATATTTTTGTTTCTTACCACACACACATAAGATGTACGTTCGTTATTGTACGGATTTCAGTACCTCAGTATGGTAGTGGTTTTAATTTTGTAAATAGGGCATTAATGTCAGAGATCTATATGAGACCCCTTCTGTAGATACCCCTGCAAGATTTTTTTTAACATTCTTCTTCTGATAATAGCCTTTTTTTCACTCTTGTCATTTCCCTTTCCATGCCATTTGCCTTGTTCCGAAACTGTCAGGCTGTGTATTTAGATTGTGGTATGTAGGCAGCAGCTTTTCGTTTTCTTTTGATGTCCATGTACAAGTATTGAAAAAAAAGAATGAAAAGTGCTTTATTAAATTTATTTATTGATTGATTGATTGATTGATTGATTCATTTATTTATTTATTTATTTATTTATTTATCTATTTATTTATTTATTTATCTATTTATTTATTTATTTATTATTTTATTTGTTTGTTTGTTTGTTTGTTTGTTTATTTATTTATTGGATGATTGGGGTAGGTGTTTCGAAATGATTCCATGATTGCATCTATTACAAAGAACATATTCATGTGTTACATATGTGTGCAAGATTGTGTGTGTGTGTGTGTGTGCGTGCATATGCTTGTGTAAGTTAAATTGGTGTTTTAAATAGGACAGAAAGATAGGCCAGCTGTGCTGCAATTTAAAACGATTTCTCTGTATACACATGTATGTGTCTGAGTACGCACTACCCAATGAAAAAATGAAACCATTTTAGCTAGCTAGAATATCATGCATTCGCCATTTCAGGGCTAAGATGCATCATTCATGTGTTTGGGTTTATGTATTTTTTCACAGAGCTGGTATACAAGTTAAGCATTTGGGGTAGTACTCTTTAGTTACTTTTCCGGCTTTAGGTTCCACCCAATTTCTTGTTTTACATGCAAAAGTTGTCGGCATTCAAAGACTAGCAACAGAAGGCGGCAGACAGCGGCACTGAGCGGCAGAAATATAATCAAGAAGGGCTGCCGCCGGTTGCCACTATCTGCCGCCGAGTGCCGCTGTCTGCCGCCGTGTGCCGCTTATCCCAAAACAACCCTACTTGTCATCGGCAGTACACTGCAGCAGAGCGCGGCCCCGCCACGAAATGCCGCTGGCCGCCGCCCAAGAGGCACCATCTGCCGCCGAGAGGTTTTACTAGTGATAGCAGTTTTATGTGACATACAGTAAAGTGCTGGGCCTGCTTGTTGTGATTAGATATTAATACTTGCACATGCTCACATAAATACTGTCATGTGGTTTGCGTCGCTCGAGTGTCTGAATCGAATTCCCTTTGCTGCAATATCCTTGGACTATTAAGTTTCCACAGAAAGTGAGGTACAGTGAATATATTTTAAACCGTCAAGTTGTCAAAGCGTCCCGAATTCAAACCAGCTCTCTGAATAGTTATTTAGACTTTATCTAGTACCTTAGAGTGTACCTTATCCTGCTTGTGTCAAGATCATACATTACATGTATTACGATCATATGGTTCCTAGTATGTACTATATTAAGATGTCCGTAACTGCCGCGATATACATATCAACATTGTATTGCAGGATGGACTACCAGACCTGAAGCAAATATTATTAGCTCTTGTTGAGTCAAAATATTTCTAACAACAAGAGCGAGATAGGACAACATTAAAAAAAAAAAAAAAAGAAACAAATTAAATCCGAATCTGTGCGTTATGTAAATTTAAGATATTGTGCAAAAAGGCCAGGCAATAGACTATTTCATTGGAAATAGAAGTGAAGTAAAAGTTATTAAATCTTATTAGAAAGATGAACAAATTGAAATATATTGCCGAGTAACAATACAACTTTATTTTGCTTACCGTTAGACTTCTCCCATGTAATTGCAACTCTGGTGATGCAATACTGTCCACGCAGACCCACTATCCACCATGGGTTAGCCTCTGATTTTGTACTAGAACAACCGCCTTCACCAATATCAGTCTGTTTGTTGCCGTCCACTGATTTATTTGCATGATATTTTTCATCATTTTCAAACATCGTGCTCTGCCAAGCTGGTCTTTTAATGGCCAGGTTTGTTGTACCTTTATATCACCAAGTAAATTGATTTATGGTACGTTTGTATTTTTGAGACACAAACTTTCAACTGATCCATTCTGTTTGGTTCCAACAAACAGATAAATAGTACATATATATTATCAACACAGAAGTGTAAGTGGGAAGTTTGCCCTTAAACAAGATATCGGACGCTGTACCAAACCTGATTGAATAAATAGAAATGTGTATTTTGTTCCATGTGTTGTATCATCCACTACGATTAGCCAGCGTTGTCATGAACTCTTTAATCCGTCTTACAAGAAAAATATCGTGTTTACCGTGATATCTTAAGTTATCTGCAAACGTCGTGCTCTGCCAAGCTGGTCTTTTAATGGCCAGGTTTGTTCTGCCTTTATATCACGAAATAAATTGATTAATCGTGAGTTTGTAATTCTGAAACATAAACTTCCAACTGATCCACTTTGTTTGGTTCTAATAAACAGAGAAATAGCACGTATATGATATCAACGCAGCCGTGTAAGTGGCACGTTTTCTCTTGGACACTGTTACAAATATGATTGAATATAGAAATGTGTATTATGTTCCATGTTTCGTATCATACACTACGAGTAGGCAGCGTTATCATAGACTACTTTCGGCCGTCTTACTAGAAAAATACCGTGTTTTCTATAAAAGTACGCATTTCCTAGAAAAGTAAAAAGAGAATGTACGTAGGAAGGCAAATGCCAAATTACCCCTATTTATCCCAAACTAGAACACTTTATCTTTTTAATCAAACGTTTTCGAAGCGTTTCGAAATAGGTTGAGAGCATGAGAAACCTGAAGAAGATACCTGTTTAATAATGGGCTATTTTTATACTATATCTCACTCATTTAATTATCTAAAATTGGGATACTGTATTTAATTTATGTGCAAAAACACGGGAAAAACATAAGGCTTACTCTCAATTGCGCATTTATGCATGGAAGAATCAAGAATCACCAGAAAGGGATGAATGCTTTGTTGATTTAGGCAAAGAAGCATTAATTGAAATTATCCCATCATGGAATCAGGTATTAGCAAATCTACTTACTCTGTCCATGTGTCACACTAATCCAACATGCCAGGGATGCGATAAGGTATGCATATTTCATATTTTTACTATTTTTATTCGAAGCCGATGAAGAAACAGATTTGTCCTGGGAAAATATTTTCTCTGCCAGATACCACCAGAGGGCAGCGATGGAAGAATGCAATTCTTGAGCACTAATTGTATCTTTCTGTAAACTGAAAACATGTAAGACAGACAGAACAATGAGAGACGTGGTTATTGAAAACCAATTTGAGTACAGAAATTATAGTTTATTAGATTATGACAAGAGGTGCAAAAGATTCAGTAAGCTTGCTCAGGATAAATCACAGTCTAATTATAGAGTAGTATCATTATGTTGCGTGAGAAGGAAAGTAAAAGCCTATGTCAGATCTCAGAGTAAAAATTTTGCAATCTCTCGTATGTTTTTGTGACCATAGAAATATCGACTTTGTTTGACGTTTTAATTGCAGCCTTGACAATAGATAGTTATAAGCAGAGTTGAAACTGAGTCGACCTGTCTGAGTATCAGCTGGCTTTGGATGTCACGTTCCACCAAATGGCTGGACGTTTTTAATCCAACAATCGCGGCTGCCTTAACTCACAACGGAGATGCAGTGAGAAAAATTATATTTAAATGTGGGAAATGAAGTGTTCGAAGACAACAATGTTCATGCTTCTGGGGTGTTAACGTGAGATAGGGACTGGCCACATGAAACATCAATCTTATTAGCATGCCTGCACTGGGACATTGCCTGGCGGGTATATTTTCCTGAAAATATTGATACTCTGCGCCATAATCAATTACACATATCAGCCCACAAATAATATGCTCATCACTAATTTTTCATATAATATAAATCGCAAAAGCCCAAGTAACCCGAGCCATCAGCTGCAGCCGAATACGTCAGATTAAACGTTTCCACTGACCAACTACTAACTTAATCATCAGCTCCCATTATTTGTTATGATAAATATGCTGATAATAATTTGTACCTACTATTTGATGGAAACTTACCACAAATATGATGAATGAGCGTTACGTTTCATGCCAACTTTTATTTTTATTACTAGTTACACCAGGATATAAAATCCGAGTCACGGTAGTTTTACTATACAGCGTGTGAAATAGCTCTCACTTTCAAAAAACTTCTCAGGAAGAGTTTACAGGCTAGCGACTCAGCAAGATGCAACTACGACAGGCAAATATGGGAACATTTTAACTACAAATGATTTTATTTTAATCATTACCCAAATCAGAGGGTAAACGTCGGTTGGTTGGATGGGCATTAGAATTCAACTTTCACATTCTGTGGAGTACAGCTCGATCACGTGATTATTGGCCACATACTTCAACTTTAATCATAAATTTATAGCGGTTTAAGTTAAGGGCCCTTTTTACATCGGCTGGAAAGCCAGTTGAGGTTATAGTATGGTCCATTATCTGTCATCGGTCGTCTGTCGTTGGTGCATTATCCGTCTGTCCGCTTTTCACATTTTCGACTTCCTCCCGTAACCGTCAGTCAGATTCACTTCAAACTTGATGGAAATGTACCTTGTGTGGGTTTATACTGTATTTACTCAAATTGTCATGCTTTCAGTTATTTTCAGATCTTTTATAATTTTCTTGTTGTTCATTTCTTGGAAAAATCTTTAAGAAATATTCTGCTCCGAAACCGCTAAGACAATTGTTTTGAAATTGCATAGGGAAACTCCTGGAAACCTCTAGATATTAATTTGTTGAAGAAGCGGCGTGGTGATTTTTTTCTATTAACAAATGTTTATGTGTTAATGCTTTTTTTGACTTCACCTAAACCGTCACTAAGATATTCTGAAGTATAGTGGACATGTAGCTTGTGGGAAAGCTAAACAAAAATATGCACTAAGAAGTGATACTGTGGATCCCAGAATTTAAACAAAACTAAGTTCGGTTACTGATAGGTTAATGCATGCAATCCTATTGACAAGTGTGTAGGTCAATGAGGCTTGCGATGGGAATACACATTTTCTCTCCAAAACTGTAAACAAGATTAACTTCAAACTTGATCGGAATGTACCTTTGCTGGGTCTTTAACGAGTTTATTCAAATGATCTTGCTTCATTGATTTTTAGATTTTTTCTTATTTGATTTTTGTTTTTGTTTTGTTTAACTTTTTGTTTAAATCTTTAAACATCACCATCTCAAAAACCTCCGCGCCAATTACTTTGAAATTATATGTGAACACTCTCCCCCCCCCCCCCCGACCTTTTTTGTTCAAGGTGTGGCGCTGCAATTCTTTTTCTTTCTTTGTTGTTGTTGTTGTTGTTGTTGTTGTTGTTGTTGTTGTTTTTGTTTTTTTTTTGTTTTGTTTTGTTTTTTTGCTATTTGTGTGTGTGTTTAGGCTTTTTGTGAGTCATTCATAACTGCGATTGCTGTGAAACGTACTGGGTCTGTGGCTTGTGCGAGAAGAAAGAAAGTAGTTCAGTAAGCACTGATACTGTGGATCCCTGACTTTCAACGAACATTTCAATATGGGTACTTCTGGGTTAATCCATTCATTCGTATTGAACACCATATAAGTCAATGTGGATTGGAATGGAAATTCTCATTTTCTACTTTTTCTCCTTAGCCGTAAATCAGATTCACTCCAACATTGGTGGGAATGTTCCTCAGCTGGTTTACCAAGCCTGTTCAAAGGGTCACACTTCAGTGATTTGTTTCGGGTTTTTATCATTTAAAAAAAAAAAATTATGTTAAATTTTCGGACAACATCTACTTCTTAGACACCGCTTAGCCAGTTCCCTTGAAACTGTATGGGGTCAATTTCATTAACCCGAGACCTTGATTAGTTAAGCAGGAGAGACGCTGCAGTTTTTATTCTATTTTTATAAATTTTAGTATGTTTTCCCTATTCTTGACCCTTTGTACAAATCCGACACTTGGCGAGAATGTCACTTGTGAGTGGATTAATAAAAACTGTTCATTAGGAAGTTATAATTTGGATCCATGAATTTTTGTGATTTTTTCAGTTTGGGTACCTGTCGGTAAATGCATGCATTCCTATTGATTACCATATAAGTCAGCGGGAATTGCAATGGAAACTTACATTTTTTACTTCCTCTCCAACATCCTCTTTCGGTGGACTAGAGTGGGACTTATAATCATCATCATCATCATCATCATCATCATCATCATCATCATCATCATCATCATCATCATCATCATCTTTTTCTGTTCCTCCTCCTACTCCTTCTTCCTCTTTCACTTCTTTTCAACCTCCTCCTCCTCCTCCTCCTCCTCCTCCTCCTCCTCCTCCTCCTCCTCCTCCTATTTCATCGCTAGTTATAAAAAACCTACACTGTCCGTAGAGTCTATGGCAGCAGAGTGATTACCTTTTAGATTGAAACTTCTTTTCTTTATAACTTTGTTTGCTCTTTGTTTTTGTTTTTGTTTTTGTTTTTTTTTTTTGTTTTTGTTTTTTTTTTTTTGCAAACGAATATGATTACACCAACGATTGATGAGAGGCACATTACGCTGCAGCTTGAAGTTATTAAATGTCCCCTGCCGTTAGGTGTATAATTTATTCTGTCTGCTTAACATCGATTTGCAGTTTGCTGGTTTCATATTTTAAGGCTCGGCTCATTTTATGGCAATGTACACGCCATTGAAATAAAATTCGCAAGCTGCATTGGAATCTTAAGAAAAGCAACAAATGTATACCGTTAATCTATTTCATACATACATAAAGTGTCATAAAAGACCATAATCGTTTTTGTGGTCCTGGCTGCCCATTGAACTGATATTGGTGAGGGACATGTGTCCTACCACATACTCAATTATATGTCGGATATATTATTACCCACATGGTTCCACAAACCGACTCTCCGAGTTATATTTTAAGAACAAGCACTATATTTCTGTCCTTGTCCTGAGTAGGTTAATTCTCTTGAAATGATATGATTATCTTAAAATTTACGGAATCACTAAAATACCATTATATTCTATTTGGGTGGGGCTTCAGATGTGCAGTATTGTAAAGTGTGTTCCACAAGTCTAAAACTGTCTTTTACGTTTGCGTTTCTGGTATCTGAGGGCATACTAAAACAGTTTTTATGAAGTTAAAATTGAGCCTGTAGTGAATTGCATAGTTGACGTATTTTGCCCCTATGATTTGCAGTTTGTCAATTGTTACGATTTGCTCTTCATGGTATTAACTCTTCCAGTGTTGCCATTTTTACTGATTTTTTAGGAAAGGAACTGGAGAGGCTTTAAACCAATTTTACTTGCACATGGAAAAGGTGTAGACAAAATTAGGCACAAAACATATGGACCCAAAATGTTTAGATGAAGGTCACATGACAAATACAGACATTTAGACAGAGAGAGAGAGAGGGAGGGATGGGGAGGGAGAGAGAGAGAGGGAGAGAGAGAGGGAGGGAGGGATGGGGAGGGAGGGAGGGAGAGAGAGGGATGGATGGAGAGAGAGAGAGAGAGAGAGAGAGAGAGAGAGAGAGAGAGAGAAAAGAGAGAGAGAGAAAAGAGAAAGAGAGCGAGAGAGAAGCTTGAGTAATGGGAACAGGACAGGACAGGAGGCCGAGATAGGGAAAAACCTGAAATACGCCTTGCAATTTTGAAAACAGTGTACATCAATAACGGATCAATCGGCATATTAACAAGCCGTTTATCTTCTTGTAAAATAACTTACTGACAACTTTAGTTCCCTGATTTAGCTCTTCCCTTCATCAACTGGTGTCATTGGCAAAGAAGAGATGTGAAAATGAAATAACTGTGATACAGGACTTGATTAAGCTTTAGAAACTCACTGCCGTGGAATACCGAGCCAACAGCATGGACAGCTATCGTGACGGACTTTATTTGCCGTGGCAACGCATTCAGACTTCGGTTTGCCATTTGTAAAGTTCTGTCACCATTCAAAGACTCTCAGTTTCGTAAATCTTTCCTCTTTTGTTGCTAAATACACATATTTAGTATGTGTAATATGTATAAACTGATTATATATTCACACATGAAGTTTCCCGTCAGAAAGCCGACATTTAAAGTTGTTTCAGAGCAAGAATCGTGTTATCATGTAGGAGTGTCGTGCCAGTATTAAGTTACGGTGTCATCCTGCATCTTGCAATAGCGTGTAAAGTAATGGAGTGTGCTTCTTTGTGCTTTTGAAGGTTTTAGAAATCACTGGTCTCTCTTTATTTCAAAATACACATTTGGAACTTTGCAGATGTGGTCTGGCACGAGACCCAATCGTCATGTTAAGCTTGAATTTTAGACTAGTTACTGAAACTTTTCAAAATTTGGAAAGTTTGGCAAACTTCATAGATGTCAAGCCACAAGAGTGCATATTAATTAAATTTTATTTAAAATTGATGCACTTGTGGAGTTTGAAATGTTGGCCAACAAGATCTTTGAGAAGTAACGTCTGCAAAAATCTCATGTACTTTGGTCGTATAGTTTTAATGAAATAATCTTGAGGATGACGAGTCTATGAGCGCACCTGATCTTCCGACAGAGCAGATGGATGTTCCTCATGTGAATATTATTAACCCAAATGTCACTTCAAAAACAGAATTGGAAATTCGGCATCTACAGAAAACTTGCCCTGAAGTAGGTACCATGTATGCCTAGATGTGACCAAGTGCCTGATAACTTGGATAGTGCAGCCATTATACGCTTACGTCACAAAAGTCAAGACTATGTACATGAAGACGGGATTTTATTATATCTGTGTGCCAACACAGATATATTGTTTTTCTTTCTTTATTTGTTTCTTTCTTTGTTTGTTTGTTTGTTTGTTTGTTTGTTTCTTTCTTTCTTTCTTTCTTTATTTCTTTCTTTACAGGCAAATTTGTCCGACATTTCATTTGAAAAGTGTTACATGTAGAAACTCCAGACTTGGCACAATTATACTTCTATAGATAAAATATGGCCCTTTTATAATGAGAAATGATGCTTTTCAAAATTATGCATATGAGGGCTATTTAAAGTTTTAAGTCTTATATATCATATATACTCTAGTAGATGTGGTTCCGAGTGTATAGGAGTTCGATCATAGCAAGGCAAAGGTCATCTCAAATGTCAAGGTCATGTCAAGGTCAAAGGTCAATTTTAAGCCAAAATGTCATTTTTGAGGTCAAGGTTCACTTCAGGTAGAGGTCATCTCAAGGTCAAAGGTCATTTCAAGGTCAAAAGCCGCTTTCGATGGTGGCTTTCTTCTAGCCATAACTTGGCCAATTTTTACCCAATTTTGATCATGTTGGACTCAAATTGTAGCTATCGTAACCCTACACATTTTAAAATTTACATGTGACCCTTAAAGGTCAAAAGTCGAGGTCATTTGGACCTTTGAAAGTTTCATCCAGTCAAAACTTGGCCTATGTCCATCCAATTCTAATCATGTTGGACTCAAATTGTAGGTATTGCAACACTGCATATTATTATAAAATATGTAACCTAAAAAGGGCAAAGGTCAAGGTCATTTGGCTCTTTGAAAGTTTCATCTTGCCATAACTTGTTCAATTTTCATCCGATTTGGTTCATGTTTCCTTAAATTGTGGGTATTGTAACATTGCGCAATTTACATGTGACCTGTAAAGGTCAAAGGTCAAGGTCATTTAGACTTTGAAATTTGCATGCAGCCATAGGTTTAATATTATGTGAAGTACCAAAGGATAAAAGTTGTAGCATTTAATATCTACAACTTTTGAAGGCACACAGACAGATTTTCTTTGAAGCAAGTACTTTTTTCTAGTTCCACTTATATTATATCAGGTCAAAAGGACCTAAGGCTCATCGCCTGATAAAGCAGTTAGTGGTGCCCCTGTGCTTAAGAGATGGCGTTTTACGCTACTATCATGACTGCCTACTTGCCGGACATCAAGGTGTCACACGCCCTTTTCAAAACATACGCCCCAAATATTTTTGGCCTCATTCATATGACCAAATACAAACATATGTGAAAACATGCCTAGAATGTCCAACCACGAAACGCTCTGCACATAAAAATGCACCATTGCATCCACGGCCTGTAAGATCAGTGGTCCATGCATGGCACAAGGATTTCATCGCACCTTTTGCCAGTGCGAATGGCCTGAAGTATGTCTTGGTCCTTGTTTGCACTGGTTTCAAGTGGCCATTATGTTTTGCTTTGCGATCCATTGAAGCCAACGAAGTTGCGCGAGTTTTGTATGATGAAATTATATGCAGGTACGGCGCATTCCCGTGCCTTGTAACGGATCGAGCTAAAGATTTTACAAGCAAACTGATCAGGGAATTGTGTCGAATACTCCAAATCAACAAAGTTGAATCTTCCAGTTATAGACCGCAAAGTTGAGCAAATTCCTACTTGACAAAGACCCTACGCGCACATATTGCAAAATACCAATCTAACTTGCATTCGCTCTTGCCCAGTGTAATGTTTGCTTATGGCAGTTAAGTGTGTACGTAAAGCACAGGTTATACACCGTATTTTCTTGCATTTGGGAAAGAATGTCTTAGCCCGCTTAACACAGTCCTGCTGCCTTCAGGACAGCTTGGCCTGAATGCGCAGGTCCATTTGGATACGTTCATTAAAAACTTGCAAGTTGTCAGAGAAATTGCACAGGAAAATATACGAGAGCAGCAGATACAGTACAAGGCTAAATACGACCAGAACACAGCTGAGACAGTTTAAAAACTCGGTGATGAAGTCTAATTAATGGTGATGCATTCCACCCAAGGACTCTCTCCCAAGCTGGTTGCTAAACAGACAGGACCCTATTTTATTCTATGTTTGGCAGTGAGTTATCATTTTCTGGAGTGAAATCCAGAAATAGTAACTCACGGTAGGTCACATGACCTAAACATTGTTACAACTGAATCGTTACGCGCCTGCGTCAGTGACGTAATGCATTGACATATAGACAAAATCAAACGTCCGCGAGCTATGCTTAATTATACGTCACGGGTGACGTTGAATAACTGCGATGAACGTAAACAAACACGGCACACCAGATTTGACATTTCCAAGTGAAAAGTCTCCGCTTCAAAATGGCGACACCTAAGCAACAAGACATCAAGAGCGACAATTTTTGCGGTAAATACTCGATTAAACATAAAATAAATAAAATCTTACATGGCAGTGAGTGAGTGACGATTTTTCTCTCACTCGGGATCGTTGTTGGTGGGGAAAAACACTCGTGACCTGCGTTGTGTCAATGACAGCTAAGCAACAAGAGCGACACGCCTTCAGTCGCTCAGAAGCAGTATTATGTGGATCGTATCCTCAACAGCAGAATTCAAAATGGCAAGCGTGTGTACAGAATTGAGTGGGTGGGTTTTCCCAAAGCTGCAGATTTTTCTTGGGAACCAGAGGAACATATTCCTGTGGCCTTGAGGCAGCAATTTCACGCCAGGCGTACTCAGGCACAAAAAGGCAAGAAACGACTCAGAAAGCGTGCTATTTAGTCTTTTGTGCTGACAAATCTTACTTGTGTCTGTTCCAGGCACATTTTTTTTTCTGAACATAGATTTTAACATGGTTATGATTTTTTTTTTCTCTTTTCATTATAAAAATTCACTTGTTAAAATTAGCCATAATAGCTCATGGTATTGCTTAAGTTCCAACCTCGCGGCCATGTATTGGAATGCCATTGCGGACCCAGTGAATTCGTGGTATGATATTCATACCACATCAGTATAATGCTAGTTTTATCCCCCTTTCGTTTGAGCCCTGATCTGTCATGTTCCGTGTTGTATGCACTGCTTTTCTGAAATTGCCTGCTTGTCTTATTGACCGGCATTCAATTCTTCAGCTGACTTATATTAGTTGTCTGTGAAAATTTTACGTTAACAACTCATTCTAGATTCGGTTGTGACACGATTTCCATGAGCGTGCCACATGGGATATTATCATCTCTTATGTTCGGGGATCCTGTTGGTATACACGGGCTTTCTTTCATGATTGAGAAGATTATAGGGACAACAAATATTATAATTCACAAACTCTATGACCTTAGTACACATATTTGTTCCGAGGCTATTGTTTAAACTATTATAGCTGTGTCAATTTTGTGTGTGGCCTTGCTGCCCGCGTATGCTCACAACTTGCGTATACATCTGTTTGTTTACACTAATTTTGATATATATAGGTCTACTTCAAATTCATTGTCTTATATTTCGCAATATTATAACGTGCACGACAATAATGATAATGAGCAGCTGAATGTTAACTATTTTGCATTGTTTGTACCAGCGACGGTAACCTGAGCGTTGTCCCACTGGTTACCGGACCTTACCAGACATATATACAGTACCATCGTTGAACACTTTAGTGATTATGTAGTTCCTGCAACTCTGTCGTCATGCCCATTCCTGGTAGCCAAGGACAAATTTGAACGTACGGAATGTGTTTCATTCGTACGCAAAGTTTCAGAGCCCCACTGTGGATTCATAATTATGGTTACAAACCTGTACTTGTGTGTTTTACGGCTGTCACTTATAGACAGTGCGAGAAGGAAATCATTACAGCATCTCAGATTCGTCTTGATGTTATAATCGTCATAGCATCTCGTGTCATGTGCCTTATGAGTTATAATACTGCGGACAATTACGATGCTTTACGTCATGCATAAATGACAGAACATTAACTTTTATCTGTGTCGTAAATATATTTTAAATTATCATACGTAATCCTTGTTCCATAATAACAATTTATCGTTTTCAGTAATCGTTATATTATATTATTCATGAACATTACAGGAATTGATTTCATTTCCAAACGCAGAGCGTTTGCTTGGCGAGAGCGGGCTGATGTTATATAGGACTTGACTAAGTTTTAAAAACCCACTGCCATGCAATACCGAGTTAGCAGCATGGACATTCATCACAACGAGAACCAATTAAGTATCATGTTAAACTTGAAATTTACACTAGTTATGAAACTTTTCAGAATTTGGAAAGTTTGGCCAACTTCATACATTTCAAGCTACAAGAGTGCATTTTAATTCAACTTAATTTAAAATCCATACACTTGTGGAGTTTGATATTTTGGCCACAAAACAAGATCTTTGAGAAGTAATGACTGCAAAAATCTCATGTACATTAGTCTTCTGGTTTTGAAGAAACATTAAAATGTCTACGTCTATCAAAGCACACATTATAAAGGGCAGAGGTGAAGTGGACATAGGTTCAGAAAACCTTTTTGGGAGTCGTCAGGAACCTCCGCGCTCGTCACATAAATATGATGGATCATGAGTTTGTAAGGTATGGAAGCTCAGAAAGGTCGGTGCTGGTTTATTCTTGGAGTGAAAAGAGATGTGTGGCATGGTGCGAGCAAGGTGGTTAGTGTCGGCATAGACGCACATTCAAGAGATTCCCCCTGGGATCCCATGTACAACATAACTACACAGATCGGTCTTGGGTAGCGTATCCCCTGAGACTTGCTATTGAACTGAAACGTCATATATTTCAAAATTATTCTCACTTTTGCAGCTTTAACAGTGCAATCCTTAATGTGGCTAGACCAGAACGGCCTGTTAGACCTAAATATTAGTCTGTCAGAATAGGTTTCCATAAAGACTAGATCGGCGTACTGTAGAGGCTACAGTGTATCTACTATGCTGAGGTGCTATGGGTAATACTCGAGCTTATCCACCAATAACGGAATTAAAATTCGGTATTCTGTCATCATAAACAAACATTTTATGTTTGCAACTGTCACGGTAATCTGGTATAAGTGGCAGTGACGTTGAAGAGACACAGAATTTTATTCACCCATAATGCCACCATATGGCAGTCCAGTTATGTCCCATATCGCTAGCTATGTGTGCACTTAGTAGACATCGTACAAAATCTCGACTAGTCAGTCGATCGATCAATAAAGGTAGAACTTTTATGCAAATGAAGGGAGAATTTGTTAATTGTACTGTCTGTATATATGAACATGTGCCGTGAAAATACATCAATATCAAATATGTCAGGTTATGGATATATTTGCGTATAAATGGTATATAGGACACTATCTATTTGTTTCATGTCAAGTGATAATTCCCGTACGATTTCATGATAAGAAAAAAAAAAAAAAAACATGCCGTATGGCGAGTGATGCAGAACATGACGGGCCGGGATGACGGGTCCCAGAAGCGCAACGACGTCCTTGCATAGACGACTTTCAATCGGGTATTGGAGACGGAAATTAAGCTAGCCTTAATTCCAGACCTATGAAAATGAAATGTCCATGAAGATAATAAGGTTTTCCTAAAACATAACCACAGACACAGGCCGGCAATCTTGACAGATTTTGAACAACTGACCACGTGCACCGTAGTCATAAAAGTCTTCATGGATCATGTACATCGTCAACAGCCGAGGTCCCGTAGCCTGATTGACTACAGGGAGATAACGACCAGCCATGGCCAGTCGACGACTGAAGTCAGTCAGGTTACCAGACCTCAAAAGTCGCCGCTGTACATGATTCATGAAGTCTATTATGGCAACAGTGTACATGATGAGTTATTCAAAGCAGGGCCTAACATATACTGTCAGAAAATAAAAAGTAACCAGGAATACCATGTTAAGCAAATGTCAGTGTTTACCTTTTATTTTCTGACAGTATAGTATGTAAATCCCTGTCCAAAGGTAGATAGCAGTAGAATAAAGTCATATCAAATGTGTGATCCGACATGATTAGATGTTCTATGAAAATAAATCAACATAACTGCATGATTAGAATTTTTGTATTACAGATGCAGGTATTCACTTCGTTTGTCACGAAAAAAAAGTTCCTAATGTATACATGTGAAAAAAGAATACCATTTACCTTTATTGTCTAATGAAATCAACGAATTTAAACACAAATATAACAAGGTACTCGAGATGACACTTATATCGGTGGGACATCCAGATTTTTTCAACACTGACGACAGTACGTCGTCGAATGTTTATGCAAATTTGTATTCAGCAAAAAAAAAAAAAAAAAAAAAAAAAAGAGAAAATATTGCCTTTAAATAAAAAATGTCCAACTTTGCCATTAAAAGATTAACTATTGTGAAACATGTCGAGCCTGCGCTGCGCAAGTCCAGCGCACAGCTCGTCGATCCTTCCAACATCCGCCCTGACGGATTTACATACATCATCTTTATGAACATTTCATTTTCATAGGTGCGGGATTTAGGCTAGCTTAATTTCTGTCTCCCATACCCGATTGAAAGTCGTCTATGCAAGGACGTCGTTGCGCTTGAGCGACCCGTCATATTCTGCATCACTCGCCATACGGCTCGTTTTTTTTCTTGTCATGAAATCGTACGGGAACTATCACTTCACATGAAACAAATAGATAGTGTCTTATATACCATTATACGCAAATGAATCCATAACCTGACACATTTGATATCGATGTATTTTCATGGCACATGTTCATATATGCTGACAGTACAATTAACAAATTCTCCCTTCATTTGCATAAATGTTCTACCTAAATTAATCGACCGACTGACTTGTCGAGATTTTGTAAGATCTCTATTAGGAAATAATGGAGGTGAAACCTTGTGTATCACCAAGCTGAATCGTCAGACAACCCGCCTTAGGTAAAGATGGAGTACGGGGACGGACTATTTAGTCTCAAATTTATTTGGTAGGGAGCTCTGGGTGTCTATGTGCACAAACAAACAAACAAACAAACAAACAAGCACACAAAAATCTAGGCTCGTACAAAATGCCACATTTTCCAATCGTATGGTGCGAAATCCGGTAAAATTTGCAATTAAGTTAACCTTTAGTATTCAGAGATACATACATGAAATGGGCTGTAAACTCTACACGGAGTGCAAGATGCAGGGCCATTCCCCGGTTGCCATATTCCGATCTATATTTATTTAGTACCCTACACGGGATCAGGTCTTTTTGAAAGACTACACTCAAGGCCATTATATCAATTCGACGTTATGAATGCGTGTAAATGTAAATTCACATTCACCATTCTGTGCCCATTTGAACATCACGTATTTTACTTATTGACTTTTTGCAGAACCGAGGCACTTTCTTTTGTTGTAAAAAAAAAGCAAAAATTTATAATTTTTACACACTGTTTTTGCACCGGCTGGTTCCTGTTTGTGCTTCAGATATTAGCGCCTCCCTATTGACACCTATCGCCAAAGAAGCCCTTACCCTTGTCGTCACATTTTCACAGTTCCAAAATTGTTGATATTTCACAATTGTGTTAAGATCAAGATGGAACAGTTTGCGCTGTTAACCCCAAAGGTAACAAAGCGTTATTCTGTGGTAATATTTTGCTTTCCTTCTTTTAATTTTCGACCAACCACGGTAGACTATTGAAATGTAAAAATTGTTTTTCCTTGCTTTTGACATAGTGTTCATACACGTATGGTACATAAATTGTACCTTGTATTTCCTTGTTAAAAAGAAAGAAAAAAACAACAAAATTATACAGCCCGTTATGATGCCGCGGTTTGACTATATCCCAGTAAAATTGTAAAAACTGATATTCTCATTTTCAGCAGCCATTATTGGCATAGCTATTCTAAAGTTACAACGGCTGACCGTTATGTTTACATGAAGCTTTTACATGCTTAAGATTTAATATCCGACGCCGATGACCATGACTTTGATACCTATTTTAAAAAGAAAAGGGACGTGAACATCCTTCTCGTCAGCGCCTCTTGGGCTGTTTGTTAGAAAAGATACATTCCTATTCATTCATATCTTATTTAACTTTGCTTTGTCAATGTCGACAGATATAAAACCGTGTATTTACAAATAGCACACAAAAGCGATGTCTTCATTTCGACCCTCTTTTCCTTATACGTCACGGTACGGCACAAACGTTTTAATATGGGTCAGTGAATCAAAAAGTTTGAAGTCCCAAAATTTCATCTACACAAATTTAGGACGACAAACCGAAAAGCCTCAGACAATGTAACATTGACACAGCGTCAGAGGGGATGAAAGACGAAGAGGTTTAGATATTTATAGACTTTTATGGATATATCGATATTCATGCAGGGGATTCTTGCACTTCCAGCAAATTCGGTACCTTCACGCTTCGATGCTTGACTGGGTTACCTTACGGTATTACTCCAGGGTAATCTCCCCCTGTCTGTATTCTTGTATTATCCTTTCTATAAAGCCCGTAATTGTAAATATGTAAAAACAAAATATGTTCACTTACTTGAAAGTGATATCTGACAGTCTTGCTGCAGAATATATCCCAAATATAATGTCATCACCTGAACCAGGCTCTCGTCCTGATCCAAGTGTGTATGCCACTTCCTGGTTCAAGAATAAACCGATTATGGCGCTCCAAACTAGGACACATTTTTTAGGTTGATGCCTATCCATGTGAAACGTCCCGGCGTCCATGATAGGCAGGTCAAGCTTTAACACAAATGCAGACAGGATAATTTCCATTAAATGAGATGTTTAAATCTTGCTGGTTGAAAGAACATTCGGTGGAAACAATGAGGCGTGATTCAACAGAACGGCACAAAAAAATGACGTAACAGAGTCCTAATTAATCAGGGATTGTTTTTTTTTTTTGTTTGTTTTGTTTTGTTTTGTTTTGTTGTTGTTTGTTTTTTTTTTTTGTTTTTTGTTTTTTGTTTTGTTTTTTTGTTTTTGTTTTTGTTTTTTGTTTTCTTTTGTTTTGTTTTTTTGTTTGTTTTTCTTCTTTTTTTTTTTTTTTTTTTGATAATGAAATCTGGCTATAAAGCTTAAAGTGACTGCCAAGAAATAGTGTTGTTCGGTCAACGTACTATCGATATCGTTAAGGCAAGGCTGAGACTAGCCAAAGCAACACATATGCAGTAAATCAAAAATAACATGTCTATTTACGGAGCACACCAAGGCTACGATTTCTGGGAGGGGCATGTATTTCCTAACTCGTACTCCAACAGGCCATAAAGTGTCGCTAAACAAATCCTTAACCTCATAGAGAAGACTGGTCAGTTTGGATGACTTGAATTTTGTATGTAGATTTTATACACAGCATAGGTTCCGTACTTCAAACCCTTTTCCATATATTCTCTTAGATCTTCAGTTTCTGCACATGGATCAACCTTATATAGGCATAAACCCTTATTGGGTTCGGCGAAACCAGGAAGCCGACTGTAATGTGGTTTTGCTTTTCCAGTGATAACTCGTGATGGCTTATTTCCTGCCGACGTCGACGACTTAGTTCGCCAGCTAGAAAAATTGGGACCTATCTGACTTAACAGATAATTTATTTAATGACGCACCACTGGAAATATGTACAAAGCTAGCTCTATCAATTGACAGGTGAATATATGCATGTCATAGATACGAATCGCGAGAAGTTGAACCAGATATGCCTATTGGCCTGTGCATATCAGAAGGTCCACGTATGTACCCATTTGTGCTGCCCGGACGAGGAATATAAGCATTGTTGCCCGAAATACCCCGACCAGTGGAAAAATATATACAAAATGGGAACATCTGCAGTTAACTATAAACAAAATATATGTGCTCCATAAATGAGGGCTACACCCCCCCCCCCCGTTCTGTTTTTATCTATTTATTTTTGTCAAGTCCAACATATTGGCTTAAGTACAGGATTTGCTTAATGTCAAACCAGTAAATCATGCTATCAGACGTTGTATATCAAGAGTAAAAGTACTAGTTCATTGGCATACCGTATACTTTCACTTAAAGCTTTTCATTTGCAAAATATAAAGTTAATTCAACAATATCATTGTTTAATCTTCATTATCATCAATTTGCTTGTTTTGTAGATGCATCATTTATAAAATTCTTACCTAAAATGACTGAGGGGTGGACATTATTTATATATGTATATATATATATATATATATATATATATATATATATATATATATTATATATATATATATACATATATATATATATATATAGAGAGAGAGAGAGAGAGAGAGAGTGAGAGAGACAGAGACAGACAGACAGACAGACAGACAGACTGACAGAAAAATATTACCGTCACCGACATTTATCTCAATTTGATGCTTTTATCCAGTTACAGTAAGTATCGTTTTAAATTTAACATTCAGGAAACTTCCTTTTTTATTGTCCATATTTCTGAGTCCATTTTTGAAATAATTCCTTTAGATTAATGCGTTATTATTTCTGAACACACATGTAATCTCTGAGACATGATGACAAATTAAAATCAATTCATATGTCACTTTTGTCATTCCCGGGCGACTTTGTGGATATGTTCCCGGCAGATTTTAACGGTCCAGAGGGCAAGATAGTCCTAATGTATTGGTGCAGTGCACAACTGACTCTGTAGAAATTTTGATTCTGAAAACTTAAGTTCTATAAAAAGTAGCAATTGGCACAATGATTTTGCTAGAATGTGCTTAAATGAACTGGGACATGGGGTCGTTAAGCAGGCGCAAAATATTTTCCCAAAAAGCGTAATAAAGTACAAAGCTTTTCGTACGGTCCGAAACAATATGTGTTAGCCTTTAGTTAGTGGGCTGGTGCACTTTGCGTCTTTCAATTACAAGTTCCATGCTGGTGCTCTGGTCATGTCAGAAAAAAACGTAAACATACATACATACACACATATATATATATATATATATATATATATATATATATATATATATATGTATACATATATGTATATATGTATATATACATATACATGTATATAGAATATATATATATATATATATATATATATATATATATATATATATATATATATATATATATATATATATATATTTCCCCGGACGCTTATACTATTTAGTATTCATTTTATATTTATTTTTTACTCTTAAGCAACTTGTAATTGGGTATATGGCCCCAAAACACACTTTACAGATTCTCAAAAAAATAGCAGTTAGTATATGTAGCGAGTGTATTTCTTTCTAGACTAAACAAAGCACATCAAGTAACCAGTAAAACATTATCCTCGGTTTTTAGTCGGGTATATGTAATTTTAGCAGATAAACGGGCTTTTATTCCAAAGAACGACTAAGTCGATTACGGACATAATGTTATTGTAGAGACTCGGGCACATAATTAAAAAAAAATCGTGTGTATAAAAAAAAAATAAGATACAGTTTTGCTCCTATGCACGTTCAAAAATAAATCATGAAAAAGATCGCACGACTGCCCTCCATAGTGATTAATTTGTTTTTTCCTTTTTTTTTTTTTTTTTTTTCATTTCGATGCACCCTTAAACTGTATTAAGGTAAACTGCTCAGAATATGACCATGTTTGTTAGCACCCCGACTTCACCTGCACTGAAAGCCGTTTCTGGCCTGTATCCCTCATTTCAGCACAAAGCGACTGCTGCCTCTATGATACCGATCACTTGAGTACTTTAGGTAACGAAGACATGGTAATGAGTCTTCAAATTATTTTTTTAAAAATATTTATTATGTACTGCGTAAAACACTTACACAATACATCACCGAAAAGATCACACCATTCCCCTTAAAAGTAATTTAGCGTTGTTGTTGTTTGTTTTTTTTGTTTTTTTTTTATTTTGTTTTTGTTTTTTTTTTCCTTCTGAAAATGTATCCAGATAAACTGCTCAGAATTTGCGCATGTTTGCTAGCACCCCGACTTGACATGTGTTGAAAGCCGTTTCTATCCTGTATCCCTTATTTAGGCACAAAACGACTCCTGCCTCTGTGATACCAACCACTTGGATCACAGGCGCTCGTAACGTTCAGTCAGTCAAGCTTCCGTGCTAACATACGCGGTGTGTGTGTGTGTGGGGGGGGGGGGGGGAGGAGTAGTGGATTAAGAGGGTGGACCTGGAACATCTGTGCGTTCAATAACCCACATAGGGCCATATCTGCAATAAAATATTGTGTATTCATCTGTGCAGTCAATTATTTGTGCTAATAAGATGGTGGCGGATGGGCCTAAAACCACAACGTCATCACATGGAGCTCCTATAAGAGCTCAATGTTATTAGCACAAATAATTGCATCCTCAGCAGCACATGCAAATCACTCTTGTCAAATATATAAAACCTACAGATAGTCCACACTTCCATTAGACAAGACTTGCAATGAATTGACCTGGACTAAAATTATCCAGTCAATGATTTGTCCAAAATGATAAAAATTATCACTAATTCCAGGTCTCTAACAAAAAATGGCCATACGAACAGATGGCATATATTAATGTTTACACTGATAAGTGACACATTTGCAGCTAGAAACGAGGTGACATGAGCAAGAAATTTCACCCTGAAATTCTGAAATAGAAAAATGTCAGTCAGAAATGCTGCCACAATACTTGGCAGAATAGACACCATACATGTTGTCATAAGGCATAAAATCTGAAATGTGCAATGTGAAATCTTGCTTGGCAAGCTAGTAATACACCGGTCCTGTGCAGATGGTCCAACTGCATCCTTTCACCCCATACATTTGTGTCCTTTGTTGACTGCACAGTGCCTTCAGGTCTATAGATGAAGACATGTCCTGATTTAATTGGTACATAATCTCCAGGATCAGGAGCAAATGATCGAGGGTAAACAACTGAAACATCTTCCGTTGAAGTTGGTGAACATTAATGTAGCTCTACAATGCACTGAAAGCTCTCCCTACCATGAAAAAATGACGGACAATGTGTACTTCCTGTTAGCTTGGCTAAAGATCCAGCAAGAACCAAACTTGACCAAGCATGTACAGATTCTACAGCCAACATGCAAGTTTCCCCGTTGCCTGTACTGTTGTTGACATAAATACTGTCACCAGGATAGTCTGCAAAATCTGGTGGTTCATCCTTGATGGAGAGGATTGGCAATGGGGATATTGTGGCATGTTTTCCTGACCACAGTCTAGGCCTGCAATCTGAAGGCTGATCTATGATGAAAATGATTTGTGATCTAGATGCTATCCCGTGTCTTTCAGACACTGACCTGTGTACATTGAAGCTGTCGCTTAAATCATCAATACAGGCTTATCACATCTGCTTTTATCTTCGGGCAAAGTCACCACAAACAACCTCATCAGTAATGATATTTTTCCCTGGATCACACTGTGGAAAATTATCAGTAAGTTTTGCAAAAGATCCAGCCACTGCCGAACCTCGGAAACCACCTGAAGTATCAGAAGCATTTACTACAGTAGTCAAGTCTTTAACTTGGATGCACTCTTTACATTCTCTTTTATAGCCTGTACAGGTGACTCTACCTCCTGCATATTCATTTGCTTTCCACAAACACTTCTAGAATCTGTATATATATATATAGATATACATATATAGTATATATATATATATATATATATATATATATGTATATATATATATATATATATTTACAGTACGTGATGGATCTCAGATGTAAGAATATTAGGCAATTTGTTTCTAGACCTCCCATGCCTTCGTTCATATGATAATGAATGAACGGTCCACACTCTTCTCCGACAACTTCTGTTGACATGGAGGTTCTTGATATGCTGTATTATCACAAATACATCGTGATTGCTTCTTGGTTTATGCCCTTGTTAGCGAGTAGTGTTCCTTCTGTAAGTTTCCGCCATCCCCTTGTTTCCCTCTTTTGAACATTCAGAGCTGCCTCTTGTTGGGGAATGAGTCATGATTTAAAGAGGATCTTGTCTCGTGATGCATGGTTTATATAAACAGTGCGATCAGCTGCCATCATACAATCTTCACTGACACTAAATGTGCCAAAAACTACTCGTCAAATGACTGAACTTCTGTTTGATAATGTATAGTCAAGCCGGTAGCTGACCAAAACTATAAAATATGTCCTGTATGCCCTGCAGTGCACAGTCAGTGAACAGCTACTTTGATCTCACTGTCAAAATGTGCATGGTGTCCACTCAAGCAAGAATATCCAACCAGGGAATATCAATTCAATGGAAAATACCCCCTTCCAGCAGGTCAATTCAAATGTCTAATCACATCTTACAACAAAGAAATAAATTCAACGGCCCACACAACTAAATAGCCACAAAACTAACTGCTACATACACAGCTCAGTCACGCAAGCCAACCAAACTACAAATGCAATTCTGATCTGAAAAAAACTACAGTCTGACTTGGCATGCCCCAAGTCAAAATATTTTTGTCTGAACTAAATTATTGTTTCATGTTTTAGTAACTAGTCTTAAGCTAACCAAAAATACGCTGCTAATATGTTGGATATTTATGCACATGCGCTTTTCCTCAAGAAACCTATGGTTACAAATCAATTTATCTGACTGGAAATTATTGACAAAATGTTAAAATAGTGAAACAACATATATAAGTTTTTTGACCATGGGATAGCCGGGTCTGCCCAGCAACCCTCAACAGCAATCACCTAGCTGAAAATGAGAAACGCACAAACCAAGTGTACCAAATCCCCATTCGTTAAAAAAAAAAGGTTCAATGCAGGCAGGCATGCGTGAATGACATATTTGACATGGCCCAGTTCATTGTATCGATTGCAGCACAAATGAAGTACTGCATTCAGAGTAGTCCCTCATCTGGGACTGTACGTATGTAAGTCCACCAGCATCAAAAGAGCACCGAAACTATATATACGTTTTTCGACCATGGATCGGCCGGGTCTTGAACCAGGGACCTTTGACACCAATCACCTAGTTGAAAATGGCAAACCCATATACCAACTGAAACAAATCCCTATATCAAATCCTACAGCCACTACAATAATGATCCAAGTGCATAGACAACTATGAGTAAAATCTCCGAGATCAACTGCTGCAGGCAATAGAAGTGCATCTTTACACGTCCTTCCAGCAAAGGGCTTGTTATGGGGCATTAAAAAATCATCTGTCTAGTGTCCATCCCCTACCTTGAATCTTTAAGAACCACTTTAGAAAAACGACCAGTGGATGTGTTACCAAAAAGCAAAACAAAACTTGATAGCACTATCTCAGCTGGTGAAATCTATATCAAAGGGTATAAACTAGTCTCCCCGAAGGATCGCAACAGATACTATGGAGGAGTGTGCTGTTTCGTTGAGAAGCAAATTGAAGCAAAACCAAGGCTGGATATGGACCACTCGGAGCTTGAATGTATGTGGACTGAAATATGTGTACCCCACACTCAATCAATATTTTTGTGTTGTATTTACAGACCTCCAAACACATCTGTATCTGATTTCACTGACAATTTTAGTACTAGGTTAGATAAGCATGATGAGGAGAACATTTCAGGCTCAATGTATATTCTTGGTGATTTTAACATCGATGTATAAAAATCAAATACAAATCCTGCAACAAAACTCTTGCATTTAGCTTCCACACATGAACTAAAGCAAACCATACATGAACCTAAAAGGACTACTGAACATTCAAAAACTTGTATAGGTCTTATTTTCACTAAAAAATCAAATGTCACAAGCTTTGGCGTATTTGATCTTGGTATAGCTGACCATGATTTGAATTTTTGTGTACTTAAAGGTACAATTCTGCATCCAAAACCAAAGTATGTACATATTCGCTCATTCAAAATCTTTGACCCAATCAAATTTGCAAGTTATTTAAGCCATATACCATGGTGGGTCATGAATATATTTGATTACATTGATAATTGCTGGGATTTCTTCACAAAGATATTTAATAAAATCTGTGACAATCGTGCTCCAGTAAGCCAGTGAGGGTAAGAGGTATACCAGCCCCATGGATTACCGACGATGTTAGAGAACTAATGTACCAACGATATTATTACAACAAAACAGAAAGTCAGTCGATGTTACAATGCATGACCATGATATGCACAAAACACTCAGGAATAAAGTAACTGATACAATTAGAAAGGCGCGTAGGGACTTCTATGATGAGATGATTTTAACAGACACTTCTTATTTAAAATGTGTGGAAAACTTTAAAGTAGTTTCTACCTAGGAAGCAAACAGATGAACCCCAGTTTCTAGAGGTTAAAGGCGTCACAGTTTAAGATCCCATGTCCATCTCTAACTCTTATAATAAATTTGTCACTACTATTGCCTCTAAATTGCCCGATAAATTCACCAGCATTTTCACATGCCAGCTTCAAAAAGTCAATTACAAAATGCCTTTCCAAGAGGTATCTGAAGATACTGTGTTACAGGGTCTGCAAAAACCACCAGTAGAGCAACTGGCACTGACTCCCTGCATCCAACTTTTTTGAAGGCTGGTGAGCATGTGCTATCAGGTTATCTAACATACTTATATAACCGTTCGTTACAGACAGGGAAATTACCATCTTAGTGGAAGCAGGCAAAAGTACCTGCAATTCATAAAGATGGCCCAAAGGCAGATTCAGGAAATTATAGACCAATCTCAGTTATAAACATTGCCATAAAAGTGTTTGAAAGAATTGTCCACGATAAACTATATGCCTAATGCCTATGTAACGGAATACAATCTCCTGAACGTAAACCATTCGGGCTTTAGACCTATGCATTCTACAGCTACTACCCTAATATATGTAAATGCCTATGTCCTTACCAATATGGACAAGGGTTTGATTACCGGTGTGCGCTTTTTAGATCTCACAAAAGCCTTTGATACTGTGTAACATGAAATCTTACTGACAAAGCTTGAATATTTAAGGATCAATGGTATTGAACTATGTTGGTTTGGAAACTATTTATCCATGCAGACTGAATGCGTCCAATTCAAGAGGGGAATTGTCTGACCACATGGAAAAAGCCTATCGCGTCCCCCAGCGATCAATACAAGGTCCCCTACTTTTCGTCATTTTCATAAATGACGTTCCCTCTGTTATTACAAATAGTTAGGTTGTATTGTATGCCGGTGACACTGCTATTTTCGTTGCTGCTAAATCGGTTCGTGACATTCAGAAGACATTAAATATTGAAAGCAGCTATATGGGTGAACTACAACCATTTCACCTCAAGCATTAAACAAACTAAGTGTATGTTATTAGCAGGTTGTAAGAAACTTCAAGAAAATGAGAGATTGAATATTTTAGTGCACGGGAAACAAATTGAACAGGTCGACTACTTTAAATATTTAAGACTATGGTTTGACACACAGATGTCATGGAACAAATATGTTGAAAATATTTGCAACAAAATTTCACAACGTCTTGGTATTCTCAGGAGAATTTCCTCATTTGTGTCAAAATATTCGGCATTACTCCGGTTAAATTCTTGATATTACTGCTTTTTATTACTGTGACGTCGCGTAGTATGACTGTTCTACAAAAAACCTGGACATGTTACAAAAGTTCCAAAATGAAGCAGCAAGGATAATACTTTCTGAAAGTCATAGAACGAGAACTAGGGATATGCTTAAGGAACCTCATTGGACTTATGTAAGGGTCCGGCACCAATATCATCGAGCTACTTTCTTGTCTCAAGTAATTAATGGCAAAACTCCTACCTACTTGAGTGATGCCTTTAAACCAGTGTCGGAGGCCCATGGACATTTTACAAAGCAAAGTAAGGCAAATCTGACCATCCCTTATACACAAGGCAAGTCAGGCCAAAGAGCGTTTAGGTTTATAGGTACCAAGAAATAGCTTAAATGATAAGGGTAAAGAATCGCCAACCCTGACAGTTTTTAAACCTGTATACTGTAAAACGTACCATGACTAAGTGATTTGACGTTTTTTAGACCTGCATTATGACTGTAAATTTGTCATTAAATTAGGAAAATGTTTAAACGTCATTGATGTTTCATCATCATATCACAATCTTTTAGTTACTTTTAGTAATGACGTTTTCATACTTTTTAATTTACTTATTTTTCATGTATATTGCAGCATATTATATTTATATCAATTGATGTAAGAGTGCTAGTTTGCATCCAGGGCCCCTATGGAAAGCAGTCTGAGTGCTGATCAAGGTTACTCTGTATGTATAAATAAACAAATGTATAAATAAATAAACAAACAAACAAAAGAACAAAAAAAGAACCAACCAAACAAACAAACAAACAAACTAACTAACTAACTAACTAACCAACCAACCAACCAACCAACCAACCAACCAACCAACCAACCAACCAACCAACCAACCAACCAACCAACCAACCAACCAACCAACCAACCAACCAACCAACCAACCAACCAACCAACCAACCAACCAACCAACCAACCAACCAACCAACCAACCAACCAACTAACTAACTAGCTAGCTAGCTAGCTAGCTAGCTAGCTAGCTAGCTAGCTAGCTAACTAACTAACTAACTAACAAACAAACAAACAAACAAAAAAAACAAACAAACAAACAAATAAATAAATAAATAAAGTCAAATGGTTCATTGGTCACCCCAATCACACAAGTGCAAAACAATGAGCTTTCCAAAACAGGTTACCCCAAGTGTCACAGTTGCTGTTCAACCAACCATGGACAAGGCTGTGCTCACAAAACAGCCAACACTACCTCTCTGCTGAAACAAATTTCTAATCAATCAAACAATGTGCTGAATCTGAACAAACCTTCACCAGGGCACTACTTACATCTTCCAAAATACTAATTGGCATGAGTTACAGCAATATCTCTTTTTTTCTTTTGATCCCAGACAAAATCCACAATTAAAATGAATTGAGACTCCAATTAGTGAATTTAGAAAACTTCCACAGGTGAAACAGACAAATCTGAAACCCATGACAGAAAATGTACAAGATATAAAGTTGCAGAAAATCTCAATCTATGTAAAACAGGAAAAATCATCACACTTATGAACATTGCAAGATCATACCTACTTTCCTCATGCTGTCACAATTTATCCAAAAGTTAATGGGGATTTTGAAAGCAAAAATGTGTCAGTACCCAACCCAAAATATTGTTTAAAGGATTTTCTTTCCAGTCCCAGGATTTTGCCAATGGTGTATGTGGGTCTGCACTCAGAGTGTGTTGTCTTCAAACGTTGTGTGTTTTTTCCGTTATCTGGTACCGAAAGAAGTGAAATATGTTTGTATCTACATAGTATAAAACAATCGGGAACAGAAGCATTTCCAGATTGCCACAATATAGGAGATCAGAGATTGTGTCCGATAGTAGCACTGGCCACAGGGCTGAAACTCCAAGGTCGTCTTTTTTCAAAGTCTGTCCAGCTCGGTGGCATAATTCATAATATGCTTAAGGTACTATATACAGGCACTGAAGTACTGCATTGGTTGATATTGTTCACACCTTTGGGGTGATTACTGGCTAGGTAATGCCTGTTGGGTGATGTGAGCTATATGGAAAAACTATTTTCATTTCACTAACTTAATGGTTGAATGATGTGACACTGCAGTTAAGCTACTAGGGCATCCACAACTTTTAATATTAGAATAACGATTTTTTGTTATAGTGAAATGAAATTCTAAAGAATAAATTTGCTTATTAAACACTTCTTTGTTATCCCGTAGAAATAGTATTGATAGATACGCAAACACAAAAAGTGGATTGATACCTTAACTCTACCCAAGATGCCAGCCTACCTAAAATTCATTATTTTTATAATTGGGACCATCTTAACACGAAACCAACTTATTTGTTTTGTATGGCGCAACACCACTAGAAATTAAGCTTTAGCTGAAGTGTTACAATTAGCCAAAACTACAAATTTGTAAAACTAAACATACCTTGGCAACAGCTGCGAGAGAAAATATTACTTTAAGCTGAGCTACTGTCATGAAAACCATTGGCAATGGACTGGTTTGTGCTCCAAAGGCATTCTTACATGTTTATGACCATACCAAAGATGGAATACACCTCATGGCAATATGACATATGTGCTTTAGAGTCAATGCCAATTTTGAAGCTTTGATGTAAGTTTTGCGTCAGCTTTACAAATAAAGAAAGCCTAGGAGTTACGTATGTGAAGTCACACATTCACTACCCTCAAATATTAATAGAGCAGAAAGCAATCCAAAGTGTCCTTAATTTTCGTTCAACGTAGCCATCGTGCATCAAAATCAAGACTTATTGCATTGATATGCAGTAGGTATGGCAAGAAGGGACTCGCATTTCCATTGCGAAGATGATACAAGTGTGTCTGTATTCTGTATAAGGAAAAGCATTTAGGCTTTGCTTAATAAGGATATGATAAAAATTCATTTGTCGGCACGGAAGGAACATTTAATTCCGTTCATCTATTCTACCAAACCATAACTTCAGGTCGTTGGTTCAAACGTCCGCTAGTCCTTAAATCCATCTTGTGTTTTGTCTGAAAAGACAATGTCTAGCATCTCCTAATCATTATAAAGGTGGTGTTGTTTGCATCTTAAAGTCAAAACGTTAGAAGGATTATCAAGTACACGTTATCATGGCTGCAGTATGGTGTAGTAAAGGCAGTGAAAATATCACGACTGGAACTTTAGACAAACAATTAAAAAAATCTTAGAATAGGTGGCCTTAAGAAAGTCATTGGACCAATCAGAACCAAGCAGACTGAATTCGGAGGAGTTGGTGGCTGGTGTACACCTTAACGTAAACTTGTTTCATGTGGATGTAGCGTTTTGGCACCTGATGTGTAAAGAAACTGTCCGATCCTGCCTCATGCACTGTTGCTTATCAAAGTTTATAGTGACAAGACTCCATATAATGGATATAAATTGTAAAAGGTTAATATTTTGATGGAGCTGACCTGGAAATACCAAACGTGTCTTTAGTGCCAATCTTTTCATCTAATTGTTTAAATAAACCTTCACGATTGTGGCAAATATGTCAAGTGTCAAGACCATGTGCAAATATTAAATAAAAATAATTACATGTCTAGGTATTGAATCGCACAGGATTTATATTTCCATTTGGTTTAAAAGCCAAAGCACGTCAGTAATAAGTGGACGTCAAGGAATGCGGTATGGAATTTCCTAGTATAACTGTTATGTATTTGCCATTTCCTACAGTGACCTGGCTTATGGAGATACGGATGCTCTCATCCACTCAGTGAAGCACCTTTAGTCTGGCCAGTGGGAGGTCAAACAGTATGATGTCCTCATGTGCAATGGATTCAGTATTCATTCTCAAGCAGGCTTCTACTTATAGATTGACCCAGCCTCTTTTTAAGTTTGTGGTGTCCTAATAAATTCTTCGTTGGATGCAGCACATTGCATCGGCCTTGTGCAAGATACAACAGTTTCTTTCAAACTTCCTAAAACTGCATTGATGTTCCAAAACAGCCATATTGGTATGTTTATGCTACAGTCAGGGGTCATGACTGCATATGCAGCCCCTTCATTGCTGGATTATCTCTGTATTATCAGGTTTGATGATGCCCAGAACCCAAGTCATACCCTCATTCTGGCAGTCAGTTCGGTTCCTGAATATATATATATATATATATATATATATATATATATATATATATATATATATATATACGATACCGTTACTTCATCACATCAACCATAAAGGCCTGGGATTGGCAGAAAAGCCACCTTGTCAGAGACCCCTAAAAAGCCACTATGTTGATTGACGAGGACCAGTTAGGAATACGGGAGATTTTTACACCACAGGGATGGTTATTGAGGTTATCGCATGTCACTAAAGTGCAAATTAAATAGTTAATAACAAAAACATGCCTTTCCTGGGTACACTACGCTTTGATCTAAACAAGGTCCTTCTGTTCGGCAGTAGTCAGTTTGAATTTCTTAAATCCTTGGTCCAAGAGGGCTGGCTTTCCACATCATCAGCATTCTAAATGATGCTGAAGGTCATAAACTTTTGATAAAATAAAGTTTTAAAATGCAACTTGCTTAAATACCAAAGCTAAAGGCTATTTTACTTTTGTTATTGTTTACAAGGAATTTTACATTGGGGGAGCAGTCACAGACTCGGGCGGGTCACAAGACCACCATCTTGGAAATACTAACTTTATTTTGATTAAATTATACATTTTACGATGGTAAAGGATTCTCTTTTGTTTCATGGAATACTTATTGTAGCTCATCATAATTGTACAGTTAAACGAATCCCAAAGATGAAGTTTGACTGGGATTCTATGTAGTTATCATATTACTGATAGAGATTACGTGAGATAGCACAGCCCATGTGGTTGTAAGCTTAGGAAATCAGACTTCGACGAGTGAGTGTACATCTAAACAAAGTAAATCATAACCCGCCGACACAAACTAACAATCCAGGCAAGGGTGGGAAGTCAGGGTGGGCACGTAATCTCTATCAGTAATATGATAAGTACATAGAATCCCAGTCAAACTTCATCTTTGGGATTCGTTTAACTGTACAATTGTATTACGTCATCCATTACTTCAGAGACCACGTGAGACTTCAAAGCAATGATGTACACGAACACCAAAAAACACTTCAACTGTTTAATCAATCCAAAATTTGACATAAGGAAATGTAGTCGTACGCTTATTCAGCATCAACTTAAGTTGACAACACAGCATTTGAAAATGCATTATCTTGTACAATAGTCTTATTATAGTATTTTGCAAATGTGCAAGACGACGACCAACCTGCCGTCGACAAGATATGTTCAACTGGTACGCAATTTGTCTTTGCCTTAGAGCATGCTGCTGCTCTAATACTATGCGCTTTAAATTTATCTGTGTCAATACCAGCACTATTCAATACAGCCTTAATCCACCTTCCAAGAGTGTCAGTAGTCACAGCTTTATGAGGCTTCACAAAGCTCACAAAAAGTTTGTCCTCAGCAACCCGTACACTGTCCGTACGTTGCAAGTATTCCCTCAAAGTAGTAACAACACATAAACGTCTGTCCACAGGATAAGCACAAAGCTTCACACAGGGTGTCTTATATCCTTGCCTACTCTGTTTTAATGGTTCGGAAAAATTAAACATATATGATGACTTTCCCGTCACCATATTAGACAGACGGAGCAAATACAAAGTCTGTAATCTCGGCGCTGCTACCAACGCAATAAGCATAACCAGTTCATATACTGAACCCCAATGAAAAGTATCCACATAAAAAAATTAACACATTAATTTTGTAAGTTACTAAGTACTGTGTGTGCATATATGCATGGTTTGGAGCCTACATCAGGGTCATTCAGGACAACTTTTTAACTTTTGCTGGGTTGTTACATAATGCATGTGACTTTTGTGCACCGAATATGGCTTCTGACCACCACTCCTATTGGATGGCTAAAATGACCTGATGTTTTCAGTGGCTTTAAAAAGGGATGTTCAGCCAAGAAAAAAGCCAGTGGTCTCAGGTGTGTTGAGGCGATCATGCCGCGTCTGAGCCAAGGTCAAAGACACCATGCTTTGGGGCTTGCAGAGGGTGGAGTCCCAATCACTCAAATCGCACAAAGAATGGGGTGTACTCGGCGCACCATCCAACGACTAATTGAACGGCAACAAGAAACTGGATCCGTAGATGATCGGCCTAGGCCTGGCCGAGAAAGAGTGACAACACCTGGCCAAGACCGTCACATCCGGCTGATGCACCTGCGAGACCCTTTCAGTACAGCAGCCCAAACAGCCCGTGAGACTCAAGGGATGAATCACCGTCCTGTCAGTAGTTCTACTGTGGAGAGGCGACTGAGGAGCAGTGGCCTAACAGCCAGAAGACCTTACAGGGGTAACCCTGCTGACCCAACCCAGAAGAGAAAGACGACTGCAGTGGTGTAGAGCACACTCCAGGTGGACTCGCCAGCAGTGGAATACCGTCCTTTTTACTGACGAGTCCCGTTTTTGTGTCAGCAGAGCAGATGGCAGAGAACGTGTGTGGCGCCGGACTGGGGAGAGATATGCAGATGCCTGTGTCCGTCAGGCAGATCGATGGGGTGGACCCTCTGTCATGGTGTGGGCAGGCATCAGCAACCGCTACCGGACACCCCTAGTGGTCATTCAAGGGATCCTCAATGCTAGGCGGTACATTGATGAGGTGCTGGAGCCGCACATGGTCCCATTTATGGAGCAGCATCAAGATCTGGCGATCTTTCAGCAGGACAATGCACGTGCACACTCTGCAAGATTAACAATGAACTTTCTCAATGAGAACAACATCAATGTCATGGAATGGCCAGCGTTCTCACCCGATCTGAGCCCTATTGAACATTTGTGGGATCAGTTAGGCCAAGGTATTCAACGGAGGACACCTAGGCCTACTACCCGAAACCAGCTGATCCAAGCTCTGCAGGAAGAATGGAATAATGTTCCCCAACACAGAATTCAAACCCTGGTCAGCAGTATGCGCCGCAGATGTATAGCATGTGTTGATGCTCGAGGTGGCCACATCCCATATTGAACAGAAAATTTGTGTGACTTTCAATTAGGGCAGTTAATGACATTTTTTGCCTGTAAGTGACGTTAATGTCGGTAGAGCGTGACATTATTTTTACGCCAGAAAAGTGAATGCTTTGTTAAGTTCTAAGCACGTCTAGGTATGAAATGTTTCAAGTATAAACAATAAAATACTTCAAAATTGGCATGTGGATACTTTTCATTGGGGTTCAGTATAAGATAAGTCTCTGAGGCTCAGTGACTTCGCTGGCGACAAAGTTCTCACATAGGCAAGAACTTTCGAAACATCCCAAATGTCTTCATACCGCGGCACAGCCGGCCGCTGGTTATACATCGACTTCAACAGTTTCACAACCAAAGGATGGTTACCGATAGTCTGTCCAGATTGTAACACTATCAACGACGATAAAGCAGATCTGGCTGTGTTAATACAGCTATAACTTTTGCCCTGATCAAACAGATCTGTCAGAAAGTTCAACACAAGGCCTATATTGGCCTGATATGGATCTGCTTCCCTCCGAGTACAAAATACAATCCATCGTCACAAATAAACCTTGTATTGTTTTTGCGTGCCAGATCGCCATGCTCCCATAAGGAGATCGGCAACCCTGTCCGAAACTCCGCTGTCCTTAAATCGTTGCCTGAGAGACGACAAACCATTAGGCGTAACTTGTCTCTCAACGGATGAAGTTTCGTTGACTGGGGTAGCGTTAACAGATTGTCCATTTTTGGCAGTAATACAGGACAGTCGATAAGCATCTGCAACATCTGACTGAACCACACCTGGGTCGGCCATACGGGAACAACCATCACTCCTGATGCCCTGTCGCTCTGTATTTTCTGCAGGCACCGACCAATCAAACTGAAAGGCGGGAAAGCATAAAAATCATAATCAGACCATGATACAGAAAATGCATCTACAAACTTTGCGTCAGGATCAGGTTGAAATGATGCAAACTCAGCCACTTGTGCATTAAGTCTCGTTGCAAACAAATCAATATTCGGCACACCCCATTTATCTGCTATTTTACCAAATATGTCTTTATTCAGCGTCCACTCCAAACGGTCATGGAAATGTCTGGACTCAAAATCCGCAACATTTTGACATCCTGGCACAAAACATGCAACCACCCACAGGTGGCGCTCCCGACACCAGTGCCAAACAGCTTTTGCGATTTCATTGCATTGAGATGATTTCACACCACCCATATTGTTAATATAAGCAATGGCGGTGGTATTATCAGACAAAATCTTAATCGTTTTATGCGTCTCATTAGCACAAAAGCTCTTTATTGCAAAGAAAGCAGCCTTCAATTCCAGATAATTAATATGCGACTTTCTTTCTCCATCATTCCAACGACCGCCTATCTTACTGTTTAAATAGTTTGCACCCCATCCCTCAAGGGACGCGTCTGAATCCAAGATGATATCAGCATCTGCTTTTGAAACATCTCGCTTTTGTGAACTTAGATTTTCTATCCACCAAGTCATATCAGACTTCATTTCGTCCTTAACTGGCATCATTTGATCAAAATCGCCCCTAGATTTATTAAGAACCATAATTTTCTGTATTTCAAGGGAACGATAGAACAATTGGCCATATTCCACTCCAGGAAAACTCGACACCATTAAACCAATCACTTGTGCAACATTACGTATGGAATCTGTATTCCTATTGCTTAACCTAACACAAGCTGAAATAACCCGTTCAATTCTTACACGGGTGAGTCTCACTGTCATATTTGTAGAGTTTAGAATAAACCCAAGGAACTCCATTTCATGAGATGGATCCGTTACAGATTTGGGAAAGTTCACTATAAATCCCAGAGAGACAAACAAATCAATTGTGTCGTGTAACAACTTGATACATGATTCTTTTGATTCAGCTTGAAGATACGAATCGTCAATATATCCCAATACAATATGACCCATGCTACGTAACGTTGCATAAATAGGCTTTGTTATTTTCGTGAACAATCTGGGTGCCGATTTTGACCCTTGCGGAAGACAAGTAAACTGGAACAATTTTCCATTCCATATAAATCTAAGGTATTTTCGAAAGGCTCGATTCATTGGTACAGAAAAATAAGCATGTTTCAAATCCACCGAAGCCATCCAGCAATTGGGTTTCATTAACTTAATTGCCGACTCCAAAGCATCCATTTTGAAATGATGATACACAACAAATTCATTCAGATCTTTCAAATTTAAGATCATTCTAAGTGTGCCATCTTTCTTCGGCCGAACAAAAATTGACGAAATGTATTCATCAACACAGTGATTTACCGGCTCAATAACATGCATCTGAAGTAACTTATCTACTTCGTCATCAATTGCATCTTTTTCTGCACCACTGATCCTAAGCACTTTCGGTCTGTATTGTTGTTGTGGCGCTATGCCATCGACAAACTCTATGCCACAATTTTGTATGACATTAAGAATTTCTCGATCGTTGGTAATATTTTGCCATGCTTCCACAAACTGTCCAATTCTACCGCCTTGAAATGAAGTGACACTTACTTTCATTCTTTCAATTGCTTGTTCTGTTTCTGTTGTCTTTGGCCCGTCTTCTGAGCTTCTCCGCCCGTAAAGCCCTTCTGGCCTTGGTAGTTTAAATAGCCTTTGTTCCACTGCCACTGGGACTGACCGGACCAACCACCTCCACTTCGTCCACGCTGTCCTCCTCTTGAGCCACGCCCAGGGTAGCTTTTGCCCCTCGAACCACGTGTGGCAATACGAACACCAACCTTGTTGACGTCCGAGATATCTTTAACCCTTTTCTCTACATCATCTCCAAAAAGTAACGTAGAATGTGGCACTGTAGAAGAACACAAATGTAGGTATTCTGCCTTTAATTCAGGCTTGACTAGCTCCCTTCGTCGCAGACAAAGGTTATGGAAACCGTGTCCCAAAAATGCTAACGCCTTGGTTCCCAAATCCAATGTGTCGCACGAAACAGTGGACGGCAAGTCATTTAACATTTGTGTGACCAAAATCCCGGCCTTCGCCAAGCAAGTCTGTGTAACTTGCATTTTAGAGTTCATGCTTGACGTTTGGGCTTTCACAATGTCCCAAATAAGTTGATTAAGCCGCACGTTCGTGAGAGCTTCACAGTTTTCTGGTCGGTGGACATTGTCTTTAAATTCTTTGTACTTTTCTTCAGACATGCCGTCACAAAACACGCTGTTTACCAAAGTCGCCAGTTCATTGTCAACTGACTTCGCGCATTTCTCCTCTGTGCGAAAACATTTGGCAAAGTTAGCAAACCTTGACTCAGTCAACTCAGAACCCACACTCGTCTCAACGCCAGTGGTTTCAGTTCTCTGAACTTTATTTGGAGGCTCACCGTCGACCACATCACCGGTTTCTTCTTCATATGCATTACCAGTATCCTCATACCAGTTCTCCTCCATATAATTCACTCTATCAATGACAACATTGATTTTCTCCTCCATGCGTCCCGCAAAATCAACAACTTTGTTAACTTTGTCAATGAACGACTTGTCCACACACACAGTATCTTGTGCTTTTGAAGTACCAGGCTTCACCACAGTACTACATGTATTAACTGAACTTTCCGCGGAAAGTTCAACATTCCCTGCACTTTCTTTAACTGCACCTGGACTTTTCCTTTTGCCTGTTGGCTTGTAAAACATAGCGTCTGCCATAGCAAACAACTACACTGTCCACGACAGTTTGTCACAGGTACTAAGTTGGGAAAGACAAGCTCACAACAACGTCCGTCCTCGACGGCGTAGAGCAATGCACTGATTTCCTAAGCTTACAACCACATGGGCTGTGCTATCTCACGTGATCTCTGAAGTAATGGATGACGTAATAGAATTGATACTAGGATCACAATGTTGGCCAGAGTTCAACTCATGCATGATATCTGTACTTTTAATTTCGTCATGAAAACACTTGAGGGACACACCATCTCAACTTTCGACCTTGACTAACTCACGATGTCTATTCATCTTGATTTCTGAATCAATACAGATAAAAGATAGAAAGTGGTCGGATAAATAAGATTAAATGATACCAGACTTGTAATATTTTCCTGGTTCAAGAATATTGGAAAATAAGCTATCTATCAATGTAGCTGATCTGTCCGTACACTTAGTTGGGAGTGGTAGTTTTGGGTAAAATCCATTGCACATGATCGTGTCAAAGTATTCTGCATATTTCAGCCCTAAATTCATTTTCAGTAGATGTATATGAAAGTCTCAGACAATGATCATGTCTAAAGGGTCTAGAGATTTTGCCTCACGTGTCGGACCTATATCATTGATGAACATTTCTATATCTTTATTTCTATTTCTGGGCGTCCTATGAAAGTTACACAAAGTGATTTTTTTACTCATATCATTCAAATACATATCAATGAATTGGTTTCCCCAGCTTGTGCAGGTACTTTACGCCAGAAAACCATTCATTTTGTTGGTAAAGGTCTACAAATTGGATGATGATGCTGGAATCTGACTGTGGTTAAATAATGACACACTGAGAGATGGGTTTGCAGAGCATTTTTCACACCCAGATGCTCGCTGGCCAGCTTGATGCAATGCCGTCTTGTTTCATCTCGTTTTCAGCCTAGAGGTCTTGTCACTCCATAGATGATGATTGACCATTTATGCTTATGCATTTGATCATGAATAACTTTCATTGTCAAAGCAGTGGTAATGCCTTGCACTTTATTGGACAGTCTTTGCAAAAGAGTGTTCATTACAGAAAGAAGGCGATCACTATAGAACAGAAAACTGTTTTCAAGTTGACCAAACTTGTCAAACAGAGAACTGATGGATTAGTTATCAATGGCTTTTAGGGAATTATATCCGGTGTAGTCTGTGGGTTAAACCCAAAGCAGATGGAGACTACACTTTAATTGTGGCAATTGAGCTACCATCAAATTATTAATAACTGTCGCTTTAAGTCAGCAGCTATCAACAAATTTATGTGTCACATTGCTTTTCACGAAGCCATGGGTGCTTACGTGGCAAGAGGAATGTGACTGCCAAATGTTACAAACTGGAGCTTCAAATGTCTCCTTTTAAACAGTAGCAGGATCCAGGTGGCTGTGTGTGTGCTCTTACCGCTCTCAGATAAAAGAGCATTTGGAGGGAAAGCCTACTTTTACCTTGGGTTAGTTCTATCAATGCTACCACCAAATGAGCATAGTATCTGGACTGATCAACATTCAGTGTTTTTCGCCACATATGGTTTATGCACGTATGTTACCTCTCCAGCTGCAGTATCAGAAATTAAATTATTAAGCTACATCACTGAATATTGCTATACAATACTTATTTAGAAATATACGACTTAGACTCTCAGACTTATACCTAGATTCGTCATACTTTTACCTCACCAAAATAAGGATAGTGTATTTATAGAATGATAGTAGCTGGGAAGACTCCCATTAAGGCAGGACACGCCACTATCATGGAAGCCACATTGACAGAAGGATGAATAAAAATTGAACAAAAATAAAATGAACATTTAAGATACGATTGAGAATGGGTTACATAACATGTTCAATTCTGTTTCTTTCTGTGATCCAGGTAAGTGAAATTACATCATCGTTATAGATATAAACTGCGGAATGGATAGCAAAATAATTCTTTATCGCATATTACAGGCATAGCGGTTTGGCTCTGAGCAAACAAAAGAGTACTTATCAATAAAATACATTTTTGTTTAAGAAGAAATATTAGATTAACTATGGATCTGTAATTAATCATTCATAGTAGTGACAGTTTAAAGTGTCCACTAACTGGTACCCTATGCAACTTTTTGTGCCAACAAGTGATAACCCTTAAAAGATCTTATTCCGATTTCTTGTAAAATCTTCATGAGTTAATGCAGCCTGTTGCATGGATAAATCGTCAATAAAATAAACTGGTAATTGTTTTTTAAATAATTTGTAATACAGTTTTTAATTGCTGGTGAGTCAAGATATCCTTTAACTTTAACATTTTTATTCTTTAAAAAGTGCTTCTGTATGTGCAAGATAGTTACTCTGACTAATTAGTTGTGTCCTTTTCTTTTGCTGGGAGGCAAGTCTGGTGTTTGTGTGTCTTCACGCTAAGATACCATAATTTAAGTGTGGTAATGTAAGAGAACTATATACAGCAGCTAAAATATTTGTGGAAGGTAATCCCTACGCTTGTACATAGTGCAATAGTCTGAGATAACTTTGTAACATTTTTGTGTGTATGAGTGTTTCAACTGAGGTGTTTCTTGAAAGTTATACCTTGGCAATTACGTTTATTAACGCAATCAATTTTCATGATGTCTATAAAAGTTTTTGAATTGGCATAGATTTTTAGGATTAAAAAAGCCCATAAACTCTGTTTTCTCGGCATTTGAGAACAGTTTATTTAGTTTCATCGAGTTTTTAATTTTTAGCAGTTCTTTGTTAATGTTTGAGGAAACATTTTGAGTATAATCACAGTTTTGGAATATTTTAATGTACTCTACGTCCTTAAAAGTCTATTTAGCGTCCATTACATGGACTTATGTTGCACAAGATTTTAATAATCTGCTGGTCGACATTATGGTCTGCCATGATTTGGGTTTCCATTGGCCCTAAAGAGTGTCACAAAGATACAAAGTCACACTGTGGTTACATGCTTACCTATAACTGCTGACATTCTTAGAAAAATGTGTGTATCCTTTCACCAAGGAATGCTTAGCCCATATAAGTATAATGCTGAGATATAAAGGAGATTGATTGGCTACCAGCAAGCCTCGGTTCCAAGCTATGCCTCAGGCTGTGACGTCACCAAGATAGACAAATTCAATATGGCAGCCACGTTATTAATTGATGTCACGTACAAATAAGAAATAGAAAAATAGTGGTACAAAATATATGTTATGATCTTTTGCCGTTATATATCATCTGTTCCCAGATATAGATCAACATTGAGGAATTTTTCTGGTCTAATAATAGGTCCATGGTAATCCAATATGTCCAATGACATTTTATACAAGCAATGTGATGAAAAATTGGTTTGACAATAGTCAACCAATATTTTCTTAATAACACGACGTAGGTCCAAATTACAAGAAACACTCTGTTGACGCAACCAACTTTGAATTTCAACCTCTAAAATCCGCCATCGTACAAAAAATCTACGTTTTTTACAAAGCCCTACTTTTGTCTCATGGGGTCTCTTTCAGGAAATTTGCACATAAAAAGCACTGCCAAACATACAGATCAGTAAATGGGGGGGGGGGGACCCTTTGTCCACCTTCCAGGCAAAAGGAAAGGAACCCCCATATTCCATATTTAGGGGTTAGGGCCCTTTTGATTATGATGAAAATTGTACAATTTGCCCTAGAATGCCCATTTTTCACAACATAAAATATCAACATCAAAGTATAAAAGTAGGCATAATCTGTGTTATTGAAAAAAACGTTATATTGGATCAGTTGTCCTGGCCCCCTCAGTACTTATGATAAAATGAACTGTGCTGTGTTTAAAAAAACGGAGTACTTGAATCTTGGTAAGTTAACCAGTTGGGTGTTAGGTGACAGAAAACTACTAATCTTACCATTAATCTGGACCCACTAAGTGCAAACTGTTATGTAAGTGATAAATCAATTATCACATCCCTTTCATGTGATCCGAAGATGAGATGTAAATAAACAGAGGGCTGGTTATTATGCATGGTGCCATGGGCAAACGGACTCTGTGATTGGCTATTCCCTCAAGATGGCTGCCATTTCCGAGGTAACCAGAATTACCCATTGACCTTTGCTCGATGCTCACGCAGTATTTTATCCAGTTTCACAGCATTCTGCAGGGCATGATGGAAGAACATATAGTACAATATGAATTAATACAGAATGCATGATGCCTGGTTTTGGCAGGGTCATAGCAAATAAACTTATACCCTATTTTATCATTGTTTATGTCTAATTTCAATGCCGATAGTTTTTTCCAATATTATTCTATGTTGTAACTACAGAAAAATACCTTAATAGGATATGTTCGAGTAAATAAACATGCATTTTGAGATAAGTGTACCTCAGCACTCACAAATAGCACGGACAACGATGTACGAATGTTTCTTTGTTAACATCAGCCCTACCCAGATATGCAACTGAGAACAAAGCTGCTGATTTGACCCTCCATTTCGTATCTCATTACATGCAGGTCACCATATAAACTCTATGTAGAATCGCTGCTTGAAACGACCTGTACTGTAGCTTTCTTTAGTGTCCTCATATTTGGCGAGTTCATGTAAGCTCATAACGTGTGTCATCTCGATCATTGTACATCTTTGGGCCAAGTGACACCATCACTGCAAGCTCAATCTGTCATTTTTACTCATTGGGCCTCAAGACTGGCTCACTTTGTCAGGGTGTTGATAAATATTTGTGCTGAACATGTGGCCCAGTTTCCTGCTGGTGCAAGCTGTCATCCTTTCTCTCAGTGTGAAAACAGATGGGAGGCACCGTTAAAGTCCGTTCGCTTGTGATCCCAAAGGGTACTGTTATGAGTCATAACAAGTTTTATTCTTCAAAAAAACGTATTCGGATCACAGGAAAATTTTGTGGTCATTCCATTCGCTCAGGTGCAGCCATATCCGCTGCTAGAGCTACAATACTGGATCAGGTGATAAAAATTCCCACTACAGCAAACTGGTGTGGTGGTGCTACATTGAATGAGAGATCTTCTTGCTTGGTTTACAGACTTTTACATAATCGTTTTCAACGTGTGGCCATTAACAATCAGTCTTCCAGCTGGGGTAAAAATTGTGCTGGTATGCGGCAAGGTTCTGTTCTCGGTCCTCTTATGTTTCTGATCTACATAAATGATATTGTTAACGTTGTCTGTTCTAACATAAAAATGTTTGCTGAGCATACATCTCTCTATTTGACTGTTGATAATCCTGTCACTGCGGCTCGAACTTTGAACATGGATCTTTCAGATATTGGTCAATGGTCTAAAGATTGGCTTGTCATGTTTAATGCTTTGAAAACAGATTCAATGCTCATTTCTTGAAGGGCTAAAAAACCTATTCATCCCCAATCCTATTTCAATGTCATGTTTTGCAAGATGTAGCTCAACATTAGCATCTCAGAGTTACATTGCGGTCTGATTTAAGATGGTCAGACCATATTGCTGACATATGTAACAAATCCACCAAATTGATTAATATTATGAAAAGTTTGAAATTTACATTGGATAGGAGAACACTGGAAATTATTTATATTTCTTTCATCAGGCTTATTTTAGAATATGTAGTCTATTATGGAGTAGCTGTACAGATCAAGATCACATCTTGTCAAGATTGGCATAAAAAAGACCCCAAAATGTTCCTTCAGCACACCTAATGAAGATTCTTGCCATTACTTTTTCCATTGCCCTAATTACACTGTTCCCCGCTCAAACCTTCATACTGTTTTTTACAGCATGCTCCTATTCCGTTACAGATGATACTCTACGGGTCCTCTAATTGTTCTCTTACGGAAAATATCGACATATTTTCAGCCGTACACAATTACATTTCTGTAACCGAATGTTTCAAGTCAGGTGTTGGTTGATCGCTGATTGCTTGCACAAGTATTCATATTACTTTATTGTTTATATATGGCACAAACAATTTACCAAATTCTGCAACTTGTGTAAATATATATAATTATTGTTATTGACATTGCGAATATTATACCTTCCCCCCATCTGTCTTGTCGGCGTTTTGTCCTCTTCTTCATGGTTTTGTGCGTCTTGTGCTGTCCTGTGATATGTGTTCTCTTCTGCGAGAGGGATTTATTTATTTCCCAATTGCATATAATCATTGCTTTTGTATTATCTTTGTAAATCAAATATGTTTAAACCAATCCATTCTTTCACATCAGAATGGTGAATATTCATATATAATGTGAGGAAGTCCCAAGACGAACTCTATCTGTAAGGTAAATGATTATCACTATCATTGAAGTGCTCCAAAAACTGTTCATACCAGCAGACACTTCTATATGACCACAGTAACCAAACCAAAATTCCTGCACTTCCTTCAAGCCTTTAGACATCAGAACCGAGAATTATTTAGTAGAGCAAAATGGGAACCTGCTATGAATTGAAAACCATTAGGAACTTTTATGCAGTTTTGAAAAATGAGTAAATGTGGGAGAATCGGCATGTACATCAAATTTATAGGCCAAGCAGAGATGAAAAGCGTTGAAGTTACTTCAAAATAATATCTCATGATTATTTACTTTTCCATACATGGGAACTTGAGTTGCTCAACAGGGCTAATTCGTCAATGAGAACCTTATGATAAACTGTGTACATATAACAATAATATTACTGGATGCTTTATCAAGAGGTATAAAATATATTTACCTTACATCTCTTACAAGCACTGAACAATTTAAGGGTTTATCAGAAAAGGGTCTGGTAGTTTTTTTTTCCTGTAATTTGCGCTCTGTTTGTGACAATGTGCCTTAGTTGACCGATCTATTAATCTAAGGCAGAAATATCAAAGTTTTCCTTCTTTGCCAACTGTTAGCAGACTCTTCAACAGCTTCCAGAGTCATTTTCTGGTCTTTGCCCCAAGAAATTTTTGTGGCTCACAGTATTCAGGCCCGTTGAACTCACATGGACACAGGTATTTGTTTTGTTTATAGTCACCTTGAATAATTTCTTTAACGACTTTAGTGTTGTTAAATATATTGGAGGCAATAGTGTTTGAATATTTGTATTAAATTTTATGAGCATCACAATCAGGGCATGTCAAATTCAGAGTCCCTGCATTTGAAATTGATTAATTTATGCAAGTAATAGTTTTTTGAGTCGGTGTTTTTTGTTTGTAATCCCTGTCATTTCCTCCGGTAGTGAGAGTATGTAGCATTTGGATATAAGGCTATCTTGGTGAATCATGAGTTCTTTGCGATCGGCATTTTTTGTTTCTTTGTTTAATTTATTCAAACGGCATTAAGTATATATGCAGTGTATTGGTAAATAATTATTAAATAATTGACAGCCTTTCGGGTTTTGGATTGGGTTCCAGACTATGTTACACAATTTTCTGAGTCACGTGTTCTGTACCTGTTTCACCTTCCTCTGCATTCTTTGTGTGTTAACATTTAAAAAGAGCGCGAGCCTTACATATTTAGCATTGCTGCCATTTACGTCTTGACTGGTGCGACCACTCGATTTCTACCTGGGGTTCCGTGGTTTCGGACCCGCCACATGGGTCTTGTATGTCATGTAAAGTTGTAAGGTTTTTCCTTCGGGATTGCACATGTATTGAGTATACATAGTTGCTGTATTGCCAATTTTATATCCAATTTATTGGTCGCTTTTGGTATTTGTTGCGGACTACAAGTCCCGTTTGTGTAAACTTACGAACTGCGCAATTGCTTGCAGAATATGGACTCTAATATGGTTTAGGCCTAACGCCAGTTATCTTTGTGGACTGCCTGTTGTCTAGGGTCTGATGATTGTGGCCCGAGTGTTTTCAGTAAGTAATTGGGTATAAGTATTTTATGACCAGCCATTGCAATGTATATTCCGCAAAGTAAACTACAGTAATATAAATCTAAGTTTTCCTGAGTAAATATATATTCATATTTTGTGGATGTATATCGGTTGCTTTAAGCCTGTTGAATTTATATACATAGCATAATTTATATCTGAAGAGTCTCTCGGTTTAATATTTCCATAATACATACGTGCTTTAACTCTGGTAATTTTTTCATTAGTTAATCTTAATATGGTATAATGAAAGACGGGTTATTCGTCATTTGTTTTTGAGAAAGAATATAAAAGTTAGAATCTTTATTCACGGTTCCTTTCAATGTTAATAATGTTACAGCTGTAATCTGCTGGTGCAGGAACTGCTGGTGAGGGAATTCACCTATGGATGCAAGAATGTATGGTTAATCCCTAATGGTTATCCCTTTCCGGTGAGGCGTAACAGGGTGCGCTCTGAATTGGGAACCACTGATGTACAGGGTGTCTCGCCCAAGTGGTATGGCAGGAAAATAAAACTCGTCGACTCAATCTGTTTTTTGTCATCCTTCGGGCAAGGGCAACTGGCCGGCAGCGTTCAAAGGGTAAAATGCTATGCATGATATCACCTTCTTGGCAGAACTGCACAAAGGGTAGGTAGGCGCCCTGGAAGGCTTGAACTATATTCATTACGTTTTGGGGGGGAGGGGGGGGCAAATATAGGGGACCAAAATTCTACATTTGGAAAAAAATGGGGGCTCAAAGTGTCACATTTCCATTTTTTAAAATTGGTGCTTTTTGCCCTTTTAGATTAAAAGTGCCCTGCCCTCTTGAGAAGCTGGGGACATCACTGTGATGGCTATAAAAATTCGGATCTAAGATCAAGACATATCTTATCTCGACTAATACCAGCATATTTTTTTTTTCAATCAGATCATGGAAATATCTAATAGGAATGTTCTTTAACAAGTAGAAAAAAAAAAAACAAACAAAAAAATAAGGGGGAAAATAGTTCAGGCATTAAAATACGGATCTAACTCTTGATGAATCTCATCCAGACTTACGCGTATTTCTTCCCAAGTCCCTTCAAATATTTCCACTCTTTTTTCATTAACAAAGATGCACAAATAACACGTCACACATTTTTCCCACACATATATAGTGTGAATCAGCAGCCGATTTGATACATCACAGATATATTTAAAATGTATTAAAGTTTCTTAATTGCCCCCAAATGCATAACTGCACATAACGCTATGCACACATATCCGTTTTGTTTTGCTGGACACAGTTATATATATGTATATATATATATATATATATATATAGCTTAAGCTAGAGGACGAGTCATAGTTTCTGGCGAAACGGTGGCTGGTAGCTGATGAGCATCGGGTGTATCTCCTCTGGCAGTCGCTGCAGATGAAACCAGTGCTGATGGTGTTGAAGCGGTGTTTGATGTGGTGCACTGTTGACTAGAATGCCTAATGCCGCTGATGATATGCGAGAAATCACTGGGCTTATTGCTTAGGCGTATTTCAGTGCCTGTGGATGTGGTACTGTGGTGGCCAGTTGATCCTCATATGACTCGTCACTGATAGGGCTATGTGGGGGAAGTGAAAGGGGCTTGGTGCATGGAAGTCGGGGGTTGATGATGGGGGCAAGTTACACTTACATGTACATTCTTTCATGTGCTCTTCAATTGCGTTAGTTTTGTTATTTATTTGAATCACAGTTTCTGACATGTCAGACAGTTTATCGGATAATTTTTGACATTCATTCTTTAGACCAGTTGCAGTGTTCAGTATGGATGGCAACATCTTCAACTGCTTTAACATGTCCTGGAGGCCTATCGTGATTACTAGTCCAAAAGAGTCTTGCTGCAATGCAAAGTCCAACAATGTTGAATAAAGGCTCATATCATCCACTGATAGACCTACACTTGCGGTTTGGTTGGCCTGTGTTGTATTCATGGTTGAAGGTGTGATCTGTGCCCTTGCAGGCGTGCTTGTTTTGTGCGTCGTGCTATGTGTGGTGCGAGTGCTGTGTTGTTCTCCGTGTGCTGGCGATTATGCCTTGGGAGTCGACGTCGCATGTCCTTCCAAATCTTTCTTGTTTCTTGTTCAGTGGGGCCCATGCTTGGCTCTTGAAATGTGTTGGGTTCTGTTGAAGTTGGCTTCTTCACGCTTTGAAGCATGTCATGAATTTTTTAACTTGTCAAATTCCTGTCAATGTCGTTCAGTATTGTACTGTCGTCCGTAATGAATGAATGAATGAACGAATGAATCTGGCGAAACAGAGCCGTTACAACATAACGTGACATTAAAAGATTTCAGCGGATTTCCATTATATCACTTTAAATTGCAGATCTTGTTATTAGAACTTAAACACTTTTCCCAAGAACTAATTCTCTCTTTCTTTCTTTCTTTCTTTCTTTCCTTTCTTTCTTTCTTTCTTTCTTTCTTTCTTTCTTTCTTTCTTTCTTTCTTTCTTTCTTTCTTTCTTTCTTTCTTTCTTTCTTTCTTTCTTTCTTTCTTTCTTTCTTTCTTTCTTTCTTTCTTTCTTTCTTTCTTTCTTTCTTTCTTTCTTTCTTTCTTTCTTTCTTTCTTTCTTTCTTTCTTTCTTTCTTTCTTTCTTTCTTTCTTTCTTTCTTTCTTTCTTTCCTTCCTTCCTTCCTTCCTTCCTTCCTTCCTTCCTTCCTTCTTTCTTTCTTTCGTATAGCTTATGTAATCTGCGCGTCCCAAACGCAGGCAACACTGCTGACATGAGCTCCAGCTGGGTCACGCTTAGGCTTGGTCTGGCCTCGTTTATCTTGGTCTGTTTGCGTGTGAGACCAGGTGGAGACGAATCCAACTTTCATTCGAGCCAGACTGCGTTTCTTCCGTCTGACATGCACAATCTTTTTCATAGGGCGCTTAATTGACATGCCCATCATGATATATTAACTGAAAAATCATCCTGTGGTGTTTTCGAATCAATAACAACAGGTTTAATATGTTTGAAAATAGTACATGTTTTGTCGAATTCTTTTCTCAATTCATGTAGTGCATTATTTGGCACAGTCAAGAATATCAGCAGCAGTTATATGACCATAATGATTTGAAATAAAGAGGGGATTATGGCATGGAGATGGGTATTTTGCTTGTTTATAGTTATCTATGACATGGACATGGGTCCTTGCTTTCTGTATGGTTATCTAGCTTAAATTTTTAAAGACTTTTGTTTTAATAAATAACTTAGAGGCAACAGTTTTAGAATATTTGCATGAAATTGTAGGAGCAACACTGTCAAGGTAGGCTTGTAGGCATATTCGCACCTTCTTATTATGCAGTGTATTGGAAAGACATATGCATATTTCGAATACCTATCAAGATACATTTATTTATATTATCTTTTGGTGTGTTCCTATCAATAACTACATGTTTGAAAAGTCTGTAAAGGTACATCATATATGTTGTCAAATTCTTTTCTTGGCAATAATTTGGTGATATTTTGTTTTAATTGGTTCAGCACTGATAGTGGTATAGACTGAAGCATACATCTAACTATATGGCGACCATTTGGGTAATTAAATTTTCCAGTAAAAAAAGTGTGGGGTTAAATGAGAGTGTGGACACAAGGGTACTTATTATGTTCACGTGTACGTCAATCCCTTGCCTGAGTGTTGAACTAATCTTAGAATAGTATTTAGAGACATCCCCTACCCCTATTACTCGATTATTAAACCCAAAGGCCAATCCATAGCCAATAACCTTTGCCAAAACAGCTCATGACTTGTCCACGATTTTTTAAATTCGCATCTGTCTCTTCTTGGATTGGTATGGTTTTTCAATAATTTGCGCATTTAGATGTCCTGGTATGATAGCCACCAATTCTGAAATGGAGTTCTCTACCGGATTTTGCAACATACTAAAGTTCACCCTTTTGATATCAGAGTGAGTACATCATATTTTGAGACTTGGAACTTAAAATAGATACGGGACCTGGACTCAAAACATGGTATTCTTAGCTGGTAAAGGATGAAAAGCATTGGATTGAGTATCAAAATTGGGCAGGTCGGGCATCTGCATCTGGCTCAAATTTGAAATTTTTGTTTCCCTTTGTACAATGTTCGACATCAAATTTGGCAGATGAATAGTGCATTGCTTGATGTTGATTTTGCTACCTTGATGATGTCGCTGATTTCTGGTGATATCCATTTGTTCTTAACGAACTGTGCATGGTGTTACTATATAGGGGTCAATATTTGGTGTAACATTACCATTCACAACTAGCGCGCTACCTGAGGCAACTTTCTCCTGGTGCCCTTTAGAGGTGGCAGCCCAGAACCTTTTTCTGTAAATACTAGCATTGTAAAAAATAATGTACACCTCAACTTTAACTGTTAATTCAGAGATAAATGCCCACAAAATAGCCAAATGAGTTTTTCTTGGGATATATATTGTGCAGTGAATTCAAAAACTACCACGAGTACGTTTTAAGTGAGCAGATGCGTGAACTCATGGAGTAATCAATAAAATACACAACAACAACCAAAATCGATGACAGGTATCTTTTCTGGCAGTGTGGCCCCACTATGGCAGACCTAAGCTAGCTGTAGTTCATATTCGAAGTAAAAATAACAAGTTTGTAGGACCAATGACCTACACTCTTGGGAGTGGACTAGGAACCCTAAGATTCCACTTTGACACAGGCACATTATAAATAATAAAAACGTGCAAATACACTTCCTTTCATTTATTCAGTAAGACGACAATTTAACAAAATATATAGAAGTTTTAAAATGGCATGGTCGTATGTGAATTGTGGCCATTTGTCTAAACATTTGACATTTTGAATATATTTGATTTAGCTATATTTTCAGCTTGCATAAGATGTGCAGTGACTGTTTGCAATGGGCGTACCGAAATCCCAAATACTTTATATAGTTAAAATATTGTAGATTGCAGAAATGCGCTTGAAAATGCTTATTGAAACAGACTTCTATATGCATAAAAGAATTGCGCTTGCGAAGGGGGCCTTTATACAGATCAACACATACTTAAAAGGCCTGGACACCTGTGTGGAGATGACCATATTTCTGTTGAATATTCAGGGCAAAACTGGTTATAAAAGAATGCAAAAAACATACAACCACACACCACTATTTATGTTTGAAAACATGCAATGCATGCAAGTGACCAAAATGACCAGGACTGTGTGCTGGGAGGGTCATATTTAAGTTACGAAATTTTCACGAGAAATTAGTCAAAAAAAGTGAACAACTGAGAAAGTACATTTCAAAGGACAGTTTTTTGCTGCAAACGTATTCCTACATGTCATATCATGGCTTTGATATTTACATCATATATGGCATGCTCAAATTAAATATACATATATGCACTGGGCATCTACTAATCATTTGCTTAGATGAACAGTCGGTCCATCCACAGCTGTGCCTCATCAAATATAGTGGATATATACAGCTCTCCGTGGAATTGAGTTCAGGTTATAACTTGTAAAAGGAGTTTTCTTCAAAAACACTTGCTAAACGAATACGGTGATATGACTATAAGAAAATTGAGATGGTGAATTTGTGTATAGATTCACTTTAGTAATACAACTTTCCTATCATGTTTTGTATATAACAGTATGCAGAATTGAATAACAAAAGCACAAGAAAGTTATCATCCTGCATGAAAATAATGAGACATACATATAAAAAAACGGGATGCAAATGTAACGTTATCTTTTTAGTATAGCATTCACTTACTCCTCTCAATCAATGAAAAATTAGTCATACTAACCAATTCACGGCTATGTCGACAAGGTGCAGCTGTCGAGATAGGATGCGCCTCGCAATGGGCGGTGATTTCTTGGTTAAAATTTGTAGTTTGTGGTTTGCCTGGTGGTCGAGGATACAATTGGCATAATCAATAGTCACCGTGTTTAAATAAGCTAGTATAAACTCCCCTTAAGTAGTATTTTTTCTTAAACGTCCAATACGGTAGAGTAGAGTTTGTGTCAACTCAGCATTATACAATATGAAAATTTGAAGCATAACTTTGACACCCCAAAGCATCTGCAGACATGAGCAACATCTGTATCAATCAACAGCAATGATTACTTGTATGCAATCCAAATAAAAGCCTGTTTCAAAATTGAACAGACCAATGTCAGTGTTAATTCTTTTTAAGCACCACATAGCCTTAATACTTTAATTGTTCATAATGAGTTTTAGCTTCGAGGTCAGCACCAGTCTTTAACTCCAGATGTGTGTAAGTCTCATCTGCTTTCGCAGATGCTATTTGCTGAACATCGTTGATATTATAATAAGCCGTAGTGTCAGCTTCTGGATATCTGAAAAATCAACAGGAATCTGTGTAGGTTCCTTCCAGGAATAAATCAATACAGTTATGTACTCCTGCTAAATAAGAGAAAGAACGGTACTATTGGCATAGTGTTTCGGCATAATGGAGATGGAAGTGTAGCGAATGAGTTTGGTTTGTGATACTATTTGATTTAACCACACTTTCTGGACAATGTGGTAGCATAGACAAGGATCTTCATTTTTGTTTATGTAGAAGAGTGTTTCGGGTTAAAATTTATAACGATTGTACCATCTGTCTTTCTGCAGTAAAGCGTCTACTCTTCTGGTCATACTGTGGGTCAGTGTGGAAATCTGTGCTTGGTGGATGCGAAACGTCAGTAGCTAACATTTCACTCATGCTCCCCCGTCATATTGTGAAGTCGACTTCTAGTGACCCACAGGCAGACTTTGTTGCTCAAAATACACAGACTGGGCAGATTTTAAAACCTCTGTGAACCTGAATGCCAGACCCATTCATCAACCAATTCTGAAATTTATATAATTTCCAGGACAATTTTTGAATTGCTCTCTTGACCACATTGCATAAAAATTACAGTGGTGCATGCCATTCCATGTAAATCTTTGCGTTTAACTTGCTTCATGTTAAACCAAAGATGGCATTCCTTTGTTTAGCAGGAGTGTGAAAATAAACAATATAACTTCATACGGCTGATACCACTGGACCATATGATGGAATGGAATGATTAGGTCCTACTTGCAAAATAATTGTTGCAAGAAAGAAAGAAGATATCAGCATGTCTTTTCTAAATGTGCATGGTGTTCATAATATTACACAGCTTGATAGGGAGCATCAATTTAGAATCATTATCCTATATAAAGAGTGTCACATTTAGTAGGACCAAAATATGCAAAGGAAAGACAAATTTATAGATTAATTGCTGTGTCAGCACGTCATACATTTTTAGTGTTGGGGGTACACATGACAACATGGCACATCTGCTTAAGAACGCCAAGCAGTTGTGGAGCGTTGATGTTCAAGTCGCTTCAGTTACAAAGTTGATTAATTAAAGCTACGATTTTCCTATATAAAGTTGCTCACTAAATACCCTCAGATGTTACTTAAAGTCAGAGCAACATTAATATCCTGAGTTCTCATTCGAGCCTTGACATCATGGCTTTGCAAGAAAATCAAGAGTTTTTTGCGTTAAAATGCTGTTGATAGGGAAACAATCCTCTTATACTTCATTTCAGATCAAACTAGTGAAACCGTATTTTGCGCAAGGAAAAAGTATACACGCCCTGTGCAATCACTTTATGATAAATATTTATCTGCCTGCACAGAAGGAACATTTATTTTCTTTCATCATTCCTACCAAACGATACCTTGTAGTCATCGATTCAAACGGCCTATTCTTTTTAAATCCATCCTGTGTATCGTCCACACTGATGTTGCCTGGCAGCTTCAAATTATGGTTGTGATGTTGCTTACATCTAAGTGTAAAAACGTCAATAACATTATCTAGCACAAATCATCAAGGCTGCAGTATGGCTTATTTAGCAGTGAAAATATGGCAACTGCCAACTTTAAACACACAATTACAAAATACAAAACATGGGGAGAGTGAATTGACATATCTGGAGCTAGGTAGACTGAATTAAGTGGAGATGGTGGCTGCTTTACACCTTAACATAAAATTCCTTTATTTCGTGGTAGGGTCACCTGAACGGTAAAGATACTAGCCCAGCCTGCCCTATGCACTACTACTATTTAAGATTCGTGCAGGAAGAAATATAATTGGACATATGTAAAAAGTACACATTTTGCCATAGACATGTCTTGAAAATCTTTACCTAATAATGGCAGTGTTATCATGTGATTGTTAAATTTACGCCCAGGGATTGTCACAAACACGTCAAATGCCAAGACCCCTGTTTATATATTAAATGAAAATAATGACACGCCCAGCTTATTGAACATCACAGTAATCGTATGTCAATTCCATCCAAACTACGTTTTCATGTGTGCACAAAATGGATGTCGAGGAATGTGTTGACACTTTTTCCATTATTGCTCTAATGTATTTGCTACTTTGGGCAGAGACTTGTCATATACAAGTCCGGCCATTCTCATCTGGCAATCAAGGAGCATTCAGTGGTACCAGAGGGAAGGCCACCGGCTTTACAAATGTAGGTCATATCCTTAAGTGCCTTGGATAATACATCACAACACTGCCAAGCGAATGATGGGAACTTATGAATTCAATAGACATGTATCAATTAACTTAGATTATATTAAAGCAAGTCTAAAATATAAGTTTTGTTTTAGTATTACTAGTTTGTGTATTTTTCTATTCCATTCTAGTGGTTCCACCGGTTGAAATTTGAGTTTCAAAGAGCTTTGTCGAGCTCATGTGCAGATAGAAAAGCAAACAAAAGAGATTATCGATTTACCTGTGGATTATTTCATGTGGACTTTCTTTGAGCTTGGTCCAGAATGATGAGTGTATTATTTGAATGACAAAGGTCCTTATATTTAAGATACTAGATACACATAACTCATGAATATATATATGTATATATATATATATATATATATATATATATATATATATATATATATATATATATATATATATATATATATATATATATATATGTGTGTGTGTGTGTGTGTGTGTGTGTATTTATTATATATATAAATACATATATTATATATATTATACCTGTTTCGCATCTTCCAAATAATGACACACTGCACTACAATGACGATGATTGAGAGAGCAAAACATGCAGAGATAATAATCAGGGTAGAGGGCACTGAAGAAAAGAACAAGCATGTGAACAGTGGATATTGCTAGTTCTACAAAACCCAACTAAAGACATATGTAAAGATATTCACTGCTCTCTCATCATTAGCTAACTGGAACAACGAGAACGTATAGGTTTGCAACTTGCTTAATTGTCCTGCTGTAAAGTCGACTACTACACTTTAAACAACGTTCAGGTGACAGTAATGTGTCTTGTATGTCTTTTTGTATTAATAAGCCGGGATAACATTAGGCAGTTTACTCCCTTGTGCCCATTTTTTCATATTTGTAACATCGACTGAATATTTCCACTGTACCGTATTCAGGAACTTTGACAGAAACAGTTTAGTTACAATTAATTACCATAGAATCAAAGCAATTTTTCTTGTCTGAAATATTCTGTTGGGCAGTACTTTGAAAACCTCATTTCGGATACAAGTGAATTACGTGCTGACAGGGCTGACGTAATATAAATTGCCATATACATTTGGAGCTTTGTTTCCTGGAAGAAAGGTATGTTGAGGATGTTCTTTCCGTGGCAACTTCACCGTAGATTGGATAATTATATCAAAGTACTTCAACATAAAATGATATAATGTTCTTTTAACATATTAATAGTATCAGAATATCGAATCATATATTCAATGCTACTGAGATACTTAGATTAGCCTTAGGCAGCATTGAATTAATCAACAACATTTCATGGATGATAGGAAAACCACTTTTCTTGCGATGGCAGAGTATTTACAGTCTACTGCTGCACTCATTCCATTAAAAATCCTTCCATATCACATCATCTTATACTTTACAAAACGCAATACAGTAATGCATAGATGAAACAAAAATATCATATGTTAGGAAATGTATAATTTTCAAATATCATCGTACTCAGAAGACTTACTACACAAACATATAGATAATATTTACATGTTTATAGTACCTGTGCCTGTTGAGATAGTACCTGTAACCGGGATGATTGATACAATTTTTAATCACACTGTTTTATAAAATAAAAATATTGGCTAAACGTGAGTAAAGAAACCCAAAAACGCACGCAAATACGAAAAGGATAAGCATTTTGCTACACTACAGCACGAATCAATGACGTAGTAATCGGGAATGTTACAGGCAGTGTTTATATCAGATCGTTGCACATTGTTACGGGCACGACAGTGGGTAGGAGTTGAATTTAGAATAAGTGGAAGGATACCTTGCGTCTCTTTGTCTTTAGTACTTCCTGAAAATCGCAAATAAATGAAGCATAAAACGTGGGTTATTGAAAACGTACTGCATTATAGACTATGCGGATGAAAGATAATGGATTTTAACCTGAATTTTCAAGTTCATGGCAAACAATGAAATAAATACCTGTTTTAGTGTCTTCCTATTTTAGTGCAGCAGTAAGTGAAATCATATGGGGCAAATGGTTCTGTTTGTGTGCTCCTGTATGCTGCACTGCACGTAGTGAAACCATGCTATCAAATTCATTATTTTCATTTCGCTTTCTTTCGAAAACACTAGTGGTAACAATTGGACATTTTAACATCAAAATTGATTGAATTCCCTTCAGTTTCAGGCCCTTTTCATGGTGGTAAGGGGCAAATGTTGGCCTGGTAGGGAAAAAAACAACATACGACAAGACAATAGTTGCAACGTAATCACATTCTTTTGTGAAAAAAATATCGGTGGAACGTGGGAGAAGAAACCACAAACGCACACAAATATGAAAGTGATAAGCATTCTGCCACACTGCAGCACGAATCAATGGCGTAGTAATAATAAAATGATATGGGCTGTGTCTATACCAGATCACTGCATAGTGTAATGGGCACACTGGTGGGTAGGACTTGAATTTAAAATAAGTGGAAGGATACCTTGCGTTTCCTTTTCTTGAGTACTTCCTGAAAATCACAAATAAGTAAGCTTGAAACATGGGTCATTGAAAACGTCCTGTATTATAGAATATGCAGAGGAGGAAAAAGGATTTCAACCTGAATTTTCAAGTTCATGGAAAACAATTAAACCATTACCTGTTTCAGTGACCCTATTTTTAGTGCAGCATTAAGTGAAATCATATGGGGCATAAGTATCTGCTGAGTATATGATGAATTTCATTACTAAAAAAATCTGAAATGCAAAAGCCTTGAATTTTCCATAGTTTCTTTCCTTTTTATAAATGTAGCAAATAACCAATAGATAGCGCTGTAGGTATGAAGACCACAACGACAATATATTACAATGTAATAACATATTTATATATATATATTAAACTACAAAAGAAGATTTGCTTCAAAGCAAATATGCTGTGTGTCTATATTTCCCATTTCAGCTAGGCGACTGGTGCCAAAGGTTGCAGGTTCGGGTCCCGCTCGTTCCGAACATGAAATATATAAAGGAAACATGCAACTTTGGATGCACTTACAGCATAAACATATGAACTGAGCCTGGAATGGTACCTCTCTCAAAAATAATTTTAAAGATATCCAAGTTTTAGATTTTTCAATGGCCCTAATTTGCATAATTCTCATACCTGATCTATAGGTAAATTCTTGCCCTGTTTGAAGTTTTTATGTATGATAGTATTAAAAAAGTCGGACTATCTGCTGGCAAAGAAAGAATGAATTCATAGGGAAAAAAAACATCTGTGTTAGCGCACAGACATACTTGTTGTAAATTTGTTATGTTTGATTTGATTTGATTTTATTCGATGCCAGTCACATAATATATAAAAATAAACCATATACAGAACGGACTACAGACAATTACACAAATAAATCAATGAGGCATGATCAAAACTAAAATTTCATAATGTATAAAGACATATCACAATAATGTAAACATGAAATAAAACTTGACAAACTTAAAGTAACACATGAAAACAAACAGCAAAAAACAAACAAAAAAACAAAACAAAACAACAACAACAACAAAAAACAACAACAAAAACATAAACAACAAAAAAAAAAAAAAAAAAAAAAAAAAAAAAAAAAAAAAAAGAAAAAAACAAAAAAACCCAGGCTGATTTTGCAACAGAAAATCAAATGTCTCCCCGAGCCCCCTTACTATTGTCACCCTTATTTTTACAAATAGGCATACCGATTCCAATAATCTACAGATATGGTGAAAGTACACTCTTTATTTACATTTCAAAACGTTGATTTTTGATGAAATGCCCATATGACCTTGAAAAATAGGTCAAGGTCATACATCTGAAGTGAAAAGCAAGGTCTTACAAAAGTCTTACATAGAAACATAATCACACAAAATGTCAACCTCTTTAAGACAAATCTTTCTCGAGTGTATCTGCAATGATTTTTATAAAGAAGCCATGTGACCCAGAAAATAGGTCAAGGTCACCCATCTACAATCCCAATCTAGGTGGTATTATGGTACATAAACATGCAAAATTCCAATGTCCTACGTCAAATTCTTTCAGAGTTGTGCTATGCATGTCAATTTAAGATGACATGCCCACGTGACCTTGGAAAATAAGTCAAGGTCACCCATCTGCAATCCCAAGCAAGATCATATATAGGAACATCTTCACATAAAATTTCAACTTCCCAAGTCAAATTTTTCTTCAGTTATCACGCCCACATTAATTTTAGACAAAATGCCCAAGTCACCTTGAAAAATAGGTCAAGGTCATACATCTGCAGTTACAAGCAAAGTCTTACAAAAACCTCACATAGAAACATAATCACACAAAATGTCAACCTCCTTCAGTCAAATCTTTCTCGAGGGCATCTGCGATGATTTTTAAAAGTGGCCATGTGACCTTGAAAATAAGTCAATGTCACTCATCTGCAATCAAAACCTAGTTCATATTGTGGTACATAATCATGCACAATTTCAACCTTTTAAGTCAAATCTTTGCGGAGTTATTGCACCCCTGTCAATTTTACATGACATGCCCATGTGACCTTGAAAAAATAAGTCAAGGTCACCCATGTGCAATCCCAAGCAAGATCATATATAGGAACATCTTCACAAGTCAAATCTTTCTCGAGTTATCGCGTCCGCAAGGCACATAGCAAAGTGTTGAAGAAGAACAAGGACAAGAACAAGAAGAAGCGAAAGAAATGGGCGCAAAAACAATATGTCTCCCCGTTGCACGGGGAGACATATTAACCATAGGAATTTGTAAAAAAAAAAAACCGACACCAGGATGACCGAAAAAGGCAGGCTTGATTGCCTTGCTTTTTTCCACTAGGGTCCTGGGCATAAACATTAGGGACAAAATCTGAAAGATGAACACATGTAAATACATGTAGTAATAAGTTAAAATGAAAACAAGAGTAATTTGGAATAAAAATAAAAGCAATATCATAATATATCTACTATAACTTAGTACAAGCTGTGTACAGCACAGTCACAATGAATATTAGTAATAACTGAAATCACCGTTTATTTAGTTTGGCTTTTTCTGAAACGTGTGCTTTTAGTTGAAGATTGAAATTCCTTTTGTCTGATATTGTTTTTAATTGCTCTTGTTATTCCTTGCAACTTTTGATGGCAGTGTCGGAAGAACTAGCAGCTTTAGTTTTTGACACATGGTAAAATTAGTGTTGTTTTAGTTTGTTAAACCTGGTAAAATATTGGTGATGATCATTTACCTTATGAAAATAATGGTGAATGTACGCTGGTTTAGTGTGGTTATCTATCCTTAAAACATGATTCAGTTAAAATTGTTTGACTAGGTCTTCGGCATTAGATGTCCGAACTGTGTCCAGCTCCTTTTGTCCAATGTGATCCCCAGGGCCCATGCTCATAATAAAACGGATTGTTTTGTTTTGCATGATCTAAAGCCTTTTTGGTGAGTTTCAGATATACAGGAGTGCCAGGAGAAAGAGCAATTATCAAATATACATTGTACAAAATTAATGCTGATGTGATGGTTTTTCTTGCTTTGCCGTTTAGAGAAGGGGCATGTCTGTGCAGAATTTTTTGTCTAATTTGATCCATTTATAATGGCTGTGGTGATAGCCTCTCCGGACAAGGAACTGTCTAAGATGACACCCAAATATTTTACTGAGTCACAATGTTTTATGTCCATGCCATTACATGACACTGTGAAATCTTTATCGTTGTTTCCATTTCAATTTGAACCAAACAATATTGCCTCTGTTTTACACATATATAATGGGCACGTTGAACTTGGAGGGGTGTGCTCTGTAGAGAATGCTGTTTCAACGATTCGTTAGTAACTATGCATTGGGTAGGCAACAACCAGAATAGCCTCAAACTAAATTATTTTTTTCCAAAAAGCAATAGGAAAGCAGACATAGCATTAACGACACCCTCTTCCAATAAAATGTTATTTGGTATGCAAATCTAAGCTGTACTAAACACAAGCATTTTGATCAGTCAAAATTAGCATTACATGGTATCAACACAGTATATATATATATATATATATATATATATATATATATATATACTCTTTGACGTATTCATGCACATGCACCAGAAAAGTTGCACGGAAGTAGGTAAAGGGGAAGTTTCACAAATGTTCTGTCTCTCTCACCCTGTCAAAATAATTTTGTTTCTCCCTACACTTTCACTTTCTTTTGACGGCAAAACCTTCATGTAAAACATTGATCAAACTGTCATAACTGGGCAGTACATTCTTAAATTACTGCAAGGGAGCTTAGATATGAATTTTGAGTCTTAATGTTGATGCTAGCCTATGTTTGTTTGACGGCCAGGTAAACTGAGCGATCAGTTTTCTGTGAGAACACCTTTTCCCTTGTTTTGACATTTTTGCATGTGTTTCCCGTGCTACATTTCCAGTCACAGCAACTGTAAATCAATCATATACAATTGAATGTTCCCTGTCAACTGTAATGGTAAGCTTATTACGTTACGAAAAATGATTACCTGTGTCCCCGCCAGATCTTCTGCCAACTGACGTGGTGACTGAAAGTCGTAATGTGTTACTTCTGGAGTGTTTATCACTTCCCAACAATAATGCATTGCTTTTGCTCGTTGACTATTATATGTATGTTTAGAACACAACTAAATGCTCCTTAGGCTGTTCACGGTTTTCAGCGGCAACAGGTCCCATTAGCGGCTGTAGGCGGCAATACAAGAGACCACCGCCTAACCTATCAGATTAGAGTGTGTTATAAAAAGTGCTGGCAGCTGCCGTCAATAACTGCTTAGCGCCGTACACCATCACCAAAAATGTGCAAACCGCCGTGAAACTATGTTTCCAACATTTAAAAATAAGTGTGATTTTGAGGCAAAAATCACTTTTTGTGTTCGTTTGGGGGCGGAAGATAGTTATGTCATTTACAGAGTCACAGATAATACAATCACAAACATGACAACGGTGCATGTGATAGTAATAAATGGCATCTTGGGCCGCCGTTAATCAAGTCTTATGTGTCACTGAGTCACATCCAAAGGATATAGAGTCTCTGGTAGTGAACAAGTGGAAAGAAATGCAGAGCCTATGTCCCAATAAGCATCATTTATTAAATTATTAATGTTTAACGAACATTATATCAACATACCAGTAGTCTATGTCAAAATATTTTTTTTAAGGTGCATACCTGTCGCTTTAGTGGCTGTACTTCCAACGGTGGTCGGTGGTGAAGGCTTGTCTACATTATGCAAAATGGTAAATATATTTTAAGAACAATGCTTTTCAAAATGTGACACACCATACGTAGTTTTCAAGAAACACATTATTAGATTTAAAACATTTTGATATTTGTTTTCTGATGCATTATTCAAGTCTGTTGGAATAAACATGTTATCCTGATCGTCAAATATTGTCTCAAACTGAAAAATAACAGGCAATGAATGATATCTGAGCCAGATTAAATTCATAATTGCTAAATCTTAACAATCTTATTGCAATAAAATTAGCAACTTATAATGTGACAGGGGGTGAATTATAAAACTATTTTACTTGTTCACATGACACACCACACACGTATATACATACATACAAACATATACATATATATAAATATATATATATATATGTATATATATATATATATATATATATATATATATATATATATATATATATATATATATATATGTAAAGCTCTCTTTTTTTCTGTTCCATTTCAGAAGCAGTTTCAATCTTACCTTCAACACACACAAAGGCGTAAGTATCAGTACAATTGGAGTAAATCGGCCCACCTTGAGAATTTACATCGTATACCATGCACTGCCCTGTCGAAAAGTTTACGCACAGTTTTTCTGGAACCAAGTGCACCAACAGAAACATCGTTTAAGACGTAAGATTAACAAAAAAACAGTAATGTCGCCAATGACCTAAGGTAAGTGGTAGAATATGATATACATCAGAAAAGTACGTAACTTCAAGGGGATTAAGCATATAATGCAAGCCTGAAACCTGTGATTAACGAATGTTTCACAAACACGCCAAAACGTGGGAAAATGCAAACTTTTCAATTATCCCGACGAGGTGGCCTCTTAACCAGTTAAACAGTAATTGTGTCTTTGTAATACTTCACGGTAACAAGGTTCATAGGAATGGTGAGCTAAAATCCTTTACAAGTCCAAATGAGACCGAGTCAGTAGTACCTGATTCTTGTCAAGATAACCTATTAAATGTGGACGTGTTCTCATGATTGATGATATTGTCCGCGAATATAGACATTAGGAATGTTCATTTAATCCACAGTTTAATAAAGTTATGCATCGCAAACACACTGTACTTTCGAGATAAACAGAGTGAGGCTACATTTATTCAGTTTGCGTCCTGGAAAATTTGACAAAAACGAAAGGACGAAGGAAAACAGGCTCTGTGCATGTAACATAATAATTATATTCTGTTATATGATGTAAATTATGACGATGACTTTTTTGCGGCAAGGAGCTGTATTCAGTCGGTTCTTCAAATAAATAGATGGATCTCATAGGTGAGGTACCAAGTAGTAAAAACCTATGACAGCTAATAAAACACAAGTCATACATCTGATTGAACGTACTTGCACAGATTTTAACTGAAATATTCACCAGAGATCCCATATGCTATATTTCATAGTACGCCATTGCAATTTGCGGACAAAATACAACATCAAAACATCCTGACGTCTTGATATTGCAGACAAGTCGGGATATGCAATCTATGCCCACAATTCTATATGCTTCAACTGTTATCTCGGGATCTGGACCTACCTAGTGGGTTTCTATTTGTCAAAAGGATCAGAATATAGCAAGCAGGATAACACAATAATATGATTCCATACCGGACACAATCCAAATGCTTTCGAGTCCATGCTTTTTCAATTCTTCTCTTGTATTCGTGATGTCGCTTTGCTTGATAATGGCCTGGTTTTTCGAATTACACGTGTCTTGAGCATAGGAAAAGTTTACTTTTGTGATGTAAATAAAGTATCTCCGCAGACATATTTCGAAGGGTTCTTTTGGCTCTGTAATTTGAAGCGAAGATTTTTAATTGTGTCGCTCTTGTTATGGTGGCTATGGCTAATTATCATCAACTGAATACAAACTATCAAGGCACAACCTTCGATTACTGCTTGTAATTGCAACAACAACAACAACAACAACAACAACAACAACAACAACAACAAATGAATAATAAGTACTGTTTGCCTATGTTTGATGGCATTTCTATAGAAGTTGCTAGATTTTATTTGAACTTATAGGATGTCTGGCTGTTGAAAAATTGATTTTCTCCCTTACTTGCTTTCTTTAAAACTTATTTACTCACGCATTTTTTGGTTTGATTTGATGCTATCACTATATCAATATATGCGCTAAATAGGAAAACCACTCTTACCACTAATGCATACATAGCCATATCTGTCATCACATGCTGTCATAGAAATTGTAGTGTTGTTTAACATGTAACTGCACTGCGTTCCTGAAAAACGTAAGCATGGTAGTGTTAGAACAATCATCCAAGAGGCTCACCGTAAATTACAAGGAAAAGTTAAGATCATCTGACACAATTAAGAAGTTACAAAATATTGACAAAATCTTAGTCGTAATAAAACAAAAGAATGTAGTTTGGTAAGATTAATATGTTTGACTAGTAAGAGTAACATAGTGACTTGTTTTCAGCAGGGAAAAACATAAGAACGTTCTCTTGTAAAATTAATCAAACTGAAAAATGAACACGGACCTATCAAGACCTGAAAAGGAAAGACTATTGTGTAGAAAATTATTGTCCGCTGTATGTGCTTTATGTGTTTGCATTTCCTTGCTCTACGAAACCAACCATTTACAATTGATCAATGTCACAACACTGACAGGGAAGCTTTCTACATGGACATACTCCTGCCAAGTGTCTTTATTATTTTGCGTCCTCGTTCTTAGATTACAGGAGCATATCTTGCCAGATTCCACAATGGCTATACCGTGTAAACCTACATGTAAAACTGATTTCTGCTCTCATTATCCCAGGACAAATGTTTTATATATTGCCTATAGTAGGTGCGTGACACTATCAGTTATGTTCCAAATAGCAAATATGACTATTCCAATTTCAGGTTTATTACCTGTTTTTTTGATCCAAGACTGATTTAACCCGAGACGCACCATCTGAGCAGATACGTAAGTTTTGATATCTCCTTGTTCCACATTCACACTGGAGAGCAAGGTTCTCTTTCGGTTCCAACATTTTTGTGCTGCTTCGCTGTGGACAACGGCTTCGTGATTAAATTGGTAGATCCTGCCATCTTTTATGGTTTGTTCTGGTCCTGTTATCAAACATAATGTATACTGATAATCAAATTATATATTTATGCTAAAAGAATAGTACATCAGTGATGCGTACTTTCATCATTTGTTGTTGTTGTTGTTGTTGTTGTTGTTGTTGTTGTTGTTGTACAGTGTTCATGAATTTCAATTTTGCGAACTTGCAAGGAGCCAATCACAATTTTTCTGTTATAAATGTATGCTTTTCTTCTTTATCCTCAGAACAATGCAAAATTAAAAAAACTTAAGCTATACTGTGTATCTGTATTGTTATTAAGCCCTTCTCACCAGCAACCCCTCTCACAAAATGCCAGCATGTAGAAAGTACGACATCTTCATGGCAGAATTCCCCCAAAAGCCCTCCTGTTACACTGTCTGTAATTTCTAGAATAGTGGGTTTCTGTTGGAAGACATGGAACTGTTACATAATAGAGAGATTTAGAAATTCCCCGACCTCTACCTATATGACTTTGCAGGGGTGACCCTCGTGTTTTCCCGTGACTTTATACCGCAAGCTGTTCGGAGGTGTTCCCTGAAGCGAGAGCATCATGTAACGTCTCAAATGGGGAAGGGGGGAGGGGTAGGTACTAAAACGTAGAAATTGCTGTTCAAGTCTCACTGAAGAACATACTTCAAAAATATATTTGAATGTATTCATCGGAAAGAATATTATACACGCACTATATAACTCTAGGAAAAAGTCAGAGTGAAGTGTACATCTTCTGGATATGCTTTGCACTGGTCACAATCAGTGAAGCTAAATGAGTAAAATGAGTTTAAGATCCCAGGAGCACATGACACAATTAAATCAATAAGTTTCTTTCACAGGCTGGGCCATTGTGGCCTGTCGATTCACGTATCGTAATTCCCTTACAGGAGAGAAACCATGGACGGCTTTGCGTCCGATATGTCTCCCAGTAAGATGAAGTAAACAGAATAGATTATAATTATTGCAAAATTAGGTTAATACTTCAGCAAAGTTAAGAGTACTGATTCTTCTGTAAAATTGAATTGTAAAGTATTTTTAATCTGAGCAGACCCTCATTCATACTTCCCGCTAAATAAGTATTGCCTGTGTGGAAGGCAACATAAAGATTTCTTTCTTTCTTCAATATGGGAGTTGCAATGTAATTCACGTTTCAACCTCACCAAAACTGTCAGCCAGATTAACTTCAACCTTTGGGGTAATGTACCTTAGATAGATTTCTGCTGAATGTCTGAAGTGTCAAACACTTAACTTTAATATCTATGACAGAAACTTATGAAACAATATTTGAATAGCGAAGAAAGATTATCTAAGTCCTGTTGTCAAAGATGTAAAATTATATCAAAATTACTTGGCTGACTAAGCAATATATTCATTCACATGAAGCAAAAAAAAAAGTATTTTCCTGATTCTATTAAACAACGATAAGACCATTAGTCATCAATCTCTTGTAGCAAATAATGTTAACATATATCTCACGAATATTGGACCCAGCTTGGTATCCCAAATTGCTACTCCAGCCACCTGTTCTTTCCAAAATTATATGAGAGACACATTACAACACAGATTTATATTACACCTTTTCAGTGAGGAAATGATTGAAAATATTTTAGGCTTCCTTGAACCAAAGTATAGTTCCAGTCATGACAGATTATGAATGATTCTATTTAAGGAAATCCCAACTGAAATATCTGAAGCCGTAACACTGGTCAAGAACCAATCTCTCGTAACCAGTATTTTTCCATAAATACTAAACAGTTAAACAAGTACCTATTTACAACCAGGAAGATGCTTCCCTTCTGTAAAATTACAGACCGATTTCCCTCCTACTAGGGATGTCAAAGATTTTGATAATATGTTTTTTTTCTTTACCAGACAGCAATATATAAGTAGAGATTCGATCTCCCTCTACCCATCACCCTGAAGGCAAATCACTCATTACTGCATCGGATATTTCGTTCCGTCATTAATAAATGAAACACTTGTCAAAATAACCGAAAAGGTGAACACACATGCCTACTCTGGTTTTTCTAGGTATGTGAGATTATTTCTATAAAGAACATGGACACCTGAACCATTCCAAACTGTTATGTCCGTAACATAGAATTTTTTTTACCAGCTGAATACATGTATATTGCAAAGCTCCTGTAATTTTGCCTCGGGGCTTGTTTTCAATATAATCAAAAGACAATAGTTTCTTTATAACTATTTGGCAACGACATGCTTTGGGGCAGCCCCGCCTCGACATTGCAATATGAATCAACCATATTTGTTTTCAATAGTTCAACTTCCAGTTGTCTTCTTTGACTAATCGTGCTCTTCTCATTGATGTTCCATATTTTCATTCATGAAGGTCCCGTTTAAACCTCTGGTAAAAATGCTTTCGCGCTGTCCTTTCAACTTGCGCTTAGCGATATTTTCATTAATAAACTGCTTCACTTACTGACCCCACGTGCAGGCAGTTGCCGCTTGTTTCGTTGTCATCACGTGACTGGACGTGCACTACACGTACTATGTTAAGACTATTGGAGAGATCTTAAACTTTAAAAGGAATTTACCCCCACTACGTTTACACATTCATAAACATGTACAAAATCTGGATGACTGATTATATTGATCTTTCAACATTTGCAAAAAATGCATCAAATCTAATTTTGCAAATATATAGCGATGTTTGCTTTTCAATGGATGTATATTGTAGATACGAACCTGCAATCGAGCAGGTGGAATCAAAGCAGTAGAATTCGTTACATCATACTAAAGGTGCGAAACAGTAACCTCGTATGATCCATTTAGTACACGCTAACTGGTTGATATTGGGAGGTAAAATATGTTGTCATGTCAAAATGGGAAGAGTTATAGGCTTTCGTGGGTTTGAATGATATTTCAAGACCCGGGTGTTGAGCTTTACCTGAAAAAACTGAAAGTGTAAAGTAGGGATTATGTTTCACTACACATTTTAATAAAGTGCGATTTGGCTAAATGCAGCATAAATGTCTGCATATGATTCAGAAAAGCCCTAAAACGCTCTTTCAGAGAAAAAAAACTACAAGCAGGAGAAAAGAACAAATTTCCTCAATGAGTAAATAATTGGATATTAATCAGTGTCTGTAGTAAAGAAGAAGATGAGGTAGTGAGTAAGTATCTGACAAAAGATCTACATTTGTGGAAAAAAGTTGAAACTGTGAGACAGGGACATGTTGCCTAGTCAGGATCCGGACAAGTGAATTCTCTCTCTCTCTCTCTCTCTCTCTCTCTCTCTCTCTCTCTCTCTCTCTCTCTCTCTCTCTCTCTCTCTCTCTCTCTCTCTCTCTCTCCACGTGCGATCAACACACGCATGCAAAGTACAGGGCTTCAACAATCAATAACCGAAGGTGGTACACAATGTACAAAAGCCAAGAACACACACATACACACACACACACACACACACACACACACACACACACACACAAAAACCCAGAAGGAACAATGCGTGACTGTACTAAACCTCTTTTGTATATAACTTTTTCTGTACATATACCCTTCTTATGCAACAATATTTGTCATTTTTCCCTACTTTTGAAAAATCAAAATCATGAAGTTCCCAGATGAAATTGATTTGTTGCCTTGTATTGTAATGTATCACATCCATAAATAGTTCCTTTAATTCTTTAATGTTGGAATCTTTCCCTTAGAACTGAAAAAGTGGCTCTATGTACAGGCATCAACGAGGCATCTCATGCGGATAAGTAGATTCTCTTTTTCTGTACTGGCTTTTGACCGCTGTCTGTAGTTTCCGTTTTCATCACTACATGCCAGCAAACTATTTCCAGGTAGCTCAGGCATACGTTTACAGCAAAGAGCTGCAAACATATGCCTGAGCTACCCGGAAGAAGTTTGCTCCCATGTAGTGGTGTTTATGTAAACTGATGGGAAGATTGGTATTAGGTCATATTAGCATATGCCCCCTTTCAAATGAAATTTCTCTGCCGGCAATATTTGTTAAGGCACTTAATGGAACTGTTTTCTAAAAGTGCTTAGTTGTTGTTTTTGCTTTTGAGGGCGGCTGAGATACATTTGATAAAAACTTTGGTTTAAAAAATGGTTGGATTCTCAGCCGCTTTATTTTTGCCACTCTGTAGCTTAGTAAAGAAAGCATGGTGTCACCTTGACCGTTAAGTATTTTTGCATGTATATAATGTGGACCTATATCCGTAAACAAATCCTTTTATTGTGTAGTAAATGTAACACAGCTTTATTTACCAACTAATAAACGTTTAGCCTCATATCTTGAAAAGGTAATGGTTGAATTGTTTATAAGTAACTAAGCTCAAATAGCAACTAGCAAAACCAAGGGGTCCCCCAGATTCTACCATAATGCAGTTGCTGACTGATTAATTGCGCCCCATAGATTCCTTAGTGTATTAACTTGAATTTAGAAATTATATGATAGGGAAGACTGTGGAAATACTATTGTTTTAAACATCTACAAAGTCTGAGTTTTGTTAATGAAATAGTGTTAACTGTGCATTTGCAGCTGTGAGTTGCAATGTGTGAAACACTTCTCCACAGGTACAACGTCCATTGACTTTCAATTCTCGCCCTTGTTTTGTCTTTGTTTCAATGTTTTTGAGATTAATGGCGCTTGCTCGGATGTCAAAGAATTTTCACGGAACCGAGGTGTGCTCTAAGTCTATCAAACGTTGGTGTCTTCTCCAAAGTACAGCCACTTACATATCTGTGGAAGTGGCTGGGAGGTCTCCATTTTTTCTTAAATAGGCACATTGTGGCAGGTTCAGGCGTATATAAAAAAGGAATCAATCAATCAATCAATAAATAAATCAATCAATAAGTAAAAAACTGAGTAAGTAAGTACTTAAGTAGATAGATAGATAGATAGATAGATAAATAGAGAGATAGAGAGATAGATAGATAGTCCCACTATAAGACAAACAGGTTATGCAAGAGCTGTGGGGAGAGAAGCTTCAATATTTATGGATATTTTGTGCATAAGAGACCAGAACAGGTGTCATGAGAAAATAAACCACTAAAAAATAAGAATCTCGCATGGGCAATGACACAAAAGCCTCTAGAACAATTTTTGTTATATCTGCGCCTGTTTTCAACATTCAGCACTGTGCAGCAATCCCATATGAAAGAAAACAATCGGGTGGATCAAAAAGCGGTCGTTGATTTTTTTTTCTCAAACGTACCAGCTGATGCAACAGAAAAGTTTTCTCAACCTTCCATATTTACATCTATGGCGAATGTACTTACTCAGTATAACCATTCAGGATTGGATTCTATCGTATATTCCTCCATACAAAGATTGCATTGGGTTGCTGAGTTTGCTCGGAGATCGAGGTGGGAGTTAGCGGTGACCTCCATTCCCAGCGTAAAATATACGCTTTTAATAATTGATGGATATATAATTTTGAGAAAATACACTAAAAAGTGAATGGCACTACTGTTACATACATATTAGATATAGAAATAATCGGTGGAATATGCAAGTCATACATATGAAAATTGATCATAAGCCTATCCCGAGTCCAGTATAAGCAGTATATTTATTGTAGGGATTTATTTTACATTTTTTTTCAGGTTTTTTTTTCCATGGACATATTTGTCGTATGTGTAATATATCGTAATACGTTGGTGGTAGTGTCTGTCAATAGTATTACCCGATAATTGTACATTAGAGCATTGTCCGCTACCCGTTGAACCAGTAGGGTACCCGATTCCAGTTTTCACTAACCGGGTGCCCAGAAAAATTGCAGCCCAACATTAATCGATATATTATAAACATATATTAATTAAGGATGTTTTTCAATTCCTTTTTCATTTATTATTGTGTATTTTCCTGCTACATATGTTCCGTATAGATATATGCCATCTGAAAGCGGCAATGTGTTTGAAGTAGATGTAGTATAAAAAGGTTTAATCCATGATTATGTAACAAAGCCTGGCATCCATCCATTTTATGGGCACACTTTAAATTTCAAAGGTGCGATTTTTTTAAAATCGAGACTAAGGCTGATTTTGTCGCAGGCAAATGCAAGAGTTAATCTGTCCTAAGCCTCGCAATATTTTTCAAAAGATGGGGGCACAGATACCCACAAAATATACTCTAAAAGCCTGCAGTACACTGGGGCCTCCTGTTTAGCGGCCGGATATCACTGTATGGCCGAGAGGCATACTTGTGGTAATCTGGCGGATATAATGTCCAGCATTCTGCAGCAGTGGGGCCTTCATGAACAAGAAAATATTGTTATTGTCATAGACAATGCAGCAAACATGAAGAAGGCAGCATGCATTATGAATAAAAGAAATCTTTTCTTGTTTCACTCACAGCTCACAACTAATATAAGCCTTAAGTCAGGTCTCAGTTTGCAAGCTTCTCGAATGCACCAAAAGAATTATTTGTCATAGTTTTACCGTGTCCATTCAACTGAAACAAATCAAATGTCAGAGAAAATGGGTCTAACATACAAAAGTCTGATAAATTCGTGTGAAAGTAGATGAAATAGTCAATCTTTAATGCTGAATTGTCTTGCTGAGATTAAGAATGCCCTCAATGCAGTGTTGCTTGACAGTGCCAACAGTGAGGATCTCAAAATTATTTCACCAGCTTACATGTGGTCAGACATTCATAGCCTATGCGAGGCATTCAAACCCTTTGCCACTATCAGCGATCAATTGAGGAGCCAAAGCTACTCCTTACTGTTTTGTATATCCAATATTGGCGAACTTGTCATGAAAATGACTGTTTGAATATTTAGAAGAAGACAATTTTGTTAAAGGATTCATAGAAGCAGTCTGTAAAAACCTTACCCAACATTTTCAAGAAGATATACAACTTGAACTAATGCAGGTGGCCAATGTATTATATCCAAGGTTCAAAAAGCTACTTCTCTTGAATGCTAAGTCACGTGGAGCTGCGTATGCCCTTGTGAGAGAAATGATTGATAATTTGCCTTGCATAAAGGAAAATGTAACAGAGGACTCCCCTCCCCCTGCAATGGGAAGAATTACGGAAGCAGACTGCAGAGACCAATCTGCAGTGAACAAAATTCTGTTTTGGGCCAGTTTTGGCTGCTGAAGAACATGTTCCTGATTCAATAGATTCTGCGAAAGAGTTATCCCGTTACTTGCCAGACCCTGTGTTGAGCATCAAAGAAACCCCCTGGAATGTAAGGTGATTGATTGGGTACCAGAAAGCCTCGGTTGCAAGCAAAGCGTTAGGCTTCGACGTCACCAAGCTTGACAAATTCAATATGGCGGCCATGCTATTAACTGGTATCACATACAAATAAGAAATCAAAAAAATAAAAATTAAAAATTAAAAAAATTGTGGCAGAAAAAATATATGATATCTTTCCTTTACATCTACTCTTTCGGTGTAATTATAAGGCCATGTTAATCCAGTATGTCCATTTCATTTCTCACCTGTCAGGCATTGCTGACCTTAATATTCAGAAGCCATGTACACATATTTTGATCAAATGTGGAAAAAGCAAGGTGATGACAGAATATTTTGCCATCCACTCCAAGAATACTTTCTTGATGCAAGCAACTAGATGTAGGTCCATATTAGAAGGATATAATCTGGTGACCCGACTTTGAATTATAACCTATAAAATGCGCCATCTTGCAAAAAAGCCACTGTTGTAACATGGGATCCAAAACCGGCAATTTGCATCAAGAAACTGCCAAAGCGTACAGATTTATTGTACAATGGGGGTAGTGGGATGGTAACAACCCTGTGTCCACTTTCCAGCCAAAAAGAGACGAACCCCAAAATTCGATATTTAGGGGGCAGGGCCCTTTTAATTTTGATACAAAAAGTGTACAATTTGCCCTAGAATGCTTAAAAATATTTTTTTCACAACCTAAAATATCAATTAGTATAAAACTTGGCATGATCCATGTTATGAAAGAAAAAGTTTTATTATATCAGTTGTCCTACCCCCCTCTTACTTTTTATAAAATGGACTGTTCCCTTGTTCAAATTAGACCACTTATATCTTGGAAATTTAACTCACCCCAGACTCAATCTATACCTTTCTGAGAGCATGGACACTCGTTGATAAAGTTACAGCATGAATGAGTCCTGGGAGTTGTTTTAAATTAAAATCTGGTTGGTGGGTGTTCTAAACAGGCATCTCTTGCTTCTTCAGTGGGGTGTTGGGTGACAGGAAGCTTGTAAAGTGACCATTAATCTGGACCCAATAAAGGCGCCGACTCTTATATAACTGATAAATCACTTATCATACCCCTTTAATGTGATCGGAGGCTGAGAGATGAATAAACACGGGGCTGGTCATTTTCCATGGTACTAGTAACATGGGCACAAGGGCTCTGTGGTTGGCTGTTTATACAAGATGGCCACCACTAGGTTCTTGTCACCCCATGGTGTGACATAACCCAGCATTCACCTTTGCTGGATGCTGAGCCAGTGTTTTATCTAGTCTTGCAGCAGAATGATGCAACAGCATACAATACAATTTCAATTTATATCAAACTCATGAAACCAGGATTTGGCAGGGTCTTAGTAAATAAAGTTATACCCTATTTTGTTCTTGCTTATCTTCAACTTCAGTCGCAATCACATCAGAAACTGTTATTCAATGTTGTAACTGCAGAGAAATGCCTAAACATGATATGTTCGGGTAAATATACATGCATTTTGAGATGACTGCACCTCAACACTCCCAATATACCCATGCTTCTTTGTTTATATAAGCAATGCCCAGAACGATGCTGCTAATTTGACCCCTAATCTCGCATCTCATTCAACCCAGGTCACCATGTCGACTGTCTGTTTAACTGACTGCGACCCATAGGCAGCCTGCAGTCAAGGACAGATATACATCTTTGGCAATTGTTAAAAGCTCAAGGTATTTTACGGGGTCCACACCGGGTCCAGAGAACTTTTTTGGTTTGAACTGTTCCAAAGTCGGCAAATTTTGGGCTGCTAACGGTAACACGTTCCCTGACTTATCCGCCGATGGGAAAAAGGATTTTTCGAATAGGACTCTTCTGGTATTAAAATGTGCAATTGCAGGCAATTCATGACGTTGTCTGAGGTTGTAACGTGGTTCTTATCAATACCTGGTCCAGTTGGCAAAGTGTTGAACAAATAGTCGGGCACTTATCCGTGAGCCATTTTATACATCATGATCAATTTTAAAGAAAGTCCACTTAGGGATCGTGTACAAATAAAAACCTTTCCAAAATTCAAAAAAACCAATGGAATCTGATTAACCCCCTCCCTCCATGCCCATTCCAATATCACCAAATTTTTGGAAAACCAACATGTCAGCTGCTGCAGACATACATCTCAACCCATACATTCTTTCACCCATATAATGGAAAAACAACAGGTATGTGTCACTTTAATATATTCTTTTAACTCCTAGCACTATGCCAGTATCTGGTATCGCACACAGTGTGCCACCGGGCAGTCCTCTAATCGCTTGCGCAAGAGAGGACATGCTGGATTGAACGTGCCTGGGCTCTGTGAGTTTTGCGATTCGATCCTAGTGATCAACACAAAGTCGGTCAAAAATTACATGAGGTATAATTCTGTGCAATTTTTATTTCAATTTACCCCCTAATTTTTTTTATGCTTTATGGGATGTCAAGCGTCTGGTCACCTTTTTTTTTTTTTTTACCAACAAACACGGTCACGGGCTGTGCAACACAAGCGAGTGTGAACAGGTACGAGTCCGGGCATGGTTTTCCGTCATGTGCGTATATTTTTCCAGACCTTCGGTCATAAATTTCATTCCTCATTTGTTCTTTTATACAGATTTTTATCCTTTCAGACATTTTAATCAAATTAACGCAACAAACTTTGGATAAAAACATCGTGCCGTGACGTATCTGAGACAGCGATCGACAACACATCGTGTTTACGCAACTCTCAATCAGGCTTATCTTCGTCACTGTGCAGTGACGGAATCTGCATATTTTCCTTGCCTTGCATATGGAATTTTCATTCCTGCCTTTATCTGTGTCTAGATCTGTTCCATCGAAGTCGTTTTGCAAAAGTATGATGTCAAAATTTCGCATCTTGGTCCTATAATCTTTGCATGAATGCGACATGTTCACCTGCACAACAAATCGAACTTGACTCAAGCACATGGCAAACAACGAGTTTGATTGGACGGTGACTTGCACGTGACCAAATCCATCCAATGAGAAACCTGGAAATGACCCAGCGCATTTATAATGAGGTTTGATTTCTATTCTGGGCTACTTTTGGAGGGATACCCCAGGAATATTTATTTCTTAGCCAATAAGAGAGCTTGTTACATTTAGAGATGAAATTCTCAGGATTCCAGCAGTATGAAAAACAATGGCGGACGACGCAAAACATCGTGGCGGCAAAGGGGCAAAGTTAGGAAGTTTTAGCGTAAATTTTGGGAGTTGTATCTTTCAAAATGTCACGTAAAACGGGTAGTTGTTTCCTTTTCATCCATATAATAAAAATATATTTCTTTTTATCTCAAAATCGAAATAGCCATCCGTAAATAATGAAATTCGTCTACGACAAAATGCATACGCTTGACGGTAAATAAACATAACGGGCCGGTGGGAGGCTGTCGACGGTCGGCGTGCTGTGTTGGCGGGTATAACCGCCTACGGCGACAAACGATGTTCAGATACATGTCGAGTATGACCGCCGACGGCGTGCTAGGTGTTAAAATTAATATCCTCCAAAAACTACACCTGCTTATTAAAACAATACATGAAAATTAAGTTGCATTGGAAAGGTTATGCAGACCATGCATGATCAGGCTAGTCTTTAAAAATGACCGCTACCGCATTATTACATCGATAATTTTGAAGCTTTCCAAAAAATTGGTGAAATTCCGATTTTGCCATTAACCCCCTCCCTCCATTCCGATGGTTTCTCGGAATTTTGGAAAGGTTTTTATTTGTACACGATCCCTTAAAGATTAGCTATAAGCTTGGTCAATGCGCAGGACACTTGATCTCAATCCATTTTACCTTTCACTTGGACAAAATGCTTGTTGAAAAATTTCGGCTATTAACGGAAGTTTGCTCTGATCATACTGTTAACTTGCAATTTCTAGCATTATCTAAATATTTATCTGATATAATACAGGTATAGCCAATTTAATAAATCAGACAGAGTTATGCAAGGGAACATCCAGCTACATACTACAGAAACAGAGTCGTTTACACCCACCTTCTGTGGTCCCATTACAACACCAAACAGTGATTTTCCTATTCAAAACCATCCATTTCAATTAATCCATTATCATTATTCAATATAAAAAGTGAGTCATCACCTAAGCGTCAACCGGAAGTGATCAATTGTCTCCATTCATCGCCGAAGGTAAGTCGTCTATCGTGCGTCAACGTAAAGAGAGTCGCAGCACTCGCCTCTATGGTCCCATTCCACCACAGGTATTTCATCCCATTTGAAATGATCCACTTTCATTCACCTAATTTATTCAACCATTTGAGTTATCATTCATCAACTAGTTGTGATTCATTAACAACGCTTCTGCGACTGCGCAACCGAAAGTGCCCGAGCCTTAGTCGGGGCACGTGTGGTTTTGATTGTGTTATTTGCGTGCCCTTCGTTTCAGTAAGTGTCCTGAGTTTTGGTTTCAAATTTCAAAACTTTGTCATTTCACCTGTGGTTAATCCTCCCCCTTGATTCAAGACTGCCTGAACAGCTTCTCAGCTTGGGCTGGGCGCTAAGGGCCGACGATACTTCTACATGATAGTTCTCACCAAAGATTCTCATTCAAATTTATTTTGTTACTGATGAAATAAGTGGAAAAAATGAAGCAGACGATATTTGACCAGTAGTATGTTTTGACCGGTGTGAGGGACAAAGGGTTAATGTTAGTTTTTTTGCAGAGACACGCGAGAAATTGACAGCAGCAGCAAGAATGATGGCACCAACAGGCTGCTTCTACTTCAGCTTTTATCCTTTAACCATTACAAATTCTGCTTCGACATACTCAGTGATTAGACGTCTGGCAACATGAATACGATGCACCTGTCAGAACGTGTCATTGTAATCTAAGTCAAAAATACTTTCGGTGAATGATGACAACACTTTACTTTGATATAATTGCAAAATGGTCTTACCTTTAAAACCGAAAACTTCCACTTCACATGTATGTACAAGTGTATAACCCGTAACAATTGTAGACTGATAGACCAAAACAGATGAACCCTTTTTTTCTTGGCAGTTAAAGCTGCTTTGGGGGGCTTTATTTGCAGGCAAGTCTGATACCTTAGCACACTTAACAAAATCTTTTCTTTCAAATTTCAATCCTTCGAAGCTGCTCCCAATCAAAATGTCGGCGCCGTTCAATTGGTTAGCTGATAAGAGAAGTCAACAACAGAACATAATATTTTGTATAATAAACACACTGAACTTACATGAGGATCCACGCCCCTGTTAAATTTACAAAATGTCATTTTCTTTCGTTTTTACAGATTTTTTGCGCTTCATATATAAGTAAATAAATAAAAGACCAATCAGTAAGAGTGAACAATTTAAAACCAGAATAACTGAAAGAAAACTATACATCCAATTAAGAATGATTACATTAATATATGCAGTAAGGAAGGAATAGGCCTTATGGAATCCAAAAAAGACAACAGGGAAATTTTCTTCGCAATTTAAATAATCAAACACAAAATATTAATTCAATACGCTGATGTGCATTTGTAAAGAGATGACGGTAAAAAACTTGTGCTCAACTGATCTATGATTCATGCCCCGAAAATTAACACAGCATGACATGAACTAAAAGGCACTGTTAATATTTAACAAATCCCGTACATTTGTGCTAGTATTCTGAAAGGACCATGTTGACATTTTCTAGTATTAATGATTATCTGATTTCAATATTTAATGAAACAAGTCACCGTAATATCAATGGCACCTATTTTCGGTGATCCTCTGATACTGATGGACTTACAGATGCACAGTTCCCAATCCGAAACATCTCCGAACCCAGTATATATGATAGAACTGGATTAAACAAAATGGACCAGGCTGTGTCGATCAGGGCATTCATGCATGTCTACCTTTATTGAAGCTTCTTTGAGAAAAGAAATTAAAAAAAATTCTTAATAGGTGGTTAAACAGATTTGAATATCAAGTTAAGGTCCGATCAATTTATTATGATAATCCAGCCTCTGGGTTTGGAGAAGGGGACAAAATTATGCAAACATAAAACAATGTGGATATATGTGGATTTTTTTTCAACGGGCTGCAATTAATGTTGTAGATGCTTCCACGTGGTTACAAGAATACAGCGGCAGTCAGCAGCACGACGCAAAAATCTGCCGCTGGAAATAATTCAAAATGGTTTGCCATCGATTACGACTGTCTGCTCCATCCTTCAGCCAACTACCGCTGATCAGGACTGAGCTCTCAAGAGTCCAGTTTGGTTTATTAAGGCAGTAAGTGGTGAAAGGCGGCAGTCGGAGGTGGCGTCGCTTGCTGATGCCAACCACCACGTGCAGCCTCTGTTGGTGGCCACCACACTCTCACTCCAGAACACAACTTCCATTCCATTTTGCAATGGTTTATCAAGGTGCATTAAAAAATCAACTTAAATAGTCATCCACTTGTATTATGGTGAAAGAGGTAATTACCGTACTCATTTCGCCATGTGATTGTAACCTTTGTAATGTGGTATTCTTGGTCTAAAAATACCACCCACCAGGCATCTTTGGGTCTAGGTTTGACAATTGTCAGGGCACAACTGCCTTTTGCAAAACTTGTGTCCTTGTTTCCATCCACAGCATTGTTGGCAACTGGCTTAGGATCCCAACCGTAGGTGGAGGTCTGTCTCGCCGGTCTGTTGAGTGCCAAATTGACAGCACAAATTCCTTTATTGGAAAACAAGCTGTATTTAAATAACATGAGCAGTGGCATATGTATATATGACTCTAATGCAGCAGTTGTGTCATTTATAAGCCACCACCCACAATTGTTTGCTCAGGATGCCTGTGAAAGTACATTCTTTGTTCAAGAAGTCTCTTTTCAGTCAATCAAAATCTATTTTGTCATTCAATGGCTCTCATGTCATTATGGTTGCACCCCTAAACTGTCCACAGATGGCAGCACAAAGGTATTCTGTCTAATGAGCAACACTGTAGGAATTGGCTTGACCAGAGTGGTGAAATTTGTGGTAGGCTTAAATCCATTATCATGATTATATACATATTTATTTCAGGTGTTTCCATGCTAAAATAGAGTGATTTGAAAAATTTATTTTGTGCATACTTTTCCCTTGGCAAAGTCAAAAGTTTGGTGTTCATCATATATGTTAATGCCTCTAGTTTTGTAAGTTATACTTGAACTTAATTGGCAAGCCTAGTCTTCCTTCAAGTTAAAGCTTTTACTCTCAAATACGCCAGGATTTCTAATAATGGCCGTCTATACGAAATTTAGTCTGGTGGTGCCACCTAAACATAACAACGAGTTGAACCATGCCGTATAATCGTAGGAAATGGTCATCCCAAAAGTACTATAATGCTACTATCAGTGCAATATTACAGCCTAAGGTCAATATTAGTCGGGTGATCAGACAGCAAACATTTGTGTATGATATAAAGAGTCGTGTGAATTTCTTCCCGAAACTATTTATTTTCAGCGAGATGTTTATGTAAAGTAACGAAAAAACATTTTAAAACAGCCGTTCAGTATTCACCCAAACACTAAAAAGTCAAGTGTCCTTGCAATTCAGAGCTGTATGACAATGTCTTCCTTTGGCATCCGTACTCGTCGTAGGGGACCATGATCTTGTACAATTTCAAATTCATAGAACATACAATTACCCAGTCGTAATCTTGACATGGCAAGTATCAAAGTCACTTCGTTGCCTTCAGATTAATTTGACGGTCATTCAATCACTTTCAAGCTTAGGATTTTAAGGAGAAGGCCATCTATCTATCTATCTATCTATCTATGTATCTATCTATGTATCTATCTATCTATCTATCTATCTATCTATCTATCTATCTATCTATCTATCTATCTATCTATCTATATTTATACATATATATATATATTTTGTATATATATATATATATATATATATATATATATATATATATATATATATATATATATATATATTTATATATATATATATATATTAGTATATTGACCCGTATCCCGAGTAATAAACTTGTACCTATATACCCGCAACTTTATATCCCAATAATGCCAGATACGTCACAACATTTCTAATTTTGTGGACTTCTAGTCTGTCACGGCAATCCAGGTACAGAACCCCATTTCTATTTTTGTACTTGTGTTGGCTTTGTTCTTTGCAAAGTGTGAAAACGCGCCTACGTAGCTAATTCACTGGACCACAAGCGCCATAAACGTGAAAAAGGCATCGCTACCTGATCCTGCACGTACTTTGAGTTGAGTATGGAAATATTTCTCGGTGGTTGAAACACAAACATTGAATACTAAATTCATTCAATAGTTGAGTAAGGTGGGTAAGGCACTATTACAGATCCAACATGCAGTTTCCAGTAAAGAGTAATATATGATTATTCTGTAAAAGTCGGAGTATTTTGTCCTTGGTAAAATTAGCGGGTACCCGAACGGGTACATGGATAGTGAAATTCACCACACGTTGCCTTTACATTTAGTTGTTAGTCCTTTTAATCACTTTTAACCCTAGGATTTAAAAGACAAGGCCATCATTGCAGCATTATTTTCACATGTGCAACAGATCTCGCCATATCACAACAAAAACCTGAGTTTCCCAAACAATACATCGCTGGATCATATTTTTTGCTTGTTGGGTTTTCATCAAACTGATCGATTTTAGCACGCTAAAATATGGGATGGCCCCTAAACGTAAGGCACTCAGATATTGTGCAGAGTTTTGGCAATTAAATAATAACTGGCTTCAAAGGTCAAGACATCTTTTGCTCTGCTGAACGATTATGGTATTTACTTTCCACGCATCAATAAAGCCGTCACAAGTTGTATGGGTATTGACTCCCTGATGTGAAAAACTACAATGGATTGACTTAGGAATATGTTTCAACTCGTATACTTATGAGCAGGTAAGTATCAATGTATTACTTTTTACACAGTAGTAGATTGGAAAGGCAAGCCTTTCTATTGAATGTAATTCCCTTCTTCTGACACATGTATAAGTACAAAACTTAGTGTTGAGTGGAGCAAGAAAGGGCAAACATTTAGTGAGATCAAGAATTTTTGTGTTGTTTTTCAATGCAGCTTAAACAATTGCAATCACACGCTTGGTCGATGAAATTTCTCACCTTTGTAGCCATAAACCTCCACTTCACACATCCTAAGGTTCCTCCATTGATTACCTGGTTGGTATAGCGACACAAATGAACCTTTTATTCCGGAACAGTTAAAAGTTTTTGTACCACCATCAGTAGCCCCTTGAATCTTGACACACTGATAAAAATTTTCCTTCTTGAATAGTTGCCCGTCAAATTCTGTTCCAACCGCCAAGAATAATCCATTTTGGGTGTAACCTGTCATAGTACAATAGAAATACTCAAGCTTAGTATGAGCTCCATTTTAGTATTAGTGCTTTGTTACAACATAAGGACATCTTTGCATTGAAGAAAACTTTGGCATTTGTTGTCATGTGGACAATTAATATTGTTGTTCTGCAGCAGCAGGTTGTGGCACAATAAGGTAATCAGACATAATATTGCTTGGCAAACAATCTATCTACTACTTTTCTAAAGTTTTCTAAAAAGGGAGAGTTTGCCAATTAATCAAGTCATTACGATCAGCAGGGTATGTGGGTCTGTTTGTGGTTGGGGGCGTTTTACAGATATGCAAAATGTTAATGAAAAATCCCATAGCCTTTATTAATCCTCTGAGCTCAGAATCCTGAATAAAGTGATCATATAGTGACACAGACTTAAATGGTTACTTCCCAGGATATTTTTCAAATCTTCGTGACTTTTTTCTGGCAAAAAGCTCAGAAGACGTGTCAATCAGCTAAGCTTAAACTGACCAGGCATCTGCCGTCCAATCACTTGTACATATTGCACCTCTCCAAAATGGTTGGCTGAATTCACTTCAAAAGTTGACTGGGATCTAAGTTGGGCGAGACTAAGGCAAGTTTGTCATGTCTTCAGTTATTGGCTAAAATTACATGTGTTCCTTCTGCTCAAAAACTATGAGCCAGATCCTCTTGCAATATGATCTACTTTCTGTAGGTCTGTCTCAATTTTTTAACGTTTATGTCCTGGTGCTTCTTACCAAAAACTGTAAGCCAGACCTTCTTTAAATTTTGTGAGGATCTACTTTGAGTAGGTATTTGTCAGGTTTTTAGCGTTTATGTTCTGTTGCTTCTTACGAAAACCTGTAAGCCAGATCGTCTTTAAATTTGGCAGGGATCTACTTCGAGTAGGTCTTTGTAAGTTTTTGAAAAATGTTTTTGTTCCTGTGCTTTCTTTATTTCTGCAAATTTTCTTGTTTCGCTTTTAACCAAATCTTAAAAACTATTCTCCATAGGTGCTGGGCCATTTGCTTTAAAACTGTATAGGAACACTTCTAGGGACACCTTAACCTAATCGTGACAAGAGCTTATGCTGTGATTTTTTTCTGCATATCTTTTTATTTCTTTAAAAAAAAAAGATTTGTGGGCATCGCAGCTGTTTCCACTCCTGTCCAGAACTGCCACTCAGATTGTGCAAAAAATCTGGTAGTAATGTACCCGGTGGAAGGACCAAATCAATTTGGTAACTCGACGGTGATGCTGCAGAACCCCATTTTTTACGAACTCTTTATCTCGGGTACCTATCGGTTGATGCATACGTACTTTCCTATTGAAAAGAAAATGTATTGGTATGGTATAGGTACTCACATTTTTCACATCTACTAGATAGTCAGCCAGATACACTTTAAAGTTGGCGGGGATGCACTTTAGGTTGGTCTCTATGGGGAGCTTACAAATGCTTATGATCTGGTGAACTGATCTTCTTTTTTTTTAAATTCCTAATCTTTTTCGGAAGTAATCTTTTGGCCTACTGCGTTGAAGTACACGTTGGTAGTCGCCACAACCTGAACTTGCTTGACAGGTGGCGCTATAACTTTATTATTTGGTCATGAATGTTTACGTTTCTCAACTTCATTGCTTATCTAAATCTGTCTAGGGATATAAAATCCATCAGCATGTTCCTCCAATATATTGAAAACGATCAAATTACATCTTGCAATATAAAAAAGTGATATTTTCAATATGCATTTTGCATGTCAATGCACAACGTCTGACATTGACTCCCCTCCAATGCCTGATTTAGTCACCGGGCTCTGTCTAGATGAACTGAAATCACGTTTGATAAGAACTATGTTTTTAGAGGTTTTAAATCTCTAAGCGCTAATCTGCAACCTGGCTGAAAATATTGAAAACATTCTTTTCAAGAATACTGGTCCCTCCATCCGCAGTCCTCTTACAAAAATATATACACTTTCTCTAAATCAAGCTCACACTTTCCTCGTCCTGGAAACGTCCCAATGTTTATATTGTCTTCAAAAATTATATCCCACAATGAAAAAGTACCTAAAGGCCAATATACATACTTAACATCTTATATTATCTATGACGGTCTAGAGCTGTCAAAAGGGTCAAGAAGGATATATTTAGGCGTTTCTAGGGCGTTCGACAAAGTATGGCATCATGGACTCTTCTTTAAACGCTGACAGCTTATTTTATTCGACCATCCTGCTGCGTGGGTTGAAACGTATCTTTTCAAGACGCATCTTAAGGGTTACTATTCATGGCAATCTTCTGCCAGGCTTCCTATCCAGGCCGGGGTGCATTATACTTGTATATTCGGGCCCCTACTATTCTTAGTTTATTCAAATGACTTAGTGGACAATCTCACATTTGAAGAGGGATTATTACCTGATGATACTAGCATATTCGATAACCTCTTCAATACTCATGCCACTTGAACACCAATCTGTCCTCAATTCATTACCGGGACAGGCTATGGCGTGTGTTATTAAATGCCATCAAATCTTTATCTCGGATATATTATGTTAAACAGGCGAAACTTCATAACCCACCTGTTTTCTTAAGGTGGTTCTCAGGTTCCTGAGGCAGATAGAAATACAAATTTCGGTATCATCTTGAAAAGTGACCAATCTTCGCATGCCCAATTCATACAGATTACCAATAAAGGTGGTCAAAGATTTTCCTTAAGAGGTCGAAGAGTTTTGTTTAAGTATGAACTATCACCCAAGTCCTTAGTTAAACTATATTGTTCTAGTCCAATTCTTGAGTACACTTGTGTATTGTTCGACGACTGCGGTAAGGTGATGTCTGATCACTTGGAATCGATTCATTTTTTGCAGCTCAAATACCACATGTCCGAGTTTACACAATAATGACTTAAATGGCGGATTAATAACTGAAGAAACAAGTCACGCCCCAGTGGCCTTGCCTGATGTCCTGCAAGGTTGTGGGTATTTTACAAAGAAATACGTTAGGAAGACGTATATTTCCCCTAAATCTGCCCACAGAAGCCAGAGATACAATTTGTATGACAAATGTTGAACAGAAAGTTTTCAGTCACACTTAGTGCTTTACATACTTATTTTCTAAATGCTCAATCAATGGAGAAGTACATTTATTCAAATGTATCAAAGTTTCGAGGACATTCAATGATTCGTCAAGTTTACTCATGCATTTCACGTACATACACTATTTGTACTGGTGCTTTGAAACACACGTCACATGTTAACTTACTTTGTGAACTTGGGAGGTCAACTCTTGCAGGCAGACGTAAATACCTCAAGCTTGTCCTCTTTTACAGAATGTACCACGAGATGCCTTCTCCATATCTCTCTAATCTACATGCAGTACCTTCTTCTCCCGTTAGTCATGTTTTCCAACATTTAATGCCAGTGTGCCCCAGTAGATGTAAAACATCGGCTCTGTGTAATTCTTTTCTCCCAGATGCTATCAAACAGTGGGATAACCTCCCTTCCGACATTAGAGAATTATTTGCTTTCCCTACAGATATTCAAATCGAAAGTTAAAACTACTTTCGTAGCCAGAGACAGGCTTCCGGAGTTCTACCTCCATGGTGAAAGATTTGGTAATATTTGTCATACGCAATTATGTCTAAGATTTTCTAGATTAAAGTTTGACCCTCACAAAGTTAAAACCCTTCCTTACCCAGCCTGTGTCTGTATTTATCCTACTTAAGGCCTTCAGCATTTTCCTCTTTTCTCTTCTTAATACATCGTTCAGAGAGACACATTCCTTCAATGGCGCGTAAGGTTAGCCCCCGTCTTATAATCCACTTTAGTGATAAGTTAGTTGAAGTATGTCTCCGTGGCAGTAACGAGCTTTCTAACTGCCTAAATATCCATATGTATGATGGACACAGCAGTACATTATTGACACCAAGCGCTTTCACGGCTAAATATGTCACCTACTGCAATGATCATTTGTTTGGACCATGCAAATTTATTTGTATCACACTTTTTTTTCATATAGGGTAAATACTGAACTCACATTCATATCGTCTTAATGTGTATCCTATATATCAGCATATTTTGATATTGTTTTGGGTTCCCACAGATATTATACTTGGGTAGCAATTGTATTGTCATGTGTGTCTTATATATACTTAATATGTGTGTGTATGTTCTGGAGAACCCATGCATTTGTCATGTCGATGTACTATAGGGCTATCCAAATATAATCTATACGTTTAAATAAAATGAATTTCCCAAACCGTATATTGGATTCTCTTCAAGCGTACTGGGAATGTAGCTGGACTCAATATTAACTATGTTTGTAAACGGCATAGAGCTGCTTGCAATTTCCCTATTCCATGAATTGTTACCATTATGAGGTATTGGCAACGCTATAAATACTTGTTAACATTGTTACAAAAGAAATAGCAACACCTATAGCATATTGACTTGTATCTTGCTAATGGCGGGTCCTGTGGCCGCAGTTACTGTTTACCACAGATATGGAGGTATCTGTCAAATTTCTCTTTGTGTTGGTAATTCTGAGCTTGAGTCAGCTTGTAACGTGACACTAACACATTGGCTTATATCTTGGTTAAACTGCCGGACTGTGACCCTTTCATTTGAGAAAAAAAGTGACTCCAAAACTCTGCGGTTGTAGACTATGATTATGTAAACAGTAATGATATTAATACAGAAGGTTAAATTCGATGCTATTTTGAAAGTCACCGGACTACTTTAATCTGTGAAAATAAGATCAGTTGCGCATACGACTGTAACACCTCCAGTTTTAAAAAATCTTTGGAGAAAATCTTCCCTGAAAACATTGGTCCAATCCTTTTGAAGTTGTGTAGCGACACACTTCTCGTGACACCTTGCCTTAATTATTTTTACCAATGGCGCTACGTAATTAAAGATCTGCTTTTGTGTGTGTGTTGTTTACTACTATTTTGTTCTTGTTCTTGTTATTGTTTTTTGTTGTTTGTTTCTGTTTTGGGGCTATTTTGGTTTTTGGACTTTACCGCGAAAGCTATATCTGACACTCTTTTGAAATTTTATGGGAAACGTACATGTACTTGGTCTCCACGAAGCTGTTTACTACATGGTGCTGCTGTCATTTCTGAATTTTTCACAATTTTCAAATTTAGGAAAAATAAGTAAATTATAAGAGATGGTTCGCATTGTGACAATGGGAATATAAGCAAATCTCGATCTCAATGAATTTTTGTAGTTTTGCTTTTTTCGAGTTCTCCAAACGGGTCAACTTGATCTACTTCAAGCTTGTCGGGGATGTACACTTATATGCATGCTCCGTTGATTCGATGACTTTGGGGGCAAATTTTTTTTCCCCAGAAATTGCCTGGCCAATTGCTTCAAAATTGCCCAAGGACACGTCCGATAACCCATGGATTTGTATTTGTTTAATAGCTGGCGCTGTTATTTATTAAAATGACATTCCTGTGTTGTTGGCACTTTCGACTTTTCCAAAACTAGCCCTTAGATTATACTGACACTTGTTGGAACTTTCTTCTTGAGTCTCAAAGAAATTTGTTCCCTTGGTGAACATTTTAACCTTCTTTTACATTTTGTGTACTTATGATAAATTTATGTTGATAACGACGGAGATAATGAGGATTGCCATGGTAATTCACACTTTCAACATCTCCAAAAACAACCTGCCAGATTCAATTTCAACTGATGGGCATGCACTTTCGATACGTTTCTACTGACTGTGTTCTAATGGTCACTCCCCCTTCCCCCTGATTAATATATATATATTAGGTATCAAAAGTGTTACTTATATAAGATTCTTCAATCAGATCCGTTCATAAATGCATTATCAAGGTAAATCTCACAACACACGAAACTACATTTTAAGTCGAAGATTAAAGGTACTACATCACTCCTGGCAATATAAATATTATAGTAGCAAACTACTTGGCAACATACACACGAGATAAGTTAGTATACTTCTTTTTGTCTGACTAATAATCAGGTTCTTGTGATTTTTATTTTTATAAGTTGCATTAACAAGAATTTTCTTTTCTTTAATATTCTGCAAATTCTGCAGCCCATTTGTCCATCATCTGTTAGGTACTTGATGGTTTCCTGTACGGTGTTGTGGAATTTGTCATTGTTGATTATAACTGGAATGGCTACCATCTGCATATTTTGATCTCTTGAATCTAGCATATCTTGGACGTAAGTTCTCATGGACTCTTTCATCGCTACCACTTGAGGACAAGCCTTCAAACTTGTGTGATTCTACCTCATTGCCATAACCATATTGCATATCACTGTGTACCTCCGAGGTAAGTGGTATGAATTATGGATTGCTTTCATCATCACAGATATCCTTTTTGCCGTCTCCATCCTCGTCTTCTTGATCACTCGAGCTGGCTCAATAATTTTGGTTGATTTACGTTCAGACGGCTTGTCCTCACTTTTGGGATCGCTTGTGTCTGTGAATCCATATGCATCTGTGAGACAAGTGACTTTGCAATTTGTTACATCAACATAATACCACAATAGTTACACTATGTCATTTCTGTATTGTCTTCTCTCATTTGTATGACGCATTCCAGGAGGACCAAATCATATCTTTTCAACAGTCACCGTTTCCAATTTTTTGCATCTTGATGCCTCGCCCTTCCTGTTACAATTTTTAATATGCCCCGTTTGTGGCTCAATATGCTTCTGCAGGACTGAGCACCTGTCAGAATGATTGTAGCATAAAAAATATGTTCCCTTAGCCAAGACAGTCGGAGTGTGCAGTCTTCGCAATTTAACAACATGTCTCCCTGTAGCACTCTTATGCAATGTTGTGGTAGTCTGGTGCTGCAGGGCTACAGGATGTCCACCCTCGTCCTGCTCTTGTTTGCTTCTTGTTCTCTGTTGCCTAGGAGTATATTTGTCTCTACTATCTACTGTTGCAGGCTTGTGATCCACCAGTAAAGTGCCATATGGCTTGATTGTGGCTTCCTTGTTATCTTCTACCTTGTGACTGGATTTCTGGGTAAACATATGCTGACCCTTGGTTTTCACTTGTCACTGGTCAGCAGGCATATTGAACAAAACAGCATAATTAAAATTTTTATGTGTGGTCATTACATTTGGCTCACAGAAAGTTTGTGTGAACTCAGCGACACTTAGCTTATGATGATGGCTTCCTTTCGTAAGTAAAAGCGTTCTTCTGGCATCTTGTTCAGCTTGCCTCATCAAGTAATCATACAACGGCACATCTCTATCGAGAAGTACAGTTGTGAAGTACCAAATTTGGTGATATACATCCGATGAATTCAATTACATGTATTATTCCCTGCATCGATGGGTTCCATTGTCTATAGCAACAGATTATTCTGTGAAATGGCTCAAGGAAGTTCCGGTGAAAAATACTTTTAGTAAGGACCAATTTTTCAAAGCTTGTTGGTACAGTGCCTACCATAGTGAATGGGCATTTCAGACAAAAACTAACACTTAAGCTACACTAAACGTGCATGCGGTTGAGTCATCTATAAACGGAGTAAAACTAATGAATTTTAATTCCTCTGTTTTGTGTAAAACATATTTTTTTCAACACACGGCAAACACGGTATAGTGTTAAAGATATGAAAGAGATAATAAAACACAAAATGTAACACATTCATAACATTAGACGATTCAAACATAAGGAACTAGGGGCTACACCAGCAATCAATGCTGTGCCAAATATTTCATGGCACTGAAAGATTCTGGATGCCAATCTGGGGTAAGATAGGGCGAGAAAGAAAGACAAAAAAAGGAGTAATGAAGGAAAGGGGGCGACGGGGGGGAAGATGTACAGATGTAAGAGAGAAAGGAGAAAGATAGCAAAGAAGGGTTCAATGTTCATTTACTCCCTCATTTTTTAATTTCGTTTTCTCTTTCTTTTCTTCTTTGTCTCGTTTTTTGTACTTTACTTTACTTCCTGCTCATGGCATGTGTGTTGTTTTGCTCCATTTTCAACACTCCGTAACAGTGTAATGCTACACATATTGAGGTATATTTGCATTCGGAGTTTTTGTTTTTGCATTGAAAGAATCGGGACAGATTTTGTTTTCATCAGTCGATGGTAACGTCATGTACTGCACGGCACGTGCCAGTGCCTGCTTTGCTACGTAACAAGCGGCTGGCCACACCCATCGCTCCTCCCACTGATAAACATTTTTAAGGTCTTTCGCAGTGGCTATCAAAACTTTTACGCACAAATAGTCATGCAAATTTAACTCTAGTCTAGTATTAATGTTAATATGAATATAAATATAAAAAATGAAGTCTGTCTCTGTTGTTGTCATTGGCATGTAACAGCGCGGTTGTGGGTAGGCATTTTCTTCATGACGTCGCTATCGCGACGTCATGAAAAATGCCTACCCACAAGCGCGCTGTTACATGCCAATGACAACAACAGAGACAGACTTCATTTTTAAAATGGAGTACTGGGCCTGCCGGTTGTGATTAGACATAAATACTTGCCCATGCTCACATGAACACTTCCATGTGGCTCGTATCAGTTGAGCGCGTGAATCGCGTTCCCCCTGCTGCGATATCCATGGACTATTAATTTTCCGCAGAAGATGACGTCCAATAAATGTATTTTGAACCAATCAGTTGTCAAAGTGTCCCGAATTCAAACCAGCCCTCTTAATACATATGTAATGCTTTTTTAGACTTTTCCTACTGCCTAAGAAAATACCATATCCGGCATATATCAGGATCATATTATACATATATAATGTACCATATAGTTACTAGCAAGTGGGATATTAAGATGTCAGAAACTGTCACGACACATGATAGCATTGTGTTGCAGGATGGACTACCAGACCTCTACGAAGTATCATTACTTCTGGTTGAGTGAAAACATAGATATTGTATATAAAGATATTGTAAGAAAAAACTCAGTCAATAAACAGTTCCAGCGAAAGCAGAAGTGAATCAAGGGTTAGTAAATCATGTTAGAAAGATAAACATATGGAAATGTTTTGCGAATACCCATACATCTTTATATCGCTTACCGCCAGAATTCTCCCATGTAATTGTAACTTTGGTGATGCAATACTGCCGACGAAGACCTACTATCCACCATTGGTTAGGCTCTGATTTTGTACTGGAACAACTGCCTGTCTTAATATCTGTCTCTCTGCTGCCATCCACCGATTTGTTTGCATGGTATTTAGCATTATCCTTATACATTGTGCTCTGCCAGGCTGGTCTTTTAATGGCCAGGTTTGTTGTACCTTCCAACAAACAGAGAAATAGTACACGTTATCAATACAGCGGTGTAAGTGGCAAGTTTGCCCATAAACAAGCTTTCGGGCACTGTAACAAATATAATTGAATATAGAAATGTGTATAATGTTCTATGTTTTGTATCATACGCTACCAGTAGCCAGCATTACCATAGACTACTTTAGGCAGTCTTACAAGAAAACTCCCGTGATTTCGAAAGAAATGCGCGTTTCCTAGAAAAAAAAAACTGTATGTGGGAAGGAAAATGTTAAAATTACCCCTATCTATCCCAAACTATAACACTTTATATTTTTAATCAAACGTCGAGTTTTCATGGCTTTCCTGACGTTCCGAAAAATGTTGATAGCCTGGAAAACCTGAGAGTAAACTATGATAAATATTGGGGATATATTTTTACTAGATGACACCCATTTATTTACAAAAATTGAAATACTGTGTTTAATTTATATGCGAATACATGTGACAAACATAGGGTTTACTCCCAACTGCGTATTTATGCACGAAAGAATTAAAAATCATCAGAAATGGGTGAATGCTTTGTTGATTTAGGCAAAGAAGTATTTGTTGAAATAATCCCATCATGGAATCAGGTCTTAGCGAATCTACTTACTCTTTCCATGTATCACACTAATCCAATATGCCAGGGATGCGATAAGGTATGCATATTTCATATTTTTGCATTTATTATTCGAAGCCGATGACGACACTGCTTTGTCCTGGGAAAATGTTTTCTCTGCCAGATACCAGTGGTGGCGAAAGCTGCGATGGGAGAATGCAATTCTTGAGCGCTGATTATATCTGTCTGTATAATCAAAACATCTAAAACAGACAAAATAGTGAGAGTCGTAGTTATTGAAAACCGTTTTGAGTACGGAAATTATAATTTATTTGATTAAAGCAAGAAGTACAAAATATTCACTAGCTTGCTCAGGATAAACCACTGTCTAGTCATAGAGTAGTAGCAGAATGTTACGTGAAAAGCAAAGTAAAATCTTGCTTTTCACGTATAAAGATCTCAGAGTAACAGTTTTTGAATCACTCGTGTCTTTTTGTAACCATATAAATATTGACTTTGTTTGATGTTTTTATTGTAACCTTGGTATTAGATATTTACAATCAAAGTTGAAACTAAGTCGACCTGTCTGAGTATCAGATCAGCTGGCTTTGGGAGTCAAGTTCCACTCTTTGCTGGACGTTTTTTAATCCTCCAATCGCTGTTGCCTTAACTGACAACGGAGATGCAGTGTGAAAGAATATATTTAAATGTGGGAAATAAAGCGTTCAAGGAAGACAATGATTATGCTTCTGGGCTGTTTACGTGGAAACAGGGATTGGTAACATGAAACATCAATCGTATTAGCATGCCTGCACTGCAGCATTGCATGGCGGGTTTGTTTACTCGAAAGTCTTGATACTCTGAGCCATTATCAATTACACATAACAACCCCACAACTGATATGCTTGTCATTATTATTTATAATTCGCAAATGCTTCAGTAACCCGAGGAATTAGCTGCACCCGGATACGTCAGATTAAACGATTCCACTGACCAACTAATAACTTAATCATCGGCTCCCATGATTTGAAAACATAAAACATGTTGATACTAATTTGTACCTGCTATTTGCTGGAAACTTACCACAAATATGATGAATGAGCATTACGCTTCGTGCCAACTTTTATTTTTTATTGTCAAATACACCAGGTAATAAATTATGGGTATCAATAATTTTACTATGCAGCGTGCGAAATAGCTCTCACTTTCAAAAACTTCTCAGGAAGAGTTTACAGGCTAGCGACTCGGCAAGATGCAACTACAACAGGCAAATATGGGAACAATTAAACTACAAAAGATTTTATTTTAATCATTAACCAAATCAGGGGGTATGTGTTGGTTGGTTGGACGGGCATAAGAATTCAAATTTCACGTTGTATGGAGTACAGCTCGATCACGTGAAATGGGCCACAAAATTCAATTTTGATCATAAATTTATCGCGGTTAAAGTTAAAGGCCTTTTTTTTTTACATCAGCTGGTCAGCCAGTTGAGGTTATAGTATGCTCCATTATCTGCCATCGGTCGTCTCTCGTTTTTCCACCATCTGTCTGTCCGCAATTTACATTTTCGACTACGTCCCGTAACCGTCAGTCAGATTTACTTCAAACTTAATGGAAATGTACCTTGGATGGTTTGATACTGTATTTATTCAAATGTTCATGCTTAAGTTATTTTTAGATCTTTTATAATTTTCTAGTTGTTCATTTCATTTTTTCAGGACAAAATCTTAGAAAATTTACTTCTCAGAAATCGCTTTGACAACTCCCTTGAAAGCGTATGGAGTCACTTTCATTAACCCCCAGACCCTCATTAGTTCAGCAGGAGACGCTGCATTTTTTTTCTATTGTCATGAATTTTGGTGTCATATCCCTATTCTTGACCCTTTGTAGAAAAGAGACACTTGGTGAAAATTTCGTTTTGGTTCGATTTATAAAAAATGTTCACTAAGTAATAATTTGGATCCCTGTAATTTAGTGTATTTTTGAGTTTAGGTTCCAGTCGGTTAATGGATGCATTTCTAATGATTACCATATAAGCAATGGGAATTGCAATGGAAACTTACATTTTAACTCCCCCTGCAACACCCTCTTCCCCTGGACTAGAGTGGGAGTTATAATGGGTTGAATGCCAAGGTTAGCTGAGGACGGGCTGTTTACTCAGCCCTCTTGTTTCCGTTACCACGTCATGTTCCACATAACTTAGAATGCTGATTAACAATTGGTTTACGTATTTCCATAATTTTGAGGAAAAAATATAAAAGGTAATATTCATGTGAAATGCTATATTACAAAAGATGCCAATTACTTTTGGAAAGAAAAAAGAAGGAAAATAGTATAATGGTGGTCATGTACGCCGACGTTACTAGGAAGATCATTTATACGCAACAAATCTCTGCACGACACTGTATTTCAGGGTCTTGAAGTGGTTTTCTCTCTTTTTTTTCTAGTAGTATTGTTACCGTATAACTAGGGCACTTGTACATTCTTCTTCTTCTTCTTCTTCTTCTTCTTCTTCTTCTTCTTCTTCTTCTTCTTCTTCTTCTTCTTCTTCTTCTTCTTCTTCTACCTCTACTTCTACTTCTACTTCTACTTCTAAAAACCTACACTGTTCGTAGAGAATATGGCCGCAGAGTGATTACCTTTTCAATTTAATTTTCGTTTCCTTTTAACTTGTTCGCTCCTTGTGTTTTTTTTTTTTTTTTTTTTTTTGCACAGGAATATGATTACATGAGAGGCACATTACCACAGGCGCTCGTAACGTCCAGTCCGTCAAGCTTCTGTGCTAATATACGCGGGTGTGTGTCGGGTGGGGGTGGGGAGTGGATAAAGAGGTTGGACCTGAAACATCTATGAGTTCAATGACCCACATAGGGCCATATCTGCAATACAATATTGTGTATTTATCCGTGCAGTCAATTGTTTGTGCTAATAAGATGGTTGCGGATGGGCCTAAAACCATAACGTCGTCACATGGAGCTCCTACATAGAAAGGTTTGAAACGAAGCTCACATCTGGGCCACGATCCCGCTTCACGTTTGGCATGATTTCTCCGTTTCTGAACACACCAACAAGCTGTAACTCATCAGTCTATTCCAAAACTTTTTTCTACATGTATATCACACAGATAATCCATTGAAATCCGCATATATCCACAGCAACAGGCTTATAACTGTCGAAAATGTCACACAAAATCCATTTCGGGGAAAAAGTCCGACATTCCAGCGCCAAATTCAAACGGGTATCCCATCCTGAATCGAGTTCATTCTGTGGCATTAGCCATATGACAACACTTCTCAATCGTCAATCCAACCGTATTCATTGATCCACGCGCGTTTTAATCCTGTTTTCATTTCCACAAATCGTGAAACCTGACCAAACTTGATTCCGCCAGTGCTTCTCGAATGCATCGAAGTGTTTTAGCGGCCATACTTTTGACAGGACACAGACTGGTAGCCCAGCTGCTCTTTGATTGGTTACACGGACTTTCAGCCAATCAGAGAGCAGCTGGGCTGCCAGTCTGTGTGCGGTCAAAAGTATGGCAGCAAAACAACTTGGATGAATAGCAGAGGCACTGACGGAATCAAGTTTGGTCGGGTTTCACGATTTGTGGAAATGAATACAAGATGAAAACGCTAGTGGATCAAAGAATATGTTCTGATTGACCATTTGTTTAAACATATTTTTATTAAAATAAATAAAAAAAAAAAAAACAAAACAAAAAAACAATCAGCCAACAGGCTCACTATCCCATATGAAGGCCTTTTGTACATACGAAACGAGACAACGTAGAGATTTCGAACACCAGTTCACCAGAGCAGGACTTACAGGAGAACAATGTAGGGGATACCGAAGACAGATGGTACGATGTGTGAGTATAATAGTGTACACAATTATCTTTTTTGTATGGTTACCAATTACCAAATACAAAGTTACATTTTAAATCTTCCACTAAGCTCTATGTAATTATGAACTGCTCCAAAAATTTCTTGGTTTTGATTTTTAGTAATTCCTTTCTTTTCAATGCCAAAGAGCACAGATTTCAAGTTAAAGTTACCAAAGGCTACTATTTTGGTTTGCTCATTCCTCAAAGGAAGATAATATTTACATTAAAAAAAAGAAGTGATAAACACTTTCGGTATGCGCTGCACATGAAAAAGATGGCGACTCCACAACTCCAATTTTGTATAGATCACCTTTCAGCTGGATACAGCCCATGCGCATTCTAGTGTGAATGATGGCAACTTTCCTATCTCCAAAATAATATAATTCATTACGTTTAGGTTTGGATCGATTTAGCTCCCGTTTAAACTTATCATTATCAAGACTCCTGACCGATCGAGGTATGTTGCCTGTATGATTTGCAGTTTGTTAAGACTTGTGTGGGCAAAAGCCCCAGTAATGACTCGTGCTGCAGCCAGCCGAAGGGTTTTGAGACGGTTCTTGTTGGCCTGATTCATCCATCCCAGACCATACTGCCATACTCCAGGCAGGGAAGTATAAAGGAAAAATATAGACTTTCAAGGGATTTCCTGTGCAACCTGTACTGTAAGCACTTAAGAACACCAGCAAGCTTGTTAGCTTTGGCGGTAATGTGATCCACATGGGTTGACCAGGTACGATCTTTAGAATACCAGAGCCCCAAGTGTTTGTGGGTGGTTACATTTGCAAGGCTATTATTATGAAATGTCAGGTCTGGATGATCTGTTGTATTTGACTGCTTACTTAGTATGATGGATTTAGTTTTGTTGGGGTTTAATGTAACAAGCCATTGGTTAGACCATTCGGAAAGTGACTCTAGATCATATTTTAGAACATTAGCTGCTTCAGTTGGATTGTCTACAGTGATGTACAATCTTGTATTGTCAGCAAAAAGGCGAATTTCGGATCTCACAATATCTACAATGTCATTTACGTACACAAGGAACAGTAGTGGTCCTAGAACTGAGCCTTGTGTGACTCCCGCTTTGACTCTCCCCCAAGATGACGCCTCACCCTAAATTACTACTCTCTGGGTTCTTCCATAAAGATAATTTTCTAACCAAGAAATAGGTGGCCCTCGGATGCCCGCTTTCTTTAGTTTGTGTTTTAACCCTGGATGATACACCCGGTCGAAAGCCCTGGTGATGTCACAGAATACTACTCTCACCTCCTTCTGAAGATCAACCGCTTGTGAAAATTTATGGTAAAGATATACAAGTTGATTGAAGGTTCCATCACAAGGCATAAATCTAGACTGGTTTTCGGATAATACATAATTATCCCGTAAAAAGTAAAAAATGTGCTTAAATACTCCACGTTCGAAAATCTTGCCTACACAGCTTAGTAAGGAGATGGGTCTATAGTTGCTGCACATTTCTGCTGCACGACCTTTATGAATTGGAGTTACATGTGCTTTATTCCATTCGGTTGAAAACTTACAGTTAGTAAGGGATAAATTCAATAATTTTGTTAGAGAAGAAGAAATAATAGGAGCTGCCTCGTTTAACGACAAGGGGCTAATGCCGTCTGGTGCTCATTCCTTATCAGTATCCAAGGACCTTAAAATGTCTTGGACACTATCTTCATCTAAAACAATGACTTCCAGTAAGGTGACCGCGTCTTGAACTTCACTAGGTGAAGTAAAGAAGAAGAATCTACATCGGAATGTTTCAGAAAGTATTCGTTAAAGGCTTCAGCTTTGGATTTACTCTCAGACAGAACCAAATTGTTTGATAGTAAAGAAGGTATCTATGTATCAGTTTATTCTCTTCAAATAATATGCTTATGTTAAAATTTACGGAATCACTAAAACCCATTATATTCTCAATTATAAGGTGTTATTTCGTATTTCAATTATCACAAATTAACGAGCTGGGAATTCTTTGACAAAAATGCATCCGAGTTTTTATGACATTTTTATCTGTTAAATGCCATTCACAGAATTCTAAAATACCAAAATGTTTTGCTTTTTTTAGGCAGAAAAATTTTAATATGAAAAATAGAGGGATTTATAACTGTGGTCTGTGGCCCATTAGGGCTACCTCTGTATGTATTGGGGCTGACATGGTCATGCTGTTATTCTATTATCGTCCATCAAGCAAGGTAAAAATGGGACGTCAGCACTTTTTGACAGCTGCCTGGACAATTTTGAGTGATCCTAACAACATTTACATAGATAGGGCATGCAAGATATGGCCCTTGGACTGTAGGTCACAAAGCAAATGGTTTAGGCTATGGTATTGTGTACCTCAGGCCAACTTATAAAAGGTGAAAAAGAGTTTGACACCCACAGGTTTGCTGTGAATATCGAGTTTAATAGTCTCAATATTTCAAAAATTCATCAAGTATCACATTTATGTCACAAATCATTGTGCACAGAAATGTCGCACCTATTGGTGGAACCACACTGCATAAAATAATAACACGATTCACCACAAGACATTTAACAAGTGCAGAGGTCATGCCTCCTTTGCTGACTTCTTGGTAAATAGATAGCTTTCATAGTCCTTTGTATTTAGCGATACCTCACAGGTACCCTACACGTAATCATATGTGTGTATGAGAAATTAACAATCCTAATATGATATGAATAAATTATGTTAATCCCATTTAATGAAACTTGATAACCCTCTCTTTCAAACTTTTTATTTTGTTGTATTGTAATTGTAGGCCTATAGCCCACATTCACATGCATAGTTGTTTACACAATATCATGTGAAAGTGATTTCGGGCATACCAGAAAAATGCGCATTGTCTGTCAGTGGAGGTGTAAAATCATAGGTAAAATGTAAATTTCTTTGTTTGTTGGTTTTGCTTTTGTCCCCCCCCCCCCTTTCTTTTCTTTCTTTTTCTTTTTTCTTTTCTTTTATTGGTAGGCAAAGACTTACATGTCATTTAACTGGGGTAAATCATTGAAAATCAGTCAAGCTGAGTTTGGTGAGCTGTTGAGTTCATCAGCATATTATTTTCACATATATGAATCAATTTACATCCATAAATATGGATGACAGCACTTATGAACTGCAGACTTTATAACTTTTACCAAACAGGTGTACATAGGTGGCAAAACATCTGAACTTACACATACAACACGAGTTCCAGAAAGTGAAACAAGAATAAAAACACTTGCCTGAAAACACTTATGCCTGATAATTGGATTGATAATTGGATGCTTATCAAATTTAAAATCAGAGTACTTGTAAATACAAATATGAATTTTATGATATTGGAGTAACTGTACAAACTTATGTCCTTTTCTTTCTAATATGTGCACATACATCAGAAACCATACCAATAAACCACAACTTATGAAGTCTAGTGCAGAAAAAAGGTGTAGCAATATAAGTGTGTGGAAGCTGGATCACCCCAACTGCCCTCCTAATCTTCAAACAGTGGGCGCATTGAAACTGCATAACTTTACTACCAAAAAGCATAATTTGCTGAATACTGCTGCATTTATCTGTGACCTGCTGGTCTTAAACTATGCAGTTTAATGGGCCAATACTATTTAAACACTGAAACTACTCTATTGTCTGCCACAACTCATATTTTATCAGGAAAATACTGCCATAATGACTGGTATTAGATGCTGATTAGGTGTAACTGATACCCCCCTCCCCCATTACTGCCTCAGCAATGATAGACGTCATACTTTTATAGACACATTGTACGAATCTACCCATAAATAGTTTTTCAAAATCACCAATTTCACGTAAAAAGTGAATAAATTTTAGCAATATTTGGGTTAAAATTAAGGGATAGGGCATTTGAATTTGATCACTCATTGTAAGGGCAGGACATGCAGGCAAGTGATTTTATGTTTGCATCATAGCCCATTGTATATCGTATTCATACTGGACAGAGTTGATTGGATGCAATTATCTAATCATCCTCAAAATTTTAATTAACTATGACAAAATCCATCCGTGTTTTTTTGACATTTTTATCTGTTAAATGCCGTTCACGGAATTCTAAAATACCAAAATGCTGATTTTTTTAGAGTGAAAAATGCTTATATGAAAAACAGGAATTTATAACTGTGGTCTGTGACCTTTTGAGGAAAGGAATTGGAAAGGCTTTAAACCAATTTTACTTGCACATGCAAAAGGTGGGGACAAAATTAGGCACAACACATACGGACAAATAAATGTTACGATAAAGGTAACATGGCAAAGAGAGAGAGAGAGAGAGAAAGAGAGAGAGAGAGAGAGAGAGAGAGAGAGAGAGAGAGAGAGAGAGAGAGAGAGAGAGAGAGAGAGAGAGAGAGAGAGAGAGAGAGAGAGAGAGAGCTTGAGTGACAGGACGGCAAGATAGGGATGGCACTTGGAGTACACCTTGCATTTGTAAATACAGTGTATATCAGTAACTGATCTGTCGGCATGTTAACAAGCCACTTCTCTTCTATAGTTCCCCTTAAGCCGTCTCTTGACAACTTAAGTTCCCTGATTTATTTTTTTCCTAAATTACGCGAGGTTTCTAGAATTACGCACATCGACTGGTGTCATTGGCAAAGAACAGGTGTGAAAAAGAAGTAACTAAATAGATTTGTCTTGGGTATCTTCTCCGCTGAGGCTTGCTATTGGACTGAAAAGTCATGTATTTCAAAATATTTCTCTTTTTTTTCAGCTTTAACAGTCAAATCCTTAATGTGGCTAGAGAAGAACGGTATGTTAGACCTAAATATTAGTCTGTCAGAATGGGTGTCCCAAAGACTAGATCAGCGTACTGTAGAGACTATCTACTATGCAGAGGTGATATGGATAATACTCGAGCTTATCCACCCATGACGGAAATAAAGTTCGGTATTCTGTCATTATAAACATTTTATGCTTGCAATTGTCACGGTAATCTGGTACAAGTTGCAGTGACTTTGAAGGGACACAGAATTTTATTCACTTATTATGCCACAGGATGGTAATCCAGTATGCTACATATACTACATATATGTCCCATACCGCTTGCTATGGGTGTACTTATTAGGAAGTTATTAAAGTGAAACCTTGTGTATCACCAAGCTGAATCGTCAGCCAACCCGTCCCAGGTAAAAATGGAGTACGGGGACGGACTATTTGGTCTCAACTTAGGTTGGTAGGCACCCTGGGTGTCTATGTGCAGGTTTTTGCAAAAAATGAAATATAATAAAATAGATAAATAAATAAATAAATAAATAAATAAATAAATAAATAAATAAATAAATAAATGAATAAATAAATAAATAGATAAATAAATAGATAAATAAATAAATAAATAAATAAATAAATAAATAAATAAATAAATAGATAAAGAAAGAAAGAAAAAAGAAAAAAATTCTATATCATACAAAATGATACATTTTTCAATCGTATGGTGCGAAATCCGGTAAAATTTGCAATTAAGTTAACCTTTACTATTCAGGGATACATACATGAAATGGACTCTGAACTTTACACGGTGTGCAAGATGCAGGGCCATTCCCTGGGTGCCATATTCCGATCACTATCTATTTAGTACCCTTCACGGGATCAGGTCTTTTTGAAAGACTACACTCAAGGCCATTATATCAATTGGACGCCATGAATGCGTGTAAATGTGAATTCACATCCACCATTCCGTGTCCATTTGAACATCACGTATTTTACTTGTTGACTTTTTGCAGAACCGAGGCACTTTCTTTTGTTGTTAAAAAAATGGCCAAAACTTATAACTTTTACACACTGTTTTTGCATCGGCTGGTTCCTGTTTGTGCTTCAGATATTAGCGCCTCCCTATTGACACCTATCGCCAAAGAAACCCTTACCCTTGTCTTCACATTTTCACAGTTCCAAAATTGTTGATATTTAAGAATTGTGTTAAGATCAAGATGGACCAGTTTGCGCTGTTAACCCAAAAAGTAACGAAGCATTGTTCCGTGGTAATATTTTGCTTTCCTTCTTTTAATTTTCTCAAGCTAACCACGGTAGACTATTGAAATGTAAAGAGTATTTTTCCTTGCTTTTGACATAGTGTTCATATAAATCATACCTTGTATTTGCTTGACAATAAAAAACAAAACGAAAATACAAAAAAAAAAAAAAAAAAAAAAATTACACAGCGCGTTGTGATACAGTGGTTTGACTATATTGCAGTAAAATTGTAAAAGCTGATGTTCTCATTTTCAGCAGCCATTATTGGCATAGCTATTCTAAAGTTACAACGGCTGACCGTTATGTTTACATGAACTATTACATGCTTAAGATTTAATATTCGACGCCGATGACCTTGACTTTCATATCTTTTTTAAAAAGAAAAGGGAAGTAAACACCCTTCTCGTCAGCGTCTCTTGGGCTGTTTGTTAGAAAAGATACATTCCTATTCATTCATATCTTATTTAACTTTGCTTTGTCAATGTCGACAGATATAAAACCGTGTATTTACAAATAGCATAAAGAAGCGAAGTCTTCATTTCGACTCTCTTTTCCTCATACGTCACTGTACGGCACAAATGTTTTAATATGGGTCAGTGAATCAAAAAGTTTGAAGTCCCAAAATTTCATCTACAGAAATTTAGGACGACAAACCAAAAAGCCTCAGACAATGTAACATTGACACTGCGTCAGAGGGGATGAAAGACGAAGAGCTTTAGATATTTATAGACTTTTGTGGATATATCGATATTCATGCAGGCGATTCTTGCACTTCCAGCAAACTCAGTACCTTCACGCTTCAATGCGTGACTGGGTTACCTTAGGGTATAACACTAGGGTAATCTTCCCCTGTCTGTATTCTTGTATTATCCTTTCCATACAGCCCGTAATTGTAAATATGTAAAGACAAAGTATGTTCACTTACTTGAAAGTGATATCTGACAGTCTTGCTGCAGAAAATATCCCAAATACAATGTCATCACCTCAACCAGGCTCTCACCCTGACCCAAGTGTATATGCTACTTCCTGGTTCAAGAATAAACTGAGTATGGCGCTTCAAACTAGGACACATTTTTGTGAGTTGATGCCCATCCATGTAAAACGTCCCGGCGTCCGTGATAGGCAGGTCAAGCTTTTATACAAATACAGACAGGAGTATGTCCATTAAATGAGATGTTTAAATCTTGCTGGTTGAAAGAACATTCGGTGGAAACAATTAGGCGTGATTCAACAGAACGGCAGTGTCAACTGCACAAAAAGTTGACGTAACAGAGGCCTAATTAATCAGGGGTTTTTTTTTGTTGTTGTTGTTGTTGTTGTTGTTGTTGTTTTTGTTTTGTTTTGTTTTGTGTTTTGTGTTTTGTGTTTTTTGTTTTTTTTTGTTGTTTTTTTGTTTTTGGTTTTTGTTTTGTTTTGGTTTGGTTTTTTTTGTTTGTTTTATTTTATTTTGTTTTGTTTTATTTTGTTTTTCTTTTTGTTTTTTTTGTTTTTTTTTGTTTTTGTTTTTTGTGATAATGAAATCTGGCTATAAAGCTTAAAGTGACTGCCAAGAAATAGTGTTGTTGGTTCAACGTACTATCGATATCGTTAAGGCAAGGCTGAGACTAGCCAAAGCAACATATATGCAGTAAGTCAAAAATTACATGATGTCTATTAAGGGAGCACTCCAAGGCTACGATTTCTGGGAGGGGCATGTATTTTCTAACTCGTACTTCAACAGGCCATAAAGTGTCGCTAAACAAATCCTTAACCTCATAGAGAAGAATAGTCAGTTTGGATGACTTGAATCTTGCATGTAGATTTTACACACAGCATAGGCGCCGTACTTCAAACCCTTTTCCATATAATCTCTTAGATCTTCAGTTTCTGCACATGGATCAACCTCATATAGACATAAACCCTTATTGGGTTCGGCGGAACCACGAAGCCGATTGTAATGTGGCTTTGCTTTTCCAGTGATAACTCGTCGTAGCTTATTTCCTGTCGACGTCAACGACTTAGTTCGCCAGTAGAAAAATTGGGATCTATCTGACTTAACAGATAATTTATTCAATGACGTACCACTGGAAACATGTGCGAAGCTAGCTCTATCAAGTGACAGGTGACTATATGCATGTCATAGAGACGAATCGCGAGAAGTTGAACCGGATATGCCTATTGGCCTGTGCATATCAGAAGGTCCAAGTATGTACCCATTTGTCCTGCCCGGACGAGGAATATAGCCATTGTTGCCCGAAATACCCGGCCCCGACCAGTGGAAAAAAATATGCAAAATGGGAACACCTGCAGTTAACTATAAACAAAATATACGTGCTCCATAAATGAGGGCTACACCCCCCCCCCCCGCCGTTCTGTTTTTATCTATTTATTTTTGGCAAGTCCAACATATTGGCTTAAGTACAGGATTTGCTTAATGTCAATCCAGTAAATCATGCTCTGAGACGTTGTCTATCAAGAGTAAAAGTTCTAGTTCATTGGCATACCGTATGCTTTCACTTAAAGCTTTTCATTTGCAAAATATAAAATTAGTTCAACAATATCATTGATTAATCTTCATTATCATCAATTTGCTTGTTCCGTAGATGCATCATTTATAAAGTTCTTCCCTAAAATTACAGAGGCGTGGACATTATATATATATATATATATATATATATATATATATATATATATATATATATAGAGAGAGAGAGAGAGAGAGAGAGAGAGAGAGAGAGAGAGAGAGAGAGAGAGAGAGAGAGAGATTACCTTCACCGACTTATATCTCAATCTGATGCTTTCATCCAGTTACAGTAAGTATCGTATTAAATGTAACATTCAGAAAACTTCCTTTTTTATTGTCCATATTTCCGAGTCCATTTTTGAAATGATTCCTTTAGATTAATGCGTTATTATTGCTGAACACACATGCAATCTCTGAGACATGATGACAAATTGAAATCAATTCATAAATCACTTTTGTCATTCCCGCGCGACTTTGTGGAAATGTTCCCAGCAGATTTTAAATGTCGAGAAGGCAAGATAGTCCTAATTAATGGGTGCAGTGCAGAACTGACTCTGTAGAATTTTGAATCTGAAAACTTAAGTTCTATAAAAAGTAGCAATTGGCACAATTATTTTGCTAGAATGTGCTTTAATGAGCTGGGACATGGGGTCGTTAAGCAGGCGCGAAATATTTTTCCCAAAAGCGTAATAAAGTACAAAGCTTTTCGTATGGTCCGAAACAATATGTGTTAGCCTTTAGTTAGTGGGCTGGTGCACTTTGCGTCTTTCGATTACAAGTTCCATGCTGGTGCAAACAAACGTGAACATATATATATATATATATATATATATATATATATATATATATATATATATATATATATATATATATATATATATATATATATATATATATATATATATATATATATATATGTATATACATATATACATATATATATACATATATATATACATATATATAAATATATATATGTATATATATATATATATATATATATATATATACATATATATATATATATATATATATATATATATATATATATATATATATATATATATATATATATATATATATATATATATATATATATATATATATATATATATATATATTTCCCCGGACGCTTATACTATTTAGCATTCATTTTTTATTTATTTTATACTCTTAAGCAACTTGTTATTGGGTATATGGCCCCAAAACACACTTTACGGATTCTAAAAAGAAATAGCAGTTAGTATATGTAGTGAGTGTATTTCTTTCTAGACTAAACAAAGCACATAAAGTCCAGTAAAACATTATTCTCGGTTTTTAGTCGGGAATATGTATTTTTAGCAGATAAACGGGCTTTTATTCCAAAGAATGACTAAGTAGATTACGGACATAATGTTAGTGTAGAGACTCGGGCACATATCTAAAAAAATATCGTGTGTATGAAAAAAAAAAAGATACATTTTTGCTCCTATGCATGTTCAAAAATAAATCACGTAAAAGATCGCAAGACTGCCCTCCATAGTGATTAAATTGTTTTTTTTTTCCTTTTTTTTTCCACTTCGATGCACCCTTAAACTGTATTAAGGTAAACTGAATATGACCATGTTTGTTAGCACCCCGACCTCACCTGCACTGAAAGCCGTTTCTGTCCTGTATCCCTCATTTCGGCACAAACCGACTGCTGCCTCTATGATACCGATCACTTGAATACTTTAAGTAACGAAGACATGGTAATGAGTATTCAAATGAATTTTTTGAAATATTTATTATGTACTACGTAAAACACTTACACAATACATCACCGAAATGATCACACCATTCCCCTCAAAAGTGATTCAGCGTTTTTTTTGTTTTTTTTTTTGTTTTTGTTTTTTTGTTTTTTCCTTTTGAAAATATATCCAGGTTAACTGCTCAGAATATGCGCATGTTTGCTAGCATCCCGACTTGACATGTGTTGAAAGTCGTTTCGGTCCTGTATCCCTTATTTAGGCACAAAACGACTCCTGCCTTTATGATACTGACCACTTGGATACTTTAGGTAACGAAGACATGGCAATGTGTATTTCATTTGGCTTTTTAAAATGTTTCTTAGTGTACTACGTACGTGCGATCCCTAATCACTACATCCATGTGTTTGTTGCACACGAAATGAAGCATGCAAATGAAGCTGACTACATTTTAAGATGATCCCATTTATGGCACGTAATACTCAAATTTATACATGTATGCAGGATGAGATCACTGGACGCACACGGTAGCTTTCCGTTTTGTTTCTCGCAGCGTGTATCAGCTTTTTCAAGCAATCCTCGCTGGTATTTAAAATTAATTATAATTAAACTTATTTCAACAAAGCAGATTATATATTGGATATGAAAATGTAGTTCAATATTCCGAAAAGTAGTGCTTTTATGTTTGATAGCATGCTACGCTCTACCCGTTTGGCAGGTTCCATAATATGATCAGACCAGAGAACATCACTACACTATCATAAGTAGCTCTCATATCAAGTAATTTAATAACATTTATCTGTAAAATTTATTGAAATTGTCGGCCGGGATCAGATATATTATCAGAATTAGAAATAAATGCAGCACCGCTAACGTTTAGCAAACTAATGGGTTCCAGCTCTAGGATGTGGTGGAAGACTGGGTGCGTGGTCGTGATGGAGGGAATCCTGTGGCTGTAGCCGAAGGGCATGATCGGCCAACAGCAAGAGATAATTAATTTCGCAAATGTGTTTTGGGTAAAATTTATCAGGGGTGATTCTATAATTCTGTTTGGCCTGTCAAAATATGTAGCAGGTATTCGGGGGGGGGGGGGGGGTTAACCAAGATGCCGTTTTACGTGGGTTAATTGTGAAACTTGACCCAAGTTAACTTCTTTGTAAGTAAATCGATTTTTCGATATACAAATAAGTCTTTTTAAACGTTAATTTGAAATAAGACACATGAATGTGCACTTCTTAAAAAAAACTGTTAGAAAAGAATTTCTCTCTCCACGTTAATGGAAAGCAAAAAGTGGTCTGGTTAGGGCAGATGCTTAATATATAAAACTGATATGTCATCTTATCTTTATCAGGTGCTTTTAATTTGCCAGGTATCAAGAATAGGCTCAGGCAGTTGTTTATGAAGCTGAAATGCAGTTCAAAATCATGTATGAAAGGGGATAGGGGAACTCCACGCATTCAATGACACTTCTCCAGTCACTGAACAATAGCTCTCAAGGTTTGTTTTCTTGCCATCCTTCCATTACAAAGGGAAAGACGAAGAGAAAGAGAGAGAGAGACAGAGAGAAAGAGAGAGACAGAGAGAGAGAGAGAGAGGGAGGGAGGGAGGGAGGGAGGGAGGGAGACACAGAGACAGAGAGAGAGACAGAGAGAAAGAGAGAAAGAGAGATGATCATGATGCTTTCATCTTCACATCTAAAGTAAATTTATGAATTTAAACAAAAAAAAAAAAACAAAAAAAAAAAAAACAAAAAACAAAAACAAAAAAAACCCGAAGTGACAGCATGTAGAATCTGCAAAAGCAAGTGAGTACATTTTATTCATGCCACTCCATGTACTTACAAAGCATCAAGAGGATAAGGAGGTCTGTCAAGAGGACTGCGATTATAGCTTTCCTTGGTGAAGTGTTTCAGGACCGGTTTTCCAGGGGATATTGTTAGCAAATTCAGAAATGTATGTACATATTTATACATATTTATGTTTACACAAATATGTGCAAACATATACATATGACAACAAGTTTACAAAATCTGTGGCATAGGTCTTCATTTGGCGCAAGACGAGTCATTAAAGACAATGGTCCCAAATTTTAATTCAATAAATTTTACAGGATACTCTGAGCACAGTCATGTCTTCATAGACCCATCTTTCCCCAAATCAAGACCTACGCAACAAATTTTGCCAACCTGCTGTCATATATATATATATATATATATATATATATATATATATATATATATATATATATATATATATATATATATATATATATATATATGTATATATATATATACATATATATGTATATATACATATATATACATATATATATATATATATATGTGTGTGTGTGTGTGTGTGTGTGAGTGTGTGTGTATTAGTATCAATACAATGAACGTGTCTGGGAAGGGCTTGTCCTTTCCTCCTTTCCTCATTAACAGAAGGATTATAGATTATAAGGTGTAAACTAATTCAAGTCAAATTAAAGGTCCCAATTCTCTATCCCATACTCGTCGCCATATGTGTAGTAACCCCAAAACAGTAGTTTAAATCAGCAGCAACAAATTCCAAGTGCAACATGGAAGCCATACTTTATTCACCTCCCCTAATCTCCCTTACAAAAATGGAGAGTTCCACAGACAGGTGGCAGCATTGCCTAGCACACCATCACATACCAGTAACATGTATATCAGCATCTCACAACAGTGAGCAGCCTCAAGCTCAACGTTTTTTCCTTATACTTTCTCAATGAAATGGTAATACGGTGAAATCTTAAATGTATACATTTGATTGTCAAATATAAGAATTTTCCAAATCCGGCTTAACATCTCGGAAGCATGGTCTGCTTTTACATTTTACACTGGGATTCACATTCAGAACAGCTTAAACATTAAAACAGTATAAGATAATAAAATAAGTGTTTGTGAACGATTAGAAATTGTCTCATGAGTATTATTTGTTTGTTTACATTTTTCACAAATATGAAGTTTTGGTGCGGTCACTTTGTTCTATCCGCCAATAAAATAATGATTTTCATCACAAAATGTGGAGGCTTAATCTGTCAAAAATACATTGCCATATGTCTTTAAAAGCGTGATGCAGTCAGAAAGGAAACGAGGCAAGTGTATGTAAGTTCAGTTATGTAGGAGCAGATATTCATATTCAACCAAAGGGAGCACGTTTTAATAACATAATGGAAATAGACTAATGTAATTGCAAAGAGAAATGTGAGTTTGGATATAGAATAAATTTGTTGTGAACTTTGTCTATACCAAAAGTCGTCTTGGTAAAGCTTTTTTATGGACATGACAGATCCATCAAAGTCCGGTAACCCCTTTAATTAAACCTTCATTATAATAGTAGCTGTCTAGATTGAAGTGCAGTATGTAGGTAAGTTCCGTTATTCAGAAGCAAATATTCATATTCGACGAAAGAGCACACGTTTTAATAAAAAAGTGAAAAGCAATTATGTAATTGCAAGGAGTGATTTGGAGAAAAACCAAAATTGTTATAAACTTTGTACCACATGACGTCTTGGAATTGCTTTCCCCTGGACACGACAGATCCATCAAAGTAAAGTAAGCCCCTTTAATTGATTTGAATATATTTTAGTAAAAACAATCGGCCGACAGGCTCACCAGCCTATGTTAGGCTCACTTTAATTAAACCTTAATTATAACAGTTGTTGCTCTGACTGCAGTCATGCATCCAATTATAAGCAGCTGATGGTGATCTAGCATCACAAGCGCACATTTACCTACACTATATAAATTATCAAATGTTCGTTGCTTACAAGGTGATCATTACTTTAAATCCTCCTACAATCAACCATTTTTATGGATATAACCCAACAAACTTTCTCAAATATACAATGCATATTTTTGACAATCAAGGTATTTGAATAGTATATAGTATTTGGGTACATATAAAATATTATGTACAGCACGTTGGATTCTTAATCTCTTTTTGGCTTTTAGAAGTCTGAGTATGTAGCACAAACTTATGCTCGAATTCATATTCATATTCAGTGATGAAAATTGAATTGAACTGATTTCAATTACTGCTTTTGCTATGTGTATTTTTCTAACAAATATAAAACTCAGTATGAAAAGATCAGCTCTGTCTGTTTTTTTTTTTTTTTAATATATCTTGGAAAATGATTTTTTTAACAAGTTACTAATTGATTTTTTTTCAGTCATTTTCAGGCCAACCCTGCTAGATTATTACCACTGCCGAATGTTATTTTTATTGAGAGGTTTCAATGTATTGACCTGAAGGAATTTATTCTGTTTGTTAATAAAAATTGTCATCGGTTGCATCAAATAAAAGACAAAAACTTACTACGCGAGGAAAAATTCTTATCGCTTGCGCAAAAGATAACAAATGGTAGGTCTGGCACTGTTTGGTTCTCATGTCTTGTCAGTCAGCTCAGATAACAACAAAAGACGAAAATAGGCTAATATTCCTTTTGTGATATGTATGAATCTGTAACACAATAAAAACTCTGTACCTCCATTATGAGTCAGAAAGCACAAACAGCTCAACATTACCACTGAAGCATTTATTAGAAATGGTTCTGTAAAATCTTACCCAAAATTACAAACTTCTACCCAACAATGGGATAAAATTTAAATACAACAAATCGCAGAGATTTAAGAATTACCTAAACATCAAAATGCACTTTTCAATACCAATGTAAAGAAATATATTTATTCCGACAGTTTTATTAAACAGTCTGTGCAATATGCAGACATCGGCTGCAGTGTGCTTGAGAGAGATTTCTACTTCGCAACTTGACTGTCGTGTGCAAACAGGGTCACTCATTAAGATTTGGCTAAATGTTCCATGTCAAGATTGGGATGATTTCTTCATATGCCTCATTTCGAGATTTTATCTGAGTGCCAAATTTATTACATACGGAATTTATGGCAGTTTTCCCCTGCGCAAAGCTGCAATATTTGCAGCAGTTAAATAATTCCATTGTTTTGTTCATTGATAATTAATGCATAGCAAAACGACGCAAAAATGCATACGAAAAGTAATGTAACTGAATTTGATCATTAGATTTTATACAGTTTCGATACAGGTACAATGTGCAGGTCTAATTCAGTTCTTAAGTTAACCTAATCAGATACGTCAGAGAGATAGTCGCTGATTTCAACAACCCAGAAAGCACACCACCACCGTTTTAAAGATCTCCGTGGAACTGTCTGTGTACAATGTTGAATCTGAAAACTTTTGTTCCATTAAAAGTAGCTATCGGCACTCTGGTTTTGCAAGAATGCGCTAAAATGAGCTGGAAAATGGGGGTCCTTAAGCGTGCGCACGGTACAAAAACATTTTTTCCAAACGCTTTTTAAAGTACAAGACCTTTCGCACGATCCTAATCAATATGAGTCGGCCTTTTGTTGATAAAATGTGAATAGTGGGCTTTATTTACAAAGGTGCTTAATATACCCCTACGATAATCAAAGAATATTACTGCAATTCAACCAGCACTGGTGGTGCCCAAATGACTCCACCCCATTTTATTTACAATAAGTGCTCCCTCATAATTCAATTCTGATAACATTATACCTTTGCATGCAGTACCCTAATGACTTCATTCATGGACAGCATACTCTCGTAACTCTATACAGTTGTATTTCAGCGGTCATGCTTCCACTTAGTTGGATTTAATCAAGAGTGAGCACTTTCCCAGGTATCTGGAATGATTTGGCACAATTGTAATACAACAAAAAAAAAAAATTACACACTTGTTAAATATTAGAACAAGCTATCAGGCCAGGCATCAGAATGTCCTGAAAATAAGAGTTTTACAGACTCAGCCTAATTTGAATACCAATACAATAAGCTAAAACTTAGAATCCAAAGCGAGTTATATACTGTGACTTAAAGAAAGAATTGTTGGACACAATATATTATAAAAAGTGTATGTTTATTTGTAACAAAATAGCTGGGTTTCCCTTACCATCGCGGCTTTTATGTGCTGCTTACCTTTAGACATAGAAGTCCTCTATTTTCGCCAAGACATATGCATGGAAGAGTTTTGTTTGTTTTTGTTTGTTCTTTCTTTCTTTTTTTTTTTTTTTGTTTTTTTTTTTTTTTTTTTTTTTTTTTTTACCTTTGCTGGCTCTATATATCTAATGTGTTGCATATTGGGCTGAAAATTTAGCAAACAACTAAAACGGTTAATCTCAACTTAAGATATCTTCTCATCCAATTGGTATAGATATGACAACATTCTTTTCAATGCATTGATTAACATCTACCAGCTCTGTATATTCTCCAATTGCAAGCGTATTCTAACCTTGCAACCGATGCGTATTTGGCTGGTTGTTTGGGAGAAATATGTTTGTTTTTGCACTGAAAGCTGCGTAACATATCTTGCCAATAGCATTTATTTCATTCAAATCAATCATGGGCTTACGCTATTATACAAAGAGTAGAAATATGTTTGTTCACCACTGAATGTTGCGTAACATATCTTGCCAATAGCATTTATTTCATTAAAATCAATCATGGGCTTACGATATCATACAAACAGTATCGAAAGTAAAACTGAAGGAACAATATCCTTGTGCAACTATTTATTACACACATACACATACACATACACACACACGTGCTGCTAGTCTTTGACAAAGCAGGCCATATACTGTTAAACTTAATGTATGCAGAACAAAATATTGTATTAGATGGATTAAATAAAAGGTTTTTTCCCCTTGAATACATTATAATTGCATTGCCAGGATGGAGCTATGGAATAACTTTAATTTGGTTGTCTTCAGTTTTCAAGTACATTTAGTTTCAATTGAAAGTACAAATTGTATAGGTACAGGAGGGTATACACTTCAGTAGTATTTGACTAGTTTTGGTAATGCATGACAGAAATAATGTTGCTCCTTAAATATGGAAGGTTGTCTTGTCAAATGAATTAACATATTGGTTAAATTTTCATCACTTTGTTTTGCATTTTTGGCTGCTATTGATTTAATATATATGGCCCATGTCTTTTGTAATTGTTACCTCGTTTCCTGTACAGACGTTTTTCTGCACACTTTCTCACTCCTTAGCTGAAGCTTGAAGATTTCCTATTTCCAGTATTCTACCCAATTGTAAAATGCCCTCGAGTGGGTTGACTATCTCCAAAAGCGCGCTCAAGTGGAGTCAGTTGGATCTAACATGCCAAATGGCCTGTAATTCAATCTCCTATCTCTACCAACGAGTTCACATTCATTTAACAGCTGGCTCTGCTCTGTAACATAATCGTACCGTGATAGTTAGTCCTTTTGGGCGTATTGCCTGCAAGCAAAGGTTTTGTGTAAGTACCAGAATGTGTGTCCATAGGCTCTATAGATCCTCGTAGCCTATGTAATACTCTCTCTAAAGCAAATGACACGTAACAACCTAGATTGTAATTGATTCGATGATCATAACTAGTTAAAGCTATAGAATATGGTTTCTTGTCCAGAGTTCTCCTTCCCTGGAGGTACAATAGGGATGGTATATTTTATAGTATTCATAATAGGGAGTACCACTCTCTAGTGTTCAAACACTGATCAAGCATGTATTCAGCACTGGATATACCTAATAGCAACCATTAATTTAGAATACACAAGACACTACAGTTTGTGTAGTTGAGTGTAATTCCAGACAAGTATTGGAATTAGCACCAAATTTGCACTTAAAATGGAGATCCTGCCACGTGCATATACTTCACTATAGGACAAAACTTAGTGAATTAGGAGAGTGGCGTAGTTCACAGACACAATTGCAAAGAAGGCACATGATATTAAAAGCCACAAAGTTGGTAGGTTGAAAGCATGATATCAGGGCACAAAGTTGATAGTTGATAATTATTGTTTATATACACAAAGTTAGTAATTCAGGGGAGTGATACTTTTAATGGAACCATGGTGTGTGGATAAGTAAGGTGAAATAATACACAGGCATACCGTTGGTGGATTGAGATTGCGGTACCGTTCATGAACTGAAAGCTGATAGCTTACGGGTATAGGATATTTTTGAAATCCACCAAGGCGGTTTGAAATTATGAAATGATGTAAAGTAGGCCAGGATTATTGATGAAAGTGACTAAAACAGGCAAAACAATAATCATGGTGTAACATAAAAAACTTTCATTCCAAATACAATCATTCTGCATTGGAAAGCTATGCTTTCCTGTAATAATTATCATCAACGGGAGATACTTTTCTGTCTCTTTACTATTTATGTGCCGCACAGTTTTCGCAGTGGCATATCAAATATTCTACAGGCCTAATGTCATTTGAAAATTACAACGTCTGGTTAAATTTAGCAATGATAAACGACGTTTGGGAAACAGAAGCTGCAAATTCAGACGAGTCAACCTGTTTAGTTTATGCACAACAAATTTAACTACAATAACTGCCAATGTCTCCTGTATATGTCATGCAATGGTTACAGTCATTATATAACATACTGACTTGAAGATATGCCTCAAAACAGAGAAAAATGGTGAGCTATATTGCTTTAAAACATCTATGGTTGAACGAGCATTAACTAATGTACGGCGTCGTGTTATTGTGGCATTAAGGTAACAGAGGATTTCAATTTGACAAGAGAACAGACATATGTCTCTCCTATTTTGGCCTATAACACCTTCACTGCAAGAAAAATTCGTGACTGGGTTATAAGATATACACACTTATAAATCAACAAACACACTTGTAAATGATGACAAATAATGATATTCCATATACAATACTTTTGAATCATGCGTTTTCCTGTTGCTGGTACTGTTCAAAAACGTGAAATTGTTGTGATATCCTCAAATCAGATATCATTTATTATAATACCATAGCGAGAATGAATAATCCTTCTCATTGTAAATCTTAACAGGGCTAAAAGCCAGAATCACGCTATTATTGAATCATAGGCCCAGGGAGGCTATTCCTAGTGTTGTGCAAACTCAGTACACAAGTTCCCATGACGTCACATCGCCGGTCCAAGATGCTCTGCAGGAGTCCGTGACAGGTGTCTCTGAAATCAAGGCAAGGCAGCAACAAGGCGTGGTCACCCAACAGTGGAGCTTACTAAGCCGTGCTGCAGTGCCTGAGGTAATGTGTGAAATATTGGCAGGTCAACGACGCTTCACTAATACGCACAAACATTTGGTACAAGAGTGGGGTAATGTGGCCCACATGGGAAAACTGATTTTCACTACTTTCATTCCTATTTTGATAGGATGGGACTAAGGCCTAATTTTTTACAAATACTTTAGGATGTACATGAGAATTAAGGTACGAGGCACAAACTAACACTGCTAGAAAAATGATCAAAACATAAATATCAATAGATTTATACCAGACTCTTGATGATTGCAAAGTAAATGCACTTGATGGTGGCTTTTGTAACCTACAAACCAGCAATATTATGATTCATAAAAGCCCATTGGAGATAAAAAAAAAAGTATAGAAAAAGGTATAGATTGTCCAAATCACAAATTAAGTTCGAACAGCAAAATGAAAGATAAGTCGGAGCATGCCGACGGCATCCTCAGCAGCACATGCAAACCACTCTTGTCAAATATATAAAACCTACAGGTAGTCCACATGCCCATTAGACAAGACTTGCAATGAATTGACCTGGACTAAAATTATCCAGTCAATGATTTATCCAAAATGATAAAAATTATCACTAATTCCAGGCCTCTCACAAAAAAATGGCCATACGAACAGATGGCATATATTAATGTTTACACTGATAAGTGATACATTTGCAGCTGAGAACAAGGTGACATAAGCAAGAAATTTCACTCTGAAATTCTGAAATGGAAAAATGTCAGTCAGAAATGCTGCCACAATATTGGACAGAATAGACACCATGCATGTTGTCATAAGGTATGAAATCTGAAATGTGCAATGTGAAATCTTCCTTGGCAAGCTAGTAATACACCGGTCCTGTGCAGCTGGTCCAACTGCATCCTTTCACCCCATACATTTGTGTCCTTTGTTGACTGCACAGCGCCTCCAGGTCTATAGATGAAGATATGTCCTGCTTTAATTGGTACATGCACTCCAGGGTCAGGGGCAAGTGACAGAGGGTACGCAACTGCAACATCTTCCGTTGCAGTTGGTGAACATTAATGTAGTTCTGCAATGCACTGGAGCTCTCCCTACCATGAAACAAATGACAGACAATACGTACTTCCTGTTAGCTTGGCTAAAGATCCAGCAGGAACCAAACCTGACCAAGCATGTACAGATTCTACAGTCAACATGCAAGTGTCCCCATTGCCTGTACTGTTGTTTACATAAACACTGTCACCAGGATAGTCTGCAAAATCTGGTGGTTCATCCTTGATGGAGAGGATTGGCAATGTGGATATTGTGGCATGTGTTCCTGACCACAGTCTAGACCTGCAATCTGAAGGCTGATCTGTGATGAAAGTGATTTGTAATCTAGATGCTATCCCGTGTCTTTCAGACACTGACCTGTTTACATTGAAGTTGTCACTTAAATCATCAATACAGGCTTATCGCATCTGTTTTCATCTTCAGGCAAATGTCACCACAAACAACCTCACCAGTAATGATATTTTTCCCTGGATGACATGGTGGAAAATTATCAGTAAACTTTGCAAAAGATCCAGCCACTGCTGAACCTCAGAAACCACCTTAAGTATCAGAAGCATTTACTGCAGTCATCAAGTCTTTAACTTGGATGCACTCTTTACATCTCTTTTATTGCCTGTACAGGTGACTCTACCTCCTGCATATTCATTTGCTTTCCACAAACACTTCTGGAATCTGTATATATATATATATATATATATATATATATATATATACACACACAGTACCTGATGGATCTCAGATGTAACAATATTAGGCAATTTTTTTCTAGACCTTCCATGCGTTCGTTTCTATGATAATAAATGAACAGGTCCATACTCTTCTCCGACAACTTCTGTTGACATGGAGGTCCTTGATATGCTGTATGACCACAAATACATCGTGATTGTTTCTTGGTTTATGCCCTTGTTAGGAAGTAGAGTTTGTTCTGCAAGTTTCCCCCACCCCCTTGTTTCCATCTCTTGAACATTAAGAGTTGCCTCTTGTTGGGGAATGAGTCACAATTTAAAGAGGACTTGTCTCGTGATGCATGGTTTATATAAACAATGCGATCCGCTTCCATCATACAATCTTCAGTGACACTAAATGTGCCAAAAACTACTCGTCAAATGACTGAACTTCTGTTTGATAATGTATAGTCAAGCCGGACAAGCTGACCAAAGCTATAAACTATGTCCTGTATGCCCTGCAGTGCACGGTCAGTGAACAGCTACTTTGATCTGACTGTCAAATGTGCATGGTATTCACTCAAGCAAGAATACCCAACCAGAGAATATCAATTCAATGGAAAATACCCCCTTCCAGCAGGTCAATTCAAATGTCTAATCACATCTTACAACAAAGAAATAAATTCAACGGGCCACACAACTAAATAGCCACAAAACAAACTGCTACATACATAGCTCAGTTAGACAACCCAACCAAACTACATATTCGGTTCTGATCTGAACAAAACTACAGTCTGACTTGGCATGACCCAAGTCAAAATATTTATGTCTGAACTAAATTATTGTTTCGTGTTTTAGTAACTAGTCGCAAGCTAACCAAAAATACGCTGTTAATATGTTACATATATGTATGCACATGCGCTTTTCCTCAAAAAACCTATGGTTACAAATCAATTTATCTGACTGGAAATAATTGACAAAATGTTAAAATAGTGAAACAACATATATAAGCTGGGTCTGCCCAGCAACGTTCACCATCAATCACCTAGCTGAAAATGAGAAACGCACATACCATGTGTACCAAATCCCCATTCCAAAAAAACAAAAAAGGTTCAATGGAGGCAGGCATGCGGGAATGGCATATTTGACATGACCCAGTTCATTGTATCGATTCCAGCACAAATGACGTACTGTATTCAGAGTAGTCCCACATCTGTGACTGTACGAATGTAAGTCCACCAACATCAAAAGAACACCGAAACCATATATACATTTTACGACCATGGATCGGCCGGGTCTCGAACCAGGGACCTTTGACACTAATCACCTAGTTGAAAATGGCAAACCCATATACCAACTGAACCAAATCCCTATATGAAATCCTACAGCCACTGCAATAATGATCCAAGTGCACAGACAACTATGAGTAAAATCTCCGAGATCAACTCTGCTGCAGGCAATAGAAATGTATCTTTACACGTCCTTCCAGGAAAGGGCTTGTTGTGGGGCATTAAAATATTAGTCTAGCGTCCGTCCCCTACCTTGAATCTTTAAGAACCACTTTAGAAAAACGACCAGTGGATGTGCTACTAAAAAGCAAAACAAAACTTGATAGCAGTATCTCAGCTGGTGAAATCTATATCGAAGGGTATAAGCTAGTCTCCCACAAGGATTGCAACAGATACAGGGGAGGAGTGTGTCGTTTCGTTGCAAACCAAATTAAAGCAAAACCGAGGCCGGATATGGACCACTCGGAGCTTGGATGTGTGTGGACTGAAATATGTTTACCATACACTAAATCAATATTTGTGTGTTGTATTTACAGACCTCCAAACACATCTGTACCTAATTTCACTGACAATTTAAGGACTAGGGTAAATAAGCATGAAGAGGAGAACATTTCAGGCTCAATGTATATTCTTGGTGATTTTAACATGTATGTATCAAAACCAAATACAAATCCTGCAACAAAACTCTTGCATTTACCTTCCACACATGAACTAAAGCAAATCATACAGGAACCCAAAAGAACTACTGAACATTCAAAAACTTATATAGATCTTATTTTCACTAATGAATCAAATGTCACAAGCTTTGGCGTATTTGATCTGGGTATATCTGACCATGATTTGATTTTTTTGTGTATGTAAAGGTAAAATCCTGTGTCCAAAACCCAAATATGTACATAATCACTCATTCAAAAACTTTGACCCAAACAAATTTGCAAGTGTTTTGAGCCATATACCATGGTGGGTCATGAATATATTTGATGACATTGATGATTGCTGGCATTTCTTCAGAAAGATATTTAATACAATCTGTGAAAATCATGCTCCCAGTAAGCCAGTGAGGGTAAGAGGTAAACCAGCCCCATGGATTACAGACGATTAAACAACTAATGTACAAAGGAGATTATTACAACAACAAAAAAGTCAGTCGGTGTTACAGTGCATGACCATGATATGTACAAAACACTCAGGGATGAAGTTACTAGAGAGCCTCCAGATTAGTCTTTGTGTACTATTAGGCAATCCAGAAAAATAAGTATGTTTATAATATAACTGATACAATTAGAAAGGCGAGTAGCGACTTCTATGATGAGATGATTTTAACAACCTCTTTTGATAAAAATGTGTGGAAAACTTTAAAGAAGTTTCTACCTAGGAAGCAAACAGATGAACCCCATTTTTTAGAGGTTGAAGGAGTCATAGTTTAAGATCCCATGTCCATATCTAACTCTTTTAATAAATTTTTCACTACTATTGGCCTTAAACTGGCCGATAAATTCACCAGCATTTTCACATGCCAGCTTCCGAAAGTCAATTCCAAAATGCATTTCCAAGAGGTATCTGAAGATACTGCGTTACAGGGCCTGCCAAAACTTACTACCAGTGAAGCAACTGGCACTGACTCTCTGCATCCACCTTGTGTGGAAGCAGGCAAAAGTATCTGCAATTCATAAAGATGGCCCAATGGCAGATCCAGGAAATAATAAACCAATCTCATTTATAAACATTACCATGAAAGTGTTTGAAAGAATTGTCCACGATCAACTATATGCCTATGTAATTGAATACAATCTCCCGAACGTAAACCATTCAGGCTTTAGACCCTTGCAATCTACAGCTACTACCTTGATAGATGTAAATGACTATGTCCTTACCAATATGCACAAGGGTTTGATTACAGGTGTGCGCTTTTTCGATCTCACAAAAGCCTTTGATACTGTGTCATATGAAATCTTACTAACAAAACTTGAATATTTCAGGATTAATGGTATTGAACTCTGTTGGCTTGGAAACTATTTATCCAAGCAGACTCAAGGCGTCCAATTCAAGGAGGAATTGTCTGACCACATGGAAAAAGCCTATGGTGTCCTCCAGGGATCAATACTAGGTCCCCTACTTTTTGTCATTTTCATAAATGACATTCCGGCTGTTATTACAGTCAGTAAGATTGTATTGTAAGCTGATGACACTGTTATTTTTGTTGCTGCTAAATCGGTTCGTGACATTGAAAGGACATGAAATATTGAATGCAGCTATATGGATGAACTACAACCATTTTACCTAGAACATTAAAGAAACTAAGTGTATGTTATCAGGAAGTTGTAAGAAAATTCGAGAAAATGACAGATTGAATATTTTAGTGGACAGGAAACGAATTAAACAGGTCGACTACTTTAGATTTTTGAGACTGTGGTTTGACAAGCAGATGTCCTGGAACAAACATGTTGAAAATATTTGCAACAAAATTTCAAGACGTCTTGGCATTCTCAGGGAAATTTCCTCATTTGTGTCCAAAAATTCAGTATTACTCCTGTAAAATTCTTTGAAACTTCCAATCCCGAACAAAAAATATGTTCACACATCTAAGGATGCATAGAAATCAGCAAATGTATAAGTTTGCTGTACTTGTGGAAAATGTAAATGCATAATATTGATCCAAAGTTGCCAGTCTCACTGTGCACTAGCTCCAGATCTTCCACCTTAACCTTGTTCAGATGAAGTGCACTTGTCAACATGGTTTGCTTCAGAATTTACAGGGCAAAGACTATTGCCAACCTTCAGGCCTAAACTTAGGATGACAGTTGCAATATTGGTTCCTTGGAGAGAATTTCTGGCATATATGATTTCCTGGTGGTCTCACATAGAATAAGCATAATAATTCAGCGACATGCAGCAACTAGGTACTATAAATTTCCATCAAAGTATTAATTGAAGTAAGCATCTAACTGGCTACGGATTGATGGTTTCTCAATTCAGCATTATAGAGTATTTAACCTTCAAGATGCATAACTTTCAAACACCAAAACGTCAGTAGCAATAAGCTACATCGTTACCAGTAACCAGCAACGATTATATGTATGTAATAAAAACAGCATGTTCATAAATAAACCAATCTCATGTTACCATTCTCTATAACCATATACTCTTCTAGACCTTAATTGTTCACAGTGAGTTTCAGGTTCTATGTCAGCAGCATTTCTTAACTTAACTCTACATATGTGTAAATGCCATCGGCTTACATAGAAACTATCTGCTAAACATCGTTCATATTATCATAAGCGGTAGGATTTGGATTGCTGCTAAATATAGAGGAAAAAAAAACATTTCCCCTGAAAAAACCACAAAACCCAGAATATACAGAACTGCTTCAAGGAAATATAACAGTGCTGTTGGCATTATGTAGAGGGAAAGGAATATGTTCTGTCTTTGAGACCACTTGATTTGGGGGATAGTGCAATGATCCTAAAAGAGAAATTTTTATTTTGCTTGAAGGCATGTCTTGGAGATTAGTTTCCGATTTTGCCCCTTGCGTTTCTGCTGGCACACTTCTGCCACTATGAACTTAGAGTGGTCCAACTTGGTAATGTGGACATTAAAGGTTCGCTCATAACATCTGTAGGTCGGGGCATGTTAGCTTCATAATGTATTGACATGCTGTCAGAAAACTCATTTTAATGCTCCTGTAAACATGAATACCAGGCACAATGATCAATAGATTTTGAACTTTGTCCCCTTCCCGGGACAATCTTTATACTGCTGTTGATCCATCATAAACTGGAGTTCCTTGACCACATTGCATGGAGTGCTGAATACAATTTTATGTAAAACTTTGTATTTATCATACCCAATATGAAACCAATGGAAATGTTATTTATTTAACAGGTGGTGTATATGTAGACAATGTATCAGCGATAATACAGGTGAGGACTTCATGATATTTTTAGAAAAAGTAAATTCTGTGAGCAGATCAAATGCTGCAAAAAAGGAAGATGATATCAGCATGTCACTTCATTATGTGCTTTGTGCTCCTAATATCACATAGCTTGATAGGATGAATTTAGAATCCAGTTCCAAAAAAAGAGTGCCACATTTGGCATAATAAAATGGTCAAAGGAAAGACAAACCTATATAATAATTTAATTCAGCATGTCAATACATGTTTACTGCTGGATGTACACCATACAAAAGATGGGATACACCTCATGGCAATATGACATATCTGCTTTAGAATCAATGCCAATCTTGAAGCTTTGATCTAGGTTTCGCGTCAGCTTTACAAATAAAGAAAGCCTATGATTTGCATATGTGAAGTCACGTTCATTACCCTCAAATATTACTGGAGCAGAAAGCAATTAAAGTATCCTTCATTCTCGTTCAACCTTGCCATAGTGCATCAAAAGCAAGACTTACTGCCTTGATATAAAGTAGGTATGGCAAGAAGGGACTCGCATTTCAACTGCGAAGTTGATACAAGTGGGTCTGTATTCTGTGTAAGGAAAACATTTAGGCTTTTCTTAATAAGGATATGATAAAAAATTATTTGTCTGCACAGAATGAGCATTTAATTCCGTTCAACTTTTCTACCAAACCATAACTTCAGATCGTTGGCTCAAACGTCTGCAAGTCCTTAAATCCATCATGTGTTTTGTCTTAAAAGACAATGCCTAGCATCTCCTAATTGTTATAAAGGTGGTGTTGTTTACATCTAAAAGTGAAAACGTTAGAAGGATTATCACGCACACGTTATCATGGCTGCTGTGTGGTTTATTATAAGCAGTGAAAATATCAGGACTGCCAACTTTAGACAGACAATTAAAAATTTTTTAGAATAAGTGGTCTTAACAAAGTCAATTGGCCAATTGGAGCCAAGCAGACTGAATTTGGAGGAGGTGGTGGCTGGTTTACACGTTAATTTAAACTTGTCACATGTAGATGTGGCGTTTTAGCACCTGATGTGTAAAGATACTGTCCCTTCCTGCCCCAAGTACTGCTGCTCATCAAAGTTCACAGTGACAAAACTATATATATGGATATAAATTGTAAAAGGTTAATATTTTAATGGTGGTGACCTGGAAATACCAAACGTGTCTTTAATGCCAATCTATTCATCTAATTATTGAAATATACACTCATGATTGCGGCAAACATGTCAGGTGTGAAGACCATGTGCAAATATTAAATATAAATAATTACACGTCTAGATATTGAATCACAGAGGATTTTTTTATTTCCATTTCGTCAAAAAGCCAAAGGACGTCTGTATTAAGTGACCGTCAGGGAATGCGGTCTGGAATTTCCTAGTATAACTGTGATGTATTTGCCATTTCATACAGAGACCTGGCTTATGCAAATACGGATGCTTTCATCCACTCAGTGAAGCATCTTTAGTCTGGCCAGGGGGAGGTCTAACAGTATGATGTTCTCACGTGCAATGGATTCAGTGTTCATTCTCAAGCAGGCTTCTACTTAAAGATTGACCCCGCCTCTTTCTGAGTTTGGGGAGTCCCAATAAATTTTTCGTTGGATGCAGCACATTGCATTGGCCTTGTGTAAGATACACCAGTTTCTTTTAGACTTCCTAGAACTGCATTGATGTTCCAAAGCAGCCATATCGGTATGTTTATGCTACTGTCAGGAGACATGACTGCATATGCAGCCCCTTCATTGCTAGATTATCTATGTATTATTAGGTCTGCTGCTGATGCCCAGAACCCAGGTCATACCCTCATTCTGGCAGTCAGTTCGATTCCAGAATATATATATATATATACATATATATATATATATATATATATTTGTTTATACGTATATATATATATGTATATACATAAATATATATGTATATACATATATATATATATATATATATATATATATATATATATATATATATATATATATATATACATACATATATATATATATATATATATATATATATATATATATATATATATATATATATATATATATATATATATATATATATATATATATATATATATATATATATATATGTCTCTTTGCCCAGAACCACTTCCTGGTAGTCATTACCCTATTCCGCAGTCCGAACTGTTTACTCTCCCTAAGCTAACCTGCCTCTGTCTAACCTATATACATATGGAATTACTATTGTCCATATTGCACAAGTTCCTCTGTAAAATTTTGACATAGGCTGTATAAGCCCAAATAAATTAAAGGGTCTTCAGTGGGTAACTACTCAACATGTTTCAGAGCATTTTACCCGTACATGTCTATCTGAGTAGCGGCTCCTTGTCTAAGCTAAATATTCAGCAAAGACAACCCACAAAATAAAGAATAAATATAAAAGTGGCAAATGATGAATTAGCAAAATAAGTGAAGTTTTGCTTATAAATGCAGATCTTCATTATGAAAGAAGAATACCTGTCAAACAAACCATAATTACTAAATTTGTATTGTACAGGTTCAGATAAGATATATATATATATATATATATATATATATATATATATATATATATATATATATATATATATATATATATATATATATATATATATTACCGTTACTTCAACCATGAAAGCCTGGGATTGGCTGAAAGGTTGCATTGTCAGAGACCCCTAAAAAGCCACTATGTAGATTGACGAGGACTAGTAAGGAACACGGGCGATTTTTACGCCACAGGGATGTTTATTGAGGTTATCGCATGTCAGTAAAGTGCAAATTAGTCAGTTAATAACAAAAGTATGCGTTTCCTGGGTACACTATGCTTTGATCTAAACAAGGTCCTTCTGTTCGGCAATGGTCAGTTCAAAATTATATTAGAGGTGTATTTCATAAATTGTCGGTATGTGGAAGTGCCCTACCGTGTCAATGTACAAGCCACACCTGCTAAAACATCACCCTTGGTCCTTGGTCAACCCTTTTTGGGGTTGTTCCGATGGCCTAGAGGTCAGCGTGTTGGACTTTACATTTGGCTAGGCAAGTGTGCAGAAGGTAGTCGGTTCGAATCCCATACAGGTCGACATAAAATTATCGTATTTTTCACTTATATCCTTGGTCCAAGAGGGCTTTACATATCATCAGCATTTTAAATGATGCTGAAGGAAAACTTTTGATAAAATAAAGTTCTAAAATGCAACTTGCTTATATATCAAAGCTAAAGGCCATTTTTCTCTTGTTATTGTTTATATGGAATTAACATTGGAGGAGCAGTAACGGAATCGGGCGAGTCACAAGACCACCACCCTGAATATACTTGTGTTTATATTGATTAAATTTGACATTTTACGATGGTAAAGGATTCTCTTTTGTTTCAAGGCACACTTTTTGGAGCACATCATAATTGACACTAGGATCACAAGTGGGCCAGAGTATAACTCATGCATGATATCTGTACTTTTAATTTCGTCATGAAAACACTTGAGGGACACACCAGCTCAACTTTCGATGTTGAGTAATTTACGAGGACCATTCATCTTGATTTCTTAATCAATGCAGATAAAAGATACAAAGTGGTCGGATAAATAAGTTAAAAGGATACCAGACTTGCATTATTTATCTGGTTCAAGAACATTGGAAAATAAGCTATCTATCAATGTGGCTGATATGTCCGTACGCCTAGTTGGGAGTGTTAGTTTTGGGTAAAATCCATTACATATCATCGTGTCAAACTATTCTGCAAATTTCAGCCCTGTATTCCTTTTTAGTAGATTTATATGAAAGTCTGAGACAATGATCTTGTCTGAATGTTCTAGAGATATTGCCTCACGTGTCGGACCTTTATCATTGATGAACATTTCAATATCTTTATTTCTATTTCTGGGCGGACTATGAAAATTGTACAAAGTGAGGTTTTACTCATATCATTCAAATACATATCAATGAATTGGCTTTTCCAGCTTGGATGCATAAAGCACTAAAAAGAAATTTTGTTAACAGATCACCACTAAGGGTATATGGAACCATAAAACAATTTATTTTATGTTGGATACATTCCATTTGTAACATAAAAAGCATTAAACACACAGACATAGGAGCACGGTTTTTTGATAAATAATCGAAAGCATTTGGTAAATACACATCACCTCAGTAATTACAAGTTATAAACATTCATGGCAGTATAACAAGTACTAATGCAATAATGAATTCTGATACAACATATGTAACAGATATTAAGAAAACGTGTGTAAAGAAAATTGAAGTAGGTGACAAAGAACCACCAAGAAACATGTAGAGCAATACAGAGAAGAAGAAAATGTTGACTGCATTTGCAACATTCATGATTGAGACAGGAACCGATTTAGTATTTGAAAATTGCCCAGAGGGTTACGGTTGAGATATGTATAAAGGATACGTGGAAAAAGAGCAAGTTCATGTCCATCATTTTGCTTACTGTCAGTGAAGATCAGCAGAGGGATAAGGAGTGAATTTATAATGTGAAAAAATAGACTGCAAAACATTTTTTAAAACTCAGAAATAATATCCACAAAGAATATGTTCAAGTCTATTGGCGAAGCAAACAGCATGTCATTGATGAGAATATGTGGCTTTTTTCAGGGTCAGGTCAGTGTTAAGGTTCAGGTGTAAGCAAGCTTTTGGTTGGGGCCTCCTGAGTCATATTGGCACGGTATGGCTGCTGACCTCTAATATCAGGTTGCAGATATGGCCAACTCTTCAGGTGCATAAGTTTGGCATTTTTCTTTACCCAAGCTGGTAGCCCATGTCTGTGGCTCGTTATCTTTTTTTTTTCACTTGACGGAAGACAGGTAAGACATCTATACATGCAGACACCTTGTCAGAGTGGCCGTGCAGGTACTTTACGCCAGATAACCATTCATTTTGTTGCTCAAGGTCCACAAATTGGATGATGATGATGCTGGAATCTGATTGTGGTTAAATAATAACACACAGAGATTTGGGTTTGCGGAGCATTTTTCACACCCAGATGCTCGCTGGCCAGCTTGATGCATTGCCGTCTTGTTTTATCTCGTTTTCAGCCTAGAAATCCTTCTCTCCATAGATGATGATTGACCATTTATGCTTATGTATTTGATCATGAATGACTTTCATTGTCAGAGCAGTGGAAATACCTTGCACTTTATTGGAAAGTCTTGGCAAAAGAGTGTTCATTACAGAAACAAGGCGATCACTACAGAACTGAAAACTGTTTTCAAGTTGATCAAACTTGTCAGACAGAGAACAAAATTGAACAAAAACAAGATAAACATTTAAGATATGATTGAGAATGGGTTACATTACATGTTCAATTCTGTTTGTTTCTATGCTGCAGGTAAGTTAAATTACATCATCATTATAGATATAAACTGAGGAATGGATAGCAAAATAATTGTTTATCACATATTACGGGCATAGTAGTTTGGCTCTCAGCAAACAAAAGAGCATTTTTTAGTATAAAAAAATATTTGTAAATGAAGAAAAACTAGATTAACTATGGATGTGTACTTAATCATTCATGGTAGTGAGAGTTTAAAGTGTTCACTAACTCGTACCTTATGCAATTTTTTGTACCAACAAGGGATAACCCTTAAAAGATCTTATTCCAATTTCTTATAAAATCTTCATGAGTTAATACAGCTGGTTGCATGGATAAATCGTCAATAAAATATACTGGTAATTGTTTTTGGACTAATTTTTTAACTAATTTGTAAGAACATTTCTAATTGCTGGTGACTCAAGATATCCTTTAACTTTAACATTTTTATTCTTTAAAAAGTGGTTTTGTATGTGCAAGATAGTTACTCTGACTAATTAGTTTTGTCCCTTTCTTTTGCTGGGGGAGGGGAGGGCAAGTCTAGTGTTTGTGTTTCTTCGCGCTAAGATACCTTAATTTAAGTGTGGTAATATAAGAGAACTCTATACGGCAGCTTAAATATTTTGTGGAAGGAAATCTCTACGCTTGTACATGATGCAAAAGTCTGAGATAACTTTGTAGCAATTTTGTCTATATGAGTGTTTCAAATGAGGTGTTTGTTGAAAGTTATACCTTGGCAATTATACTTATTAACACAATCAATTTTCATGATGTCTATAAACGTTTTTGAAATTGGTATAGATTTAGGAGTAAAAAAGGCCATAAACTATGTTTTCTCGCCATGTGAGGACAGCTTATTTAGTTTCATCGAGTTTTTAATTTTGTTTATGTTAGAGGAAAGATTTTGAGCATGATCACAGTTTTGGAATATTTTAATGTACTCTAGGTTCTTGAAAGTGTATCTAGCGTGCATTACATGGACTTATCTTGCCCAGGATTTTAATAACCTGCTGGTCAACAATATGGTCTGCCATGAATTGGGTTTCCATTGGTCCTTAATGGTGTCACAAAGATACAAAGTCACACTGTGGATACACGCTCGCCTTTAACCGCTGACATTCTTAGAAAAATGTGTATATCTTTTCACCAAGGAATACTTGACCCGTATCAGTCGAAATGCTGAGATTCAAAGGAGATTGATTGGCTACCAGCAAGCCTCGGTTCCCAGCTATGCCTCAGGCTGTGACGTCACAAAGATAGACAATTTCAATATGGCAGCCACCTTAGTAAATGATGTCACATACAAATAAGAAATAAAGAAAAAATAGTTGTACAAATATTAAGATCTTTTGCCGTTATATATCATCTGTTCCCAGATATAGATCAACATCAAGGTGTAATTCTGGTCTAATAATAGGTCCATGGTATTCAATATGTCCATTTTATTCCTGATCTGTCAGACGTTGCTGACCCAAATATCCAGAAGTCATGTACATACATTTGGATGAAATTTTATACAAGCAATGTGATGAAAAATGTTTTGACGATACTCAACCAATGTTTTCTTAATAATAAGACGTAGGTCCAAATTATAAGAAAACAATCTGTTGACGCAACCAATTTTGAATTTCAACCTCTAAAATCCGCCATCTGGCAAAAAATTTATGTTTTTTACCAAGCTATACATTTGTCTCATCGGGTCTATTTCAGGAAATTTGCACATAAAAAGCACTGCCAAAAGCATACAGGTCAATAATTGGGGGGGGGGGGGGGGTTAAGCCCTACCCAGATATGCAACTGAGAACAAGGCTGCTGATTTGACCCTTCATTTTGTATGTCATTAAACGCAGGTCACCATCTAAACTGTATGTAGAATCGCTGCTTGAAACGACCTGTACCATAGCTTTCTTTGGTTTCCACATATTTGGCGAATTCACGTACTCTCATAAAGTGTGTCATCTTGATCATTGTACATCTTCTGGCCACGTGACACCGTCACGGCAAGCTCAATCTATCATTTTTACTCTTAAGGCCTCAAGACTGGCTCACTTCGTCAAGGTGTTGACAAATATTTGTGTGAACATGTGGCCCGATTTCCTGCTGATGCAAGCTGGCATACTTTCTGTCAGTGTGAAAACAGATAGGAGGCACCGTTAAAGTCCGTTCGTTTGTGATCCCAAAGGGTACTGTTATGAGTCATAACAAGTTTTATTCTTCAAAAAAACGTATTGGGATCACAGGTAAATTTTGTGGTCATTCCATTCGCTCAGGTGCACCCATATCCGCTGCTAGAGTTACAATACTGGATCAGGTGATAAAAATTCCCACTACACCCAACGGGTGTGGTGGTGCTACATTGAAGGAGAGAACTTCTTGCTTGGTTTACAGACTATTTACATAATCGTTTTTAAGGTGTGGCCATTAACGGTCAGTCTTCCAGCTGGGGTAAAATTTGTGCTGGTGTGCTGCACGGTTCTGTTCTCGGTCCTCTTATGTTTCTGATCTACATAAATGATATTGTTAACGTTGTGTGTTCTAACATAAAAATGTTTGCTGAGGATACATCTCTCTATTAGACTGTTGATAATCTTGTCACTGCGGCACGAACTTTGAACATGGAGCTTTCAGATATTGGTCAATGGTCTAAAGATTGGCTTGTTTCGTTTAATGCTTTGAAAACAGATTCAATGCTCACTTCTTGAAGGGCTAAAAATCTATTCATCCCCCAATCCTATTTCAAGGTCGTGTTTTGCAAGATGTAGCTCAACATAAAATCTCGGAATTACATTGCGCTCTGATTTAAGATGGTCAGACCATATTGCTGACATATGTATCCAATCAACCAAATTGATTAATATTATGAAAAGTTTGAAATTTACATTAGATAGGAGAACACTGGAAATTATTTATACTTCTTTCGTCAGGCCTATTTTAGAATATGGTAGTCAAGTATGGAGTAGCTGTACAGCTCAAGATGAATAGAAACTTGAAAGCATACAGCTTAATGTCACCCGAATTGTTACTCGCACAATGTATGGAACCAGCAATGCTAAACTATATGAAGAAACTGGATGGTTAACCTTAACTAAATGCCGGGAAATTTCAAATCTAACCTTTATGTATAAATTGGTTAATAAAACTTGTTTCGGACCCATTATGTTCTATTCTTTGCACTGCTTCTTTTACTGGAACTCATACCTGCACCAAGCGCCAACAATTCGATCTCCCTCACTTCGGAGCTCGCACCGACCTTTTTGATAAATTCCCTCAACCATTAGATTATGGAATCAACTACCTGTCGAAACACAGAAGTCAGACTCTATCCGTGAGTTCAAATCAAGCATAGCCCAACCAGTAATCACAGCCATAAAGTTTGAGGAAGTGTACAACTTTGGCAATAGATTTTTAGCTATTCGGCATACACGCCTACGTTTGGATACTAGCCAATTGAGCTCACATCTTTTCAAGATTGGCATAAAAAAGACCCCAAAATGTTCCTGCAGCACACCTAATGAAGATTCTTGCCATTACTCTTTCCGTTGCCCTAATTACACTGTTCCCCGCTCAAACCTTTATACTGTTATTTTACAGTATCCTCCTTTTACATTACAGACGATACTCTACGGGTCCTCTAATTGTTCTCTTATGGAAAATATCGAGATATTCTCAGCTGTACACAATTACATCTCTGTAACTAATTTTTCAAGTCAGGTGTTGGTTGGTCGCTAATTGCTTGCACACGTATTTATACTACTTTATTGTTTATATACGGCACAAACAATTTACCAAATTCTGCAACATGTGTAAATATGTATAATTATTGTTATTGACATTGTAAATATTATACCTGCCCCCCCCCCCCATCTGTCTTGTCGGCGTTTTGTCCTCTTTTTCATGGTTTTGTGCGTTTTGTGCTGTCCTGTGATATGTGTCCTCTTCTGCGAGAGGGATTTATATGGGGCTTCGCCCTCTTTTCCAATTGCATATAATCATTGCTTTTGTATATAATCATTGCTCTTGTATTATCTGTGTAAATTCAATAAATAAAATATGTTTAAACCAATACATTCTTTCACATCAGAATGATGAATATTTATATATAATGTAAGTCCCAAGACGAACTCTATCTGTAAGGTAAATGATTATCACTATCATTGAAGTGCTCCAAAAACTGTTCATACCAGCAGACACTTCTATCTGACCACAGTAACCAATCCAAATTCCTGCACTTTCTTCAAGCCTTTAGACATCAGAATTGAGAATTATTTAGTAGAGCAAAATTGGAACCTGCTATGAATTGAAAACCATTAGGAACTTTTACGTAGTTTTGAAAAATGAGCAAATGTGGGATAATCGGCATGTACATCAAATTTATAGGCCAAGCAAAGATGAAAAGTGTTGATGTTCCTTCAAAATAATATCTCATGATTATTTACTTTTCCATACATGGGATCTTGAGTTGCTCAACAGGGCTAATTCGTCAATGAGAACCTTATAATAAACTGTGTACATATAACAATAATATTACTGGATGCTTTATCAAGAGGTATAACATATATTTACCATACATCTCTTACAAGCATTGAACAATTTAAGGGTTTGTCTGAACAGGTCTAGTAGTGTTTTTTCCCTGTAATTTGCGCTCTGTTTGTGACAATGTGCCTCAGTCGACCGATCTATTAATCTAAGGCAGAAATATCAGAGTTTTCCTTCTTAGCCAACTGTTAGCATACTCTTCAACAGCTTCCAGAATCATTTTCTGGTCTTTGCCCCAAGCAATTTTTGTGGCTCACAGTATTTAGGCCCGTTGAACTCACATGGACACAGGTATTTGTTTTGTTTTTAGTAACCTTGAGTAACTTCTTGAACGACTTTTGTGTTGTTAAATATATTGGAGGCAATAGTGTTTGAATATTTGTATTATATTTCATGAGCATCACAATCAGGGTAAACTGCTATGCATGATTGCACCTTCTTGGCTGAACTGCAAAAGGGTTGGTAGGCACCCTGTAAGGCTTGAACTATATGTTCTTTACCTATTTTTTTTGGGGGGGGGGAAATATAGGGGACCAAAATTCTACATTTCGAAAAAATGGGGGCTCTAAGTGCCACATTTCCATTTTTAAAAATTGGTGCTTTTCACATGCACAAACAGTCCCCCAAAAGGTAAAACTTGTCATTTGTAAAGTTTTGAAAGGAAAAAAAATCACCATTTTTTCAATCACATCAGAGAACAAGGGAATACTGGGTGCATCAAATAGGAGGTCAAATTCTACATGAGGTGGAAAATTGGAGGTCATTTCCGCAGCACCCATATGTACCTCCACAATTGAAGTACCCTCACCCCCAGGTTATTTGGTTGTGCAGAATGACACTAATTTTACGTTTATCAAAATTTTGAAGTAGTTAGACAGAACATTATCTTATTTCTTCCTAAATGATTATGTTTTGCCAACATTTTCCAGTTGTTCTTTTTCATGTTGCAATTACAACGCGGAGAAAATAATAACATTTTATTGGCCTCTTCTTTTATAAGTGGAAATCCACAGGAAAATTACTGTTACCAGAATAATACTGATCTATATCAGAAAAAGTCTGATCCCGACTATATCTTATATATTCGTATCCATGTATTATTTTAAACTCCAAAGAGTTTCTTACATTCACGCGAATTTCTATCTCGAAGTGCAAAAACCTCAGCCAAACTGTTTGTGCATGTAACACTGCGCCATCCTTTTCCAAGTTGACAACAGCATCAGAAAATTACTGCAGCAGTGTTGTCTGTAGCTTAAATTCAGAAAGGAGATTTGCCATACCCTTTTGTTTTGCTTCCTGTGTTTTACTTTGGCTGCCTGTCCTTTTCTCTGTTATTTTTCCACATTACAAGCAGCTACCTTCTATTTGTCATAAAAAATGAATATAATTTAAACTAATTGAGAAAATAACCTATCAATCTACATATATATAGACCACGAGTTTAAGATACAAATTCAAAACCATTTCCATATAAAAAACACTGAGTGCCACTCTTTTTAGACTGCCTCCATATGGCGCCCTTTTTGATTGTCACTGCATGCTTAAACATGCCCTTTTAAATGAAAAGTGCCCTGCCCTCTTGAAAAGCTGGGGATAGCACTGTGATGGCTATAAAATTCGGATCTAAGATCAAGACATATCTTATCGCCACTAATACCAGCATATTTTTGAAAAATAAGATCATGGAAATACCTAATGGGAATGTTCTTTAACAAGTAGAAAAAAACCAGGGGGAAAATAGTGCAGGCATTAAAATACTCTTGATGAATCGCGTATTTCATCCCAAGTCCCTTGAAATGTTTCCAGTCTTTTTTCATTAACAAAGATGCACAAATAACACGTCACACATTTTTCCCACACATGTATATTGTGAATCAGCAGCCGATTTGATACATCACATACATATTTAAAATGTATTAAAGTTTCTTAATTGCCCCCAAATGCATTACTGCACGTAACGGTATATGCAAACATATCCGTTTTGTTTTGCTGGACACAGATATATATATATATATATATATATATATATATATATATATATATATATATATATATATATATATATATATATATATATATATATATTTATATACACTAGGCAAAATTAATAACCCTCCACTAAAAGCAATTCTTGTATAAAAAAACACACACACATATTTTGAATATATTCAATGTTTCTTTTATTCTGTATACACTTTCGGGTAGATCTGTAGAGTAAATTCTGATCAAGTGAAGTTACACTTCATTGCACAGTGTCAATAAGCAGACAAAGTCTGAATCACAAGTTCGCAAGAGTACCTGTACAGCGCTCAAACATGCATATGAACTGAGTACAGAGTCCCATCAGAAGTTATCACAGATGGTGCTTGGTTGCATCAAAAGTTATCACAGACTGTACTTAAAGTTAAGGCATTTTCTGAGTTCAATACAGCAGAAATTGACTCATCACTGTGTCACATAAAGCACCTTTAAATGTCCATTCAATAGGATGTGTAGGCACCATGGTTGTCAATGCACTGTTGGCAGCGTTTTCACATGCTGTAGGCGAGCTTTCTCACAAGTGCCTGAGGTATACTGTCCCACTCCTCCAGAAGATAACGCCGTAGATCTGCGAAGTGTGAGTTAGGACCCATCTTCTGGTATACCATTCTTTTCATATGGCTCAACAGGTGCTCAATCGGGTTGAGGTCAGGTGAGCATGCTGGCCATTCCATCACCTCAACACTCTCACTATCCAGGTAATCATGAAGCACAGCTGAAACATGTGGCCAGGCATTGTCGTGCATCAGCATGAAGTTGTCTCCAATGGCACCCGCATATGGAATAACATGGGGTTCCAGGACATCCGTTATGTAACGTCTGTTTGTCTTTGTTCCTTCCATGATGACGAGGTCTGTCTTACCATTAGCAGAGATGCCCGCCCAGACCATGATGCTGCCCCCTCCGTATGCAACTGTGGGCTGAACACAACAAGCAGCGTGTCTATCCCCTCGCCGTCTCGATGCACGAACACGTCCATCACTTCTGTGGAGGGAAAAGCGACACTCATCAGTGAAGAGAACATTGCTCCATCCTGCATGTGTTGTACGGACATGTTATCTTGTCCACTGCAACCGAGCACCCTTGTGACGTGGGTTAAGAAGCGGCTTTTTCACCTCCGGGACCTTAAAGCAGCAGCATGTAGTCTGTTACGAACAGTCTGGGCGGACTTGCGTCTCTGGTGAGGATTGGTTCTCTTCAGCTGGCTCTGAATATCAGGACCTGTGTGGCTCCTACTCCTCAGTGTTGCAGAGACGATGAAATGGTCTTGTAGCCCGGTGGTCAGCTTTGGCCTTCCCGGGCGTGGTAAATCTGCAACATCATTTGTGTTTCGGTATTTTCTCAACAACTCATTGATGGATTTGTGGTTCACACCCATTGCCCGGGCAACAGCTCTGCAACTTTCACCGGCTTCAATGCGACCTATGGCTCTTGCCCTGTCCATTTTGGATGGCCTTGGCATGGTGATGTTCACAGTTTGACCAGTGATGGCGAATCCATAACTGACAGAAAAAAACCATGCCTTTATACCCATGATTGGCACAGTTTCTGGCCACATTACACAGGTATGGTCAGAAAAATCAATGGTCAGGAGGGTCCTAACAGGGACAGGAAAGACCACTCATGATCTTTTCTGCGAAGTGCACTTTTTGACTTTGTGTCACATTCAGCCCATGTGCAGTCTAACATGGGCTCCAACTCTGCTCATCTTTACACATGATGTAATCAAAGGATTATGCTACACATACATGTGCGTATCTTTAAATCACCTAAACAAGTATGGGTACACCATTAAATTATTTAAGCCGAGGGTTATTAATTTTGCCTAGTTATTATATATATATATATATATATATATATATAGTGTTATTTTAATATGAAACCGCTGTAGAATCTTATGACAAAATAAAATATATTTTACAGCGGGCATGATCTTGGTTTAGATTAAAAAAAGAGACTTATTACTTACACGTATGTGTGTGCATTTACAAATTATACGGGTTTGCTTATCGTTTTGATTGCTAATGCAAGTATGTACACTGTCAGATATATGCTGAAACAATTAGAGTCAATTCACAGATAATGAATAAATAGTAAAATGGGCCCCGACTAGAAGATTGAGCATGCAACTAATGTGACAAAAAATGTTCCCACGCAGATCTGCTTTGGAGTCAAGTCTGTTGTACAAGATACATAAAGCACAAAATGAACTGGAAAATGACTGAACTTCAATCAAACATTAAAGGAACATTTATATAATTAGATTGTCAAATTCGAATATATTCATATTATGTGGCATGCATAATGATTTGTGGAATTCGCATTTAGCAGTTCAATTTTCTAACGTAAGCCCTAATACTTCGACATTTGCCATTGACAGCATCCCTCAAGACACTAGGAGGAGCACTTTGATAATCAGCGGGGTATTCTACGGCACAGCATGCTAGCAATGCCTGCAGCATTCCACTGTCTAATGCGTTCGTGCGGACATTGGGCCTGTCGCAAGACTGTTTTCCCCCACAGAAAGACCCTTTTTACATCTCTGCTTCAGAAAAAAATATGTGGCATGAGACGTCGGGCTAACTCTGTCATATTTTGACAGCTGTTTCTAATTTGTTGGTATGTCAAAGCATCAATGTAAATTGGGGCTCCAATAGAACTAGTGCCCAGGTGCTTGCGGCCGAAGATGTCACTATTAGGCCCAATGCCAGTGTTTGTCGCCATCTGTTTGAAAATATCACCAGGTTGAATGTGTGTGTCTGTGCCTGAAGCTGAACTGAGCCCATTGTTGATTTGGGCTGATGGATGTGGAGCGTGAAGAGCAGTCGGCCTATACATTTGCTGGAATGAATTTTGAGGGGTTGCTGTTGCAGTGTTCAGTATGGATGGCAACATCTTCAACTGCTATCACATGTCCTGGAGGTCTATCGTGCTTACTAGTCGAGAAGAGTCTTGCTGCAATGCAAAGTCCAACAATGTTGAATCAAGGCTCATATCATCTACTGTTAGGCCTACACTTGCTGTTTGGTTGGCCTGTGTTGTACTCATGGTTGAAGGTGTGATTTGTGCCCTTGCAGGCATGTTTGTTTTGTGTGTCGTGCTATGTGTGGTGCGAGTGCCGTGTTGTCCTCCGTGTGCTGGCGATTATGCCTTGGGAGTCGACGTTGTTCAGTGGGGTCCATGCTTGGCTCTTGAAATGTGTTGGGTTCTGTTGAAGTTGGCTTCTTTGCACTTTGAAGCATGTCAAAAATTTTTGAACTTGTCAAATTCCTATCAATGTCGTTCAGTATTAGCCTGTCGTTTGTAATGAATGAATGAATGAACGAATGAATCTGGCAAAACAGAGCAGTCACAACATAACGTTACATTAAAAGATTTCAGCGGATTTCCATCATAAATTTCATACAAGTTTATATCACTTTTTGTAATTGTCTTTCTTTCTTTCTTTCTTTCTTTCTTTCTTTCTTTCTTTCTTTCTTTCTTATGGCTTATGTAATCTGCGCGTCCCAAACGCAGGCAGCATTGCCGACACGAGCTCCAGCTGGGTCACGCTCAGGCTTGGTCTGGCCTCGTTTATCTTGGTCTGTTTCCGTGTGAGACCAGGTGGAGACGAATCCAACTTTCATTCGAGACAGAGGGCGTTTCTTCCGTCTGACACGCACAATCTTTTTCATAGGGCGCCTGATTAACATGCCCATCATGATATATTAACTGACAAATCATCCTTTGGTGTTTTTGTATCAATAACAACAGGTTTCAAATGTTTGAAAATAGTACATGTTTTGTCCAATTCTTTTCTCAATTCACGTAGTGCATTATTTGGCACAGTCAAGAATATCAGCAGCAGTTATATGACCACAATGATTTGAAATAAAGGGGGATTATGGCATAGAGATGGGTTTTTTTTTTTGTTTATAGTTATCTATGACATGGACATGGGTCCTTGTTTTCTTTATGGTTATCTAGCTTAAAATTTTAAAAACTTTTGTTGTAATAAATAACTTAGAGGCAACAGTTTTAGAATATTTGCATGAAAGTTAAGGAGCAACACTGTCAAGGTAAGCTTGTAGGCATATTCACACCTTCTTATTATGCATTGTATTGGACAGACATATGCATATTTCGAATTAAAATTAAATTAAATTATCTTTTGGTGTGTTCGTATCAATAACTGCATGTTTGAAAAGTATGTAAAGGTACATCATATATGTTGTCAAATTCTTTTCTTGGGAATAATTTGGTGATATTTTGTTTTAATTGGTTCAGCACTAATAGTGGTATGGACTGAAGCATACATCTAACTATATGGCGACCATTTGGGTAATTAAATTTTCTAGTGAAAAAGTGTGGTGTCAAATGAGAGTGTGGAGACAAGGATACTTATAATGTTCACGTGTACGTCAATCCCTTGCCTGAGTGTTGAACCAATCTTAGAATAGTATTTAGAGACATCCCCTACCCCTATTACTCGATTATTAAGCCCAAAGACCAATCCATAGCCAATAACCTTTGCCAAAACAACTCATGACTTGTCCACGATTTCTTAAATTTGCATCTGTCTCTTTTTTTATTGGTATGGTTATTCAGTAATTTTCGCATTTAGATGTCCTGGTATGATAGCCACCAATTCTGAAATGGAGTTCTCCACCGGTTTTTGCAACATACTGAAGTTCACCCTTTTGATATCACAGTGAGTAAATCATATTTCGAAACGTGGAACTTATAATAGATACGGGACCTGGACTCAAAACTTGGTATTCTTAGCTGGTAAAGGATGAAGAAAATCTGGATTGAGTATTAAAATTGGGCAGGCTGGGCATCTGCATCTTGCTCAAATTTGAAATTTTTGTTTCCCTTTGTACAAAGTTAGACATCAAATTTTGTAGATGAATAGTGCATTGCTTGAGGTTGATTTTGCTGCCTTGATGATGTCGCTCATTTCTGGTGATATCCATTTGCTCTTAACCAACTGTGCATGGTGTTACTATATAGGGGTCAATATTTGGTGTAACATTACCATTCACAACTAGCGCGCTACCTGAGGCAACTTTCTCCTGGTGCCCTTTGGAGATGGCAGCCCAGAACCTTTTTCTGTAAATACTAGCATTTTAAAAAATAATGTATACCTCAACTATAACTGTTAGTTCACAAAATACCCAAATGAGTCTTTCTTGGGATATATTGTGCAGTGAATTCAAAAACTACCACGAGTACGTATTAAGTAAGCAGATACGTGAACTCACGAATAATCAATAAAATACACAACAACAACCAAAATCGATGACAGGTATCTTTTCTGGCAGTGTGGCCCCACTATGGCAGACCTGAGCTAGCTGTAGTTCATATTCGAAGTAAAAATAACAAGTTTGTAGGACCAATGACCTACACTCTTGGGTGTGCACTAGGAACCCTAAGATTCCACTTTACCACAGGCACATTATAAACAATGAAAACGTGCAAATAGACTTCCTTTCATTTATTCAGTAAGACGACAACTTAACAAAATATAAAGAAGTTTTAAAATGACATAGTCGTATGTGAATTGTGGCCATTTGTCTAAACATTTGACATTTTGAATATATTTGATTTAGCAATATTTTCAGCTTGCATAAGATGTACATTGACTGTTTGCAACGGGCGTACCAAAATCCCAAATACTTTATATAGTAAAACTATTGTAGATTGCAGAAATGCGCTTGAAAATGCTTATTGAGACAGACCTCTATATGCATAAAACAATTGTGCTTGCGAAGGGGGGCTTTTTACAGATCAACACATACTCAATAGGCCTGGACACATGTGTGGAGATGACCATATTTCTGTTGAATATTCAGGGCAAAACTGATTGTAAAATCATGCAAAAAACATAAAACCACACACCACTATTTATGTTTGAAAACATGCAATGCATGCTAGTGACCAAAATGACCTGGACCGTGTGCTGGCAGGGTCATATTTAAGTTACGAAATTTTCATGAGGAATTAGTAAAAAAAGTGAACAACTGAGAAAGTACATTTTAAAGGACGGTTTTTTGCTGCAAAGGTATTCCTACATGTTTATATCATGGCTTTGATATTTACATCATATATGGCATGCTCAAATTAATAATTCTTTCTTTGCGAATTCTCTTCTCAGTTAGTTTTCAGCGTGGATTCAGGTAGTTTGATGAGTTTGATGCAACAGACTTATCAGTGATTTAGTAAATGATCCCTCGGTTATTTTTCTACCAGTGAATCGAAATAGAATAAAACCATACATGTACAGTAAAACCACATTATAAGGATACTCATATGTTCGACATTTTCATTCTAATGACACAAGTTGATGAGGACAAAAGTTCATTTTCTCTGCTGTTTTATTTATTTATCTGACATATTCAGTTATCTGACCCATTTCTAAAGGAACCAAGGGTGTCAATTTAACAATTCTCAATAGAATATATATATATATATATATATATATATATATATATATATATATATATGCACTGGGCATCTATCAATGATTTCTTTAGATGAACAGTCTGTCCATCCACAGCTCTGCCTCAGCAAATATAGTGGATATATAAAGCGCTCCATGGAATTGTGTTCAGGTTGTAACTTGTAAAAGGAGTTTTCTTCAAAAACACTTGCTAAACGAATACATAATGGCAGTGTAATCATGTGATTGTTACATATACTCTCAGGGATTGTGACAAACATGTCAAATGTTGAGACCCCTGTTAATGATTACTTGTATGCAATCCAAATAAAAGACTGTTTCAAAATTAACCAGACCGATGTCAGTGTTAATTCTTTTTAAGCCCCACATAGCCTTAATACTCTAATTGTTCATATTGAGTTTTAGCTTCAAGGTCAGCAACAGTCTTTAACTCCAGATGTGTGTAAGTCTCATCTCCTTTCGCAGATGCTATTTGCTGAACATCGTTGAGATTATAATAAGTCGTAGTATCAGTTTTTGGATATCTGAAAAATCAACAGGAATCTGTGTAGGTCCCTTCCAGTAATAAATCAATACAGTTAAGTACTCCTGCTAAAAAAGAGAAAGAACTGTATTAGGGGCATAGTGTTTCGGCACAATGGGGAGAGAAGTGTAGAGAATGAGTTTGGTCTGTGATACTATTTGATTTAACCACTCTTTTTGGACAATGTGGCAACCTAGACAAGGATCTTCATTTTTGTTCATGTAAAACAGTGTCTCGGGTTAAAATTTGTAACGATTGTAACCTTTGTCTTTCTGCAGTAAAGCGTCTACTCTTCACTGCATAAAAATTACAGTGCTGCATTCCATTCCATATAAATCTTTGCATTTATCTTGCTTCATGTTAAACCAAGGATGGCGTTCCTTTGTTTAGCAGGAGTGTGAAAATAAACAATATAACTTAATACGGCTGATACCAGTGGACCATATGAAGAAATGGAATGACTAGGTCCTACTTGTAAAATAATTGTTGCAAGAAAGAAAGAAGATATCAGCTTGGCTTTTCTCAACGTGCATTGTGTTCGTAATATTACACAGCTTAATAGGGAGCAATCAATTTAGAATCAGGTTCCTTTATAAAGAGTGACATATTTAGTTGGACCAAAATATGTAAAAGAAAAACAAATTGATAGATTAATTGCTGTGTCAGTATGTCATTCATTTTTAGTGTTGGGTGTACACGTGACAACATGACCCATCTGCTTAGGAACTCCAGGCAATTGTGGAGTGTTGATGTTAGAGTCACGTCAGTTACAAATTTAATTAATTAAGGCTAGGATTTTCATATGTAAAGTTGCTCAGTAACTACCCTCAGATGTTACTGAAACTCAGAGCAACATTAATATCTTTAGTTCTCATTCGAGCCTTGATATCATGCCTTTGCAAGAAAATCAAGGGTTTGTTGCGTTAAAATGCTGTTGATAGGGAAATAATTCTCTTATTCATTTGAGATCAAACTAGTGAATCCGTATTCTGCACAAGGAAAAGCATGCACGCCTTATGCAATCACTATATGATAAACATTTATTTGCCTGCACAGAAGAAATATTTATTTTCTTTCATCATTCCTACCAAACTATACCTTGTTGTCGTTGATTTAAACATCCTCTTCTCCTTAAATTCATCCTGTGTATCGTCCACACTGATGTTGCCTGGCAGCTTCAAATTATGGTTGTGATGTTGCTTCCATCTAAGTGTAAAAACGTCAAGAACATTGAGTAGCACAAATCATCAAGGCTGCAGTATGGCTTTTCAAGCAGAGAAAATATGACAACTGCCAACTTTAAACACACAATTACAAAATAGAAAACATTGGGAGAGTGAAATGACATATCTGGAGGTAGGTAGACAGAATTTAGTGGAGATGGTGGCTTGTCTACACCTTATCATAAACTTCCTTTATTTCGTGGTAGGGTCACTTGAAAGGTAAAGATACCGGCCCAGCCTGCTCCATGCACTATCACTATTTACGATTCGTACAGGAAGAAACATAAATGGATATATGTAAAAAGTAGACGTTTGGCCATAGACATGACGTGAAAATCTATATCTAATAATGGCAGTGTAATCATGTGATTGTTACATATACACTCAGGGATTGTGACAAACATGTCAAATGTTGAGACCCCTGTTAATATGTTAAATGGAAAGAAGGATACGGCAAGCTTATTGAACCACACAGTAATCGTTTTTTAATTCCATCCAAACTACGTTTTCATGTGTGCACAAAATGAATGTCTAGGAATGTGTTGTGCGTTTTCCATTATTCCTGTAATGTATTTGGTACTTTGGGCAGAGGCTTGCCATATACAAGTCTGGACAGTCTCATCTGGCAATCAAGGATCATTCAGTGTGACCAGAGGGAAGACCAACGGCGTTACAAATGTAGGTCTTACCCTTAAGTGCATTGGATAATACATCACAACACTGCCAGGCGTATGAAGATGGGAACTTATAAATTCATTAGATATGTATCGATTAACTTTTATTATGCTAAAACTAGTCTAAAGTACAATTTTGGTTACAGTATTATTAGTTTGTGTATTGTTCTATTCCATTCTAGTTGTTGCACAGACTGAAGTATAAGTTTCAAAAAACTTTGTCAAGCTCCTGTGCAGATAGAAAATACAAACAAAAGATATTACGGATTTATCTTAGGATTATTTCATGCGGACTTTCTCTGACCTTGGTCCAGAATGATCAGTGTATTATTTGAATGGCAATGGTCCATACACATAAGATCCTAGACACACATAACTCATCAATATGTATGTAAATATATATATATATATATATATATATATATATATATATATATATATATATATATATATATATATATATATATATATAAATATATATATATATATATATATATATATATGTATATATATATATATATATATAATGTTGATATGATTCTGATTGACGATAGTCAGGATAACCTCATTACTTTGCAATAATACAAAAACTTTAAAACTGTCACACAGATGCGGTCACAAGTGTTCAAAAGAAGCCACCACATATACTTATATTACTTCAACACCCATGCTCTCATGCACGACTCCAAAACAAGCCACCACATATACTTATATTACTTGAACACCCAGGCTCTCATGCACGACTCCCATATGTCAGTTGCAACACCGCAAGCGCATAATATACACATGTATATATATATATTACCTGTTTCGCATCTTCCAAATAATGACACACTGCACTACAATGACGATGATTGGGAGTATAAAACATGCAGAAATAATAATCAGAGCAGAGGGCACTGAAGAAAAGAACATACATGTGAACAGTGGATATTGCTGGTTCTACAAAACCAACTAAAGACACATGTAAAGTTATTCATTGTTTTCTTATCATTAGCTAACTGGAACCACGAGAAAGTATAGGTTTGCACCCTGCCCATCTGTCCTGCTGTACAGACGACTACTACACTTTAAACATCGTTCAGGTGCCAGTAATGTGTCTTTTATGTCTTTTTGTAATAATAGCCTGTGATAGATTATAGCAGTTTATTGTCTTGTGCCCATTTTTTATATTTGGCACATCGACTGAATATTTCAGCAATTTTGATGAAAATAGTTAAGATACAATGAATTTCCATGAAATCAAAGCAATTTTGGTATTTTCTTCTGTGAAATATTCTGTTGTGCAGTACGTTCAAAACCTCATTTCGGATACATGTGAATTATGTACTGACAGGGCTGACTTAAAATAAATTGCCATATACGTTTGGAGCTTTGTTTCCTGGAAGAAGTGTATGTTGAGGATGTTCTTGCCGTGGCAACTTTACCGTAAATTGAATAATTTCATCAAAGTAATTCAATCTAACAGGATATACTGCTCTTTTAATGTAATAATAGTATCAGAATATCGAATCCTGTATTCAATGCCACAGAGATATTTAGATTAGCCTAAGGCAGCATTGAATTAATCAACAACATTTCACGGATGATAGGAAAACCACTTCTCTTGCAATGGCAGAGCATTCATAGTCTACTGCTGCACTCATTCCATTAAAAATCCTTCTATACTATCTCCTCATATACTTTACAAAACGCAATACAGTAATGCATAAATGAAACAAAAATATCATATGTTAGGAAATGTATAATTTTTAAATATTATCGTACTCAGAAGACTTACTACACATACATATAGATAATCTTTACATGTTTATAGTACCTGTGCCTGTTGAGACTGTTCCTGTAACCGGTATGATTGATACAATTTTTTAATCACACTGTTTTATAAAAAAAAATATTGGCTAAACGTGAGTAAAGAAACCCAAAAACACACTCAAATACGAAAAGGATAAGCAATTTGCTACACTACAGCACGAATCAATGACGTAGTAATCGGAAATGTTACAGTCAGCGTTTATATCAGATTGTTGCACAGTGTTATGGGCACAACAATGGGTAGGAGTTAAATTTAGAATAAGTGGAAGCATACCTTGCGTCTCTTTGTCATGAGTACATCCTGAAAATTGCAAATAAATGAAGCTTAGAACGTGGGTTATTGAAAATGTACTGCATTATAGACTATGCGGATGAAAGAAAATGGATTTTAACCTGAATTTTCAAGTTCACGGCAAACAATTAAATAATTACCTGTTTAAGTGTCTTCCTATTTTAGTGCAGCAGTAAGTGAAATCATATGGGGCATATGTTTCTGTTTGTGTGCTCCTGTATGCTGCACTGCACTTAGTTAAACCATGCTATCAAATTCATTATTTTCATTTCACTTTATCTCGAAACACTAGTGGTAACAATTGGACATTTTAACATGAAAATTGATTGAATTCCCTTCAGTTTCTTGCCCTTTTTATGGTGGTAAGGGGCAAATGTTGGCCTGGTAGGGAAAAAACAACATACGACAACACAATAGTTGCATTGTAATCACATTCCGTTGTAAAAAAATATTGGCGGAACGTGAGAAAAGAAACCCCAAACGCACACAAATATGAAAGTGATAAGCATTTTGCCACTCTGCAGCACGAATCAATGGCGTAGTAATAATAAAATGATACGGGCATTGTCTATACCAGATGACTGCATAGTGTAATGGGCACATTGGTGGGTAGGACTTGAGTTTAGAACAAGTGGAAAGATACCTTTCGTCTCTTTGTCTTGAGTACTTCCTGAAAATGACAAATGAGTAACCTCGAAACACAGGTCATTGAAAACGTCGTGTATTATAGAATATGAAGAGGAAACAAAAGGGATTTCAACTTGAATTTTCAAGTTCATGGAAATCAATTAAACCATTACCTGTTTAAGGGACCCTATTTTTAGTGTAGCATTAAGTGAAATCATGTGGGGCATAAGTATCTGCTGGGTATATGATGAAATTCATTAATAAAAAAATTTGAAATGCAAAAGCCTTGAATTTTCCGCAGTTTCTTTCCTTTTTATACCTGTAGGAAATAACCAATAGATGGCGCTGCAGGTATGAAGACCACAACGACAAGATATTACAATGAGATAACATATTTATATATATTAAACTACAAGAGAAGATTTGCTTCAAAGCAAATTTGCTGTGTGTCTATATTTCTCATTTCAGCTAGGCAACTGGTGCCAAAGGTTGCAGGTTCGAGTCCCGTTCGTTCTGAACATGAAATATATAAAGGAAATATACAACTTTGGATGCACTTACAGCATAAACATATGAGCTGAATCTGGAATGGTACCTCTACCAAAAATAATTTTAAAGATATTAAAGTTTTAGATTTTGCAATGGCCATAATTTGCATAATTCTCATACCCGATCTATAGGTAAATTCTTGCCCTATTTGAAGTTTTCATGTATGATAGTATTAAAAAAGTCGGACTATCGGCTGGCAAAGAAAGAATCAATTAGTATGGAAAAAAACGTCTGTGTTAACGCACAGACATACTGGTTATAAATTTGTAATATTTGATTTGATTTTATTTTATTCGATGCCAGTCACATAATATATGAAAATAAACCATATACAAATCGGAATATAGACAATTTCACAAATAAATCAATGAGGCATAATCAAAACTAAAATTTCACAATGTATAAAGACATATCACAATAGTGTATACATGAAATAAAACTTGACAAACTTAAGGTAACACATGAAAAAAAAAAAAAAAAAAAAAAAAAAACAACAACAACAACAACAACAACAACAACAAAACACTATGTATCACTTAGGAAATCACACCAGTACCTAAAATAAAATATACGCATGCAAAATGAAATCAAACTAGAACAGGGCGATTTTCCAACGGAAAATCAAATGTCTCCCCGCGCACACTTACTATTGTCACCCTTATTTTTATAAATAGGCATACCGATTCCAATGGTCTACAGATATGGTGAAGGTACACTCTTTATTAACATTTCAAAACGTTGGTTTTTGATGAAATGCCCATGTGACCTTGAAAAATAGGTCGAGGTCATACATCTGCAGTTAAAAGCAAGGTCTTACAAAAGTCTTGCATAGAAACATAATCACACAAAATATTAACCTCTTTAAGTGAAATCTTTCTCCAGTGCATCTGCAATGATTTTTAAAAGTTGCCATGTGACCTTGAAAATAAGTCAAGGTCATCCATCTGCAGTTTTAGCCTAGTTCATATCATGGTACATAATCATGCAAAATTTCAACCTTTTAAGTAAAATCTTTGCGGATTTATTGCGTCCGAGTCAATTTTACATGACATGCCTAATGACCTTGAAAAATAGGTTAAGGTTGTATATAGGAACATTCACAAAAAAATTCAACTTCCCAAGTCAAATCTTTCTCGAGTTATCGCGTCTGCAGCGCACACAGCTATGTGTTGAAGAACAAGAAGACGAAGGAATAGATGAAGCGGAAGAAATGGGTGCAAAAACAATATGTCCTCCCGTTGCACGGGGAGACATAATAACCATAGAAATTTATTTAAAAAAACGACACCAGGATGACCCCAAAAAGCAGGCTTGATTGCCTGGCTTTGTTCCATTCGGGTCCTGGGAATAAAGATTAGGGACAAAAAACTAAAAGGTGAACACATGTAAATACATGTAGTAATAAGTCAAAATGAAAACAAGAGTATTTTGGAATAAAAATAAAAGCAATATCATAATATATCTACTTCAACTTAGTACAAGCTGTGTACAGCACAGTCACAATGAACATTGGTAATAACTGAAATCGCCGTTTATTTAGTTTGGCTTTTTCTGAAACGTGTGCTTTTAGTCGAAGATTGAAATTCCTTTTGTCTGATATTGTTTTTAATTGCTCTGGTTATTCGTTGCAACTTTTGATGGCAGTGTCAGAAGAACTAGCAGCTTTAGTTTTTGACATATGGTAACATTATCGTTATTTTAGTTGGTTGAACCTGGTAAAATATTGGTAATGATCATTTACCTTACGAAAATAATGGTGAATGTACGCTGGTTCAGTGTGGTTATGTATCCTTAAAACATGGTTAAGTTTAAATTGTTTGACTAGGTCCCCGACGCTGTGTGTCCCAACTGTGTCCAGCTCCTTTTGTCCAATGTGATCCCCAGGGCCCATGTTCATAACAAAACGGATTATTTCGTTTTGCATGATCTAAAGCCTTTTGGGTGAGTTTCATATACAGGAGTGCCAGGAGAAACAGCAATTATCAAATATACATTGTATAAATGCTGATATGATGGGTTTTCTTCCTTTAGAATTAAGAGAAGGGTCATGTCTGTGCAGAATTTTTTGTCAAATTTGATCCTTTTATAATGGCTTTGATGATAGCCTCTCCGGACAAGGAACTGTCTACGATGACACCCAAATATTTTACTGAGTCACAATGTTTTATGTCCATGCCAATACATGACATTATGAGATCTTTACCGTTGTTTCCATTTCAATTTGAACCAAACAATATTGCCTCTGTTTTGCACATATATAATGGGCACGTTGAACTTGGAGGTGTGTGCTCTGTAGAGAATGCTGTTTCAGCGATTCGTTAGTAACTATGCATTGGGTAGGCAACAACCAGAATAGCCTAAAACTAAATTTTTTTTTTCCAAAAAGCAATAGGAAAACAGACATAGCATTAACGACACCCTCTTCCAATAAAATGTTATTTGGTATGCAAATCTAAGCTGTACTAAACACAAGCATTTTGATCAGTCAAAATTAGCATTACATGGTATCAACACAGTATACACACACACACACACACACACACACACACACACACATATATATATATATATATATATATATATATATATATATATATATATTCTTTGACGTATTCATGCACGTGCACCAGAAAAGTTGCACGGAAGTAGGTAAAGGGGGAGTTTCACAAATGTTCTGTCCCTCTCACCCCGTCAAAATTATTTTGTTTCTCCCTACACCTTCACTTTTTTTTGACGGCAAAACCTTCATGTAAAACATTGATCAAACTGTCATAACTGGGCAGTACATTCTTAAATTACTGCAAGGGAGTTTAGATATGAATTTTGCGTCTTAATGTTGATGCTAGCCTATGTTTGTTTGACGGCCTGGTAAACTGAGGGATCAGTTTTCTGTGAGAACACCTTTACCCTTGTTTTGACATTTTTGCATGTGTTTCCCGTGCTACATTTCCAGTCACAGCAACTGTAAATCAATCATATACAATTGAATGTTCCCTGTCAACTGTAATGGAAAGCTTATTACGTTACGAAAATGATTACCTGTGTCCCCGCCAGATCTTCTGCCAACTGACGTGGTGACTGAAAGTCGTAATGTATTACTTCTGGCGTGTTTATCACTTCCCAACAATAAATGCATTGCTTTATCTCGTTGACTATTATATGTATGTTTGGAACACAAATAAATGCTCCTTAGGCTGTTCAAGGTTTTCAGCGGCAACAGGTCCCATCGGCGGCGGTAGGCGGCAATACAAGAGACCACCGCCTAACCTATCAGATTAGAGTGTATTATAAAAACTGCTGGCAGCTGCCGTCAATAACTGCTTAGCGCCGAACACCATCACCAAAAATGTGCAAATCGCCGTGAAACTATGTTTCCAACATTTAAAAATAAGTGTGATTTTGAAGCAAAAATCACTTTATGTGTTCATTTGGGGGCGGAAGATAGTTATGTCATTTACAGAGTCACAGAAAAAACAATCATAAACATGACAACGGTGCATGTGATAGTAATAAATGGTATCTTGGGCCGCCGTTAATCAAGTCTTATGTGTCACTGAGTCACATCCAAAGGATATAGAGTGTCTGGTAGTGAACAAGTGGAAAGAAATGCAGAGCCTATGTCACAATAAGCATCATTTATTAAATTATTAATGTTTAACTAACATGATATCAACATGCCAGTAGTCTATGTCAAAATATTCTTGTTAAGGTGCATACCTGTCGCTTTAGTGGCTGTACTTCCAACGGTGGTCGGTGGGGAAGGCTTGTCTACATTATACAAAATGGTCAATATATTTTAAGAACAATGCTTTTCAAAATGTGACACACCATACATAGTTTTCAAGAAACACATTATTAGATTTAAAACATTTTGATATTTGTTTTCTGATGCATTATTCAAGTCTGTTGGAATAAACATGTTATCCTGATCGTCAAATATTGTCTCAAACTGAAAGATAACAGGCAATGAATGATATCTGAGCCAGATTAAATTCATACTTGCTAAATCTTAACAATCTTATTGCAATAAAATTAGCGAGTTATAATGTGACAGTGGGTGAATTATAATACTATTATACTTGTTCACATCACACACCACATACGTATATTTCTTATTTTCTGTTCCATTTCAGAAGCAGTTTCAATCTTACCTTCCCCACACACAAAGGCGTAAGTATCAGTACAATTGGAGTACATCGGTCCACCTTGAGAATTTACATCGTATACCACGCATTGCCCTGTCGAAATGTTTACACGCAGTTTTTCTGGAACCAATTGCGCGAACAGAAACATTGTTTAAGACGTATAGTTCACAAAAATACAGTAATGTTGCCAATGACCTAAGGTAAGTGGCAGAATATAATATACATCAGAAAAGTACGTAACTTCAAGGGGTTTAAGCATATATTGCAAGCCTAAAACAATAGTACCTGATCCATGTCACGGTAGCCTACTGAATGTGGATGTGTTCTCATTATATATATATATATATATATATATATATATCAGATATTTGAGCAAAGACACAAATGCAGACGGTATGTTCGATGTGGGGAGTTTGGAGCGGTAATTACATGTGTTAGTAAAGGTGGATGATACCTCTTCTCTCTCTCTGCTTGTTCTAATCGGTCGTGTCATCAGAAATTACATCTGAGTGATCAAAATGAAAATTTATGAAGACTTCAGTCTAGCCCGATTGTCTTCTATGACCTTTTACACATTCTGGTATATAGCCGTCATGATAAAAATGACATTGTGCGCGAATGTAGACATTAGGATTGTTCATTTAATCTACAGTTTAATAACGGTATGCATCACAAACACACTGTACTTTCGAGATAAACAGAGTGAGGCTACATTAATTTTGCAATATGATGTTAATCATGACGATGACTTTTTTGCGGCACGGAGCTGTATTCAATCGGTTCTTCAAATAGAAAGCAGATGGATCTCATAGGTGAGGGACCAAGTAGTAAAAGCTATGACAGCTAATAAAACACAAGTCATACATCTGATTGGACGTACTTGCACAGATTTTGACTGAAATATTCACCAGAGATCCCATATGCTATATTTTATAGTATGCCATTGCAATTTGTGGACAAAATACATCAAAATATCCTGATGTCTTGATATTGCAAACAAGTCGGGATATGCAATCTATGCCCACAATTCTATATGCTTCAACTGTTATCTCGGGATCTGGACCTACCTAGTGGGTTTCTATTTGTCAAAAGGATCAGAATTTAGTAAGCAGGATAACACAATAATATGATTCCATACCGGACACAATCCAAATGCTTTCGAGTCCATGCTTTTTCAATTCTTCTCTTGTATTCGTGATGTCGCTTTGCTTGATAACGGCCTGGTTTCTCGAATTACACGTGTCTTGAGCATAGGAAAAGTTTACTTTTGTGATGTAAATAAAGTATCTCCGCAGAAATATTTCGAAGGGTTCTTTCGGCTCTGTAATTTGAAGCGAAGATTTTTAATTGTGTCTTTCTTGTTATGATGGTTATAGCTAATTATCATCAACTGAATACAAACCATCAAGGCACAACCTTCGATTACTGCTTATAATTGCAACAACAACAGCAACAGCAACAACAACAACAACAACAGCAACAAATGAATAATAAGTACTTTTTGCCTATGCTTGATGGTATTTCTATAGAAGTTGCTAGATTTTATTTGACCTTATAGGATGTCTGGCTATTTAAAAAAATGATTTCCTCCCTTACTTGCTTACTGTAAAACTTATTTACTCACTCATTTTTTTCTTTTGATTTGATGCTATCACTATATCAATATATATGACAAATAGGAAAACCACTCTTACCACTAATGCATACATAGCCATATCTGTCATCACATGCTGTCAAAGAAATTGTTGTGTTGTTTAACATGTAGCCGCACTGCGTTCCTGAAAAACGTAGGCATGGTAGTGTTAGAACAATCATCCAAGAGGCTCACCGTAAATTGCAAGGAAAAGTGAAGATCATCTGACACAATTAAGAAGTTACAAAATATTGACAAAATCTTAGTCGTAATAAAGCAAAAGAATGCAGTTTGGCAAGATTAAAAGTTTTGGCAAGTAAGAGTAACATACTGACTTGTTTTCAGCAGGGAAAAAAATCATAAGAACGTTCTCTTGTATAATTAATCAAACTGAAAAATAAAATGGACCTATCAAACCCTGAAAAGGAAAGACTATTGTGCAGAAAATGTTTGTCCACTGTATTTGTTTTATATGTTTGCATTTCCTTGCTCTACGAAACCAACCATTTACAATTGATCAAGTTCCCAACACTGATAGGGCAACTTTCTACATGGAGATACTCCTGCCACGTGTCTTTATTGTTTTGGGTCGTCGTTATTAGATTTTAACACGAGCATATCTTGCCAGATTCCGCAATGGCTATACCGTGTAAGCCTGCATGTAAAACTGATTTCTGCTCTCATTATCCCAGGACAAATGTTGTATATATTGCCTATAGTAGGTGCTTGACATCATCAGTTATGTTCCAAATAGCAAAGATGGCTATTGCAATTTCCGGCTTATTACCTGTTTTTTTTATCCAAGACTGATTCAATCCAAGTCGCACCATCTGAGCAGACACGTAAGGTTTGATATCTCCTTGTTCCACGTGCACACTGGAAAGTAATGTTCTGTTTTGGTTCCTACATTTTTGCTCTGCTTCGCTGTGCACAAGGGCTTCGTGATTAAATTGGTAGATCCTGCCATCTTTTATGGCTTGTTCTGGACCTGTTATCAAAGAGAATTATACTGATAGTCAAATTATATTATTATGCTTAAAGAATAGTTCATCAGTGAGGCGTACTTTCACCAATTTTTTTGTTTAACAGTTTTCACGAATTTCAATTTTGCGAACTTGCAATGAGCCAATTAGAATATTTCTGTTAAAAGTTTTTGCTTTTCTCCTTTACCCTCAGTACAGTACAAAATAAAAAAAAACTTAAGCTATACTGTGTATCTGTATTGTTATTAAGCCCTTGTCACCAGCAACCCCCTCTCACAAAATGCCAGCATGTAGAAAGTACGACATCTTCATGACAGAATTCCCCCAAGAGCCATCCTGTTGCACTGTCTGTAATATCTAGAATTTTGGGCTTGTGTTGGAAGACATTGAACTGTTACATAATAGAAGGATTAAGAAATTCCCCGACCTCTACCTATATCACTTTGCAGGGGTCACCCTCGTGTTTTCCCGTGACTTTATACCGCAAACTGTTCAGAGGTATGCCCTGAAGCGAGAGCATCACGTAAACGTCTCAAATGGGGCAGGGGGAAGTGGGGAGGTACTAAAACGTAGAAATTGCTGTTCAAGTCTCACTGAAGAACATACTTCAAAAATATATTTGAATGTATTCATCGGAAGGAATATTATACATGCACTATGTAACTCCAGAAAAAGTCAGAGTGAAATGTACATCCTCTGGATATGCTTTGCACTGGTCAGAATCAGTGAAGCTATATGAGTAAAATGAGTTTAAGATCCCAGGAGCACACCAACACCATTTGGATGATTTAAACGTATTTTATCCAAAGAAAGCATTTAGGAAGAAGGGTATAGCTCTTTTAATCCTTCTTGCGAGGAAAAGACACATGCACAAGACAAACGAAACGACACGCCAGAGTCACGCCTCTACCCAGAAAACAAAGTTAAGGATCATCACGTCACAGGAAAACGAGGGGTGGACACTGCAGTTTCGTACACAGACAGGGGGTTCACTGAATCTTTCAGTTGATTGGTAATAATATTACTACGTCGGCGTTTCAGGTCCAAAATGTTTGCAAATATCAATGTATTCTTGAACTGCTAAAAATATTATGATGTTTGGTCTGAATCGCATTCTCTGTTTGCAAATTGTATAGCATTCAAACACAAGGGAGCCAGAGCGTTTATAGTGGTGTGTAAAACGTCACGAGCAATGGCATATTGCGGATAGGTAAGGAAGTAATGCCACACACTTTCTGATGCAGTTTTACATGAGCAAGCTAGTGATAATGTAATTCCGATGTTAAACAAATGTTCGTTTAACTGCCTGCGACCCATATGCAACCTGCAGTGAAGGACATATAAGCATCTTTGCCAATTGTTAAAACGTTAGGGTATTTTTACGGGGTGCACACGGGGTTCAGAGAGTTTCCCTTTGAACTGTGCCAAAGTCGGTAAATTTTAGGCTGCTAACAGTAACAGGTTCCATGATTTTTTTCCGATGGGAAAAAGGACTTTTTGAATATGACTGGACTGGTATTACAATATGGCATTTTAGGCAATTCATGGCGTTGCCTGAAGTTGTAACGTGGTTCCCATCAATACGTGGTGCAGTTGTGAAAGTATTGAACAAATAGTCGGGTGGTAATCTTTGAAAAAATTTATACATCATAATCAATTCTGATCTCTGCCGTCATGTGGACAGCCACTTCCAACCAGTTTTATTCATATAATTTATCATTAGTCATCGTGTTAAAGCTCCAGTTACTATACGAGCCGTAGTCAGTTGTAGATCCTTCGATTTTTTTTTTTTGCTTCAGCTCGTCACCATTGGCTTTACATGGATTGCCCTAAATATCAGTTTGTGTAGAAAATTCGAGTGTCACGTGGATTGTTATTTAACGTGGACAGACTAGCTAACAGCATGCAAGAGAGGTCACACAAAATTAAATTTTCCTGGAAGCGAGCTAACAGCCAGAGAGGAGTAAGATCTGTGTCTAAGGGGCACTGGCAACACAAGGATTAATATGAATCCGTTATGCAACGGCAGATTGGTTTCTCACAGCCCTCTGAATTCCACAGAGCCAGGATGATAGGTGCTGCCTGACCGAGACTTCGACTGTGAAAGCGAGCTAGCTTTCACGCAACTACCGTTTCAAGACACCTCGGAGGCTCGATGCGCTGTGAAAGCTTGCTAGCGTTCACGTGACCTCCCAAGCCGTGAACCAGACCTCTCTCTTCTGTCTTGAACACGAGATACTTTTCATGCGTGAAAAGTACCTCACTTCCTGAGCATGCGCAGATGAGAGCTTATATTACCAGTTCCCTTTGCTGTTTTTTGCCAGACTAAAACGCTATTGCCCTTAGTGTTTGCGCAACATTATATATGAAATATAATAACACACACACACACACACATACATACATACATACATACATACATATATATATATATTCGGCTAATTTTTTGCAAGGTAAACACCTGCTTGTCTTTATTAACTATCACTATATATTTGATGGATTTTATCATTTTGAACCCTGTCATGGGTCTAATGATCGTCCTGCCTTGAAGCATACACTTAGGTATTCTGTTGGGGCACCAGTATTAAATACTAATTTGAGACTCTGATTCCGCGAGGTAAGTTTCACGGCGAGGTATGTCTCGAAGGGAGCTGAGTGCTTGAGCGCGAGGCAAGTTTCACGCGTGAACCAGACCTCGCCGACGAGGAAGCTTTAAAACCGCTTGTGAGGTCTTGAAAGCGAGGTCCTTATAATGCTGCATTGTCATGTTGGAGGTTGATTTTCCCAGTGTGAGGTTGGCAGGGGAATGGGGTGCGCCAGGTCAGGGAGAAAGAGGTGGTGGGTTTTGATTTCAGGATGTGCGTTGTTGCGGTACCTCCTTCATCTTCCTTCATTTTGTACGGGTGGTGTAGCTGCAACCGTAAATTTTACAATCACTGGGACTGAATATAGTGCCCCAGTTTGTTTCCACTTCAGGTACACATTGATTGATTGGTTTACCTAAAATAAGCTAACCAACTAAAAAAGGCACATACTGGTTCAGGGGTAAGTCAAATTGTTTTTATCTGAACTTGTACTAACAAATTTAGTAATTACGTTTTGTTTGATAGGGATTCTTCATTCATAATGTAGCTCTGCATTTATAAGTAAAACTTCACGTATTAAGCTAATTCGTCATTTGCCACATTCATATTTATTCGTTGTTAAGTGGGTTGTCCTTGCTGAATATCTAGCTTAAGCAAGCAGCCGCTACCACAGGCCCTCGTAGCGTTCAGTCAGTAAAGCTTTCGTGCTAATATACGCAGGGGGGGGGGTGGCGAGTGAGTAAAGAGGGTGGACCTAGAGCATCTATGCGTTCAGTGACCCACATAGGGCCATATCTGCCATAAAATATTGTGTATTCATCTGTGCAGTCAATTATTTGTGCTAAAAAGGTGGTGTCGGATGGGCCTGAAACCACAACGTCGTCACATGGAGCTCCTACATAGAAAGGTTTGAAACGAAGCTCAAATCTGGACCACCATCCCGCTTCACGTTTGGCATGATTTCATGAACATAGGATAAAAATGCAAGTCGATCAAAGAATATGGTCTGGTTGACAATTGAGAACAGTTGTCATACGGCTAAGGTCACGGAACAAACTCGATTCAGGATGGGATACCCGTTTGAATTTGGCACTGAAATGTCGGACTTTTTACCCGAAACGGATTTTGTGGGACATCTGCGACAATTATAGGCCTGTTGCTGTGGATATGTGTGGGTTTTAATGAATAATCCATGTGATGTACTTGTAGGATATAGTTTTGGATTAAAGTGGTGAGTTACAGCTTGTTGTGTATACAGAAACGGAGAGAATTGCGAATAAGGATAATGTTTAGGGACAAGATTACAAATAAATGGCAAGATGGACTTTCTAAATTACTTATAAATCTAAAACCAAGTCATGAACAGTGATACCAGAAGTGAAAACGGTTCAGCTTTACCTTCGAGCGCTGATTTTGGAATATATTTTAGAAAGAAATTGTAACTGTCTATTCTGTAAATCAAATTTCACCAAGCACAAGGGATTTCACAGTAACATTAACAAAAAATTCAAATTGAGACGCCCCTGATTGGCAAATTTGGTGTTATCTTGTGAATATTCCAGTATCGTTTATTTGATATCCTGTATCAACTGTAAATCACAATTTGTGGGCCTAACTACTCGATCAATTATATCGACATTTTAGTGGACACAAACTACAATTAAAAGTCACAAATTAAACAGTTCTTGTGTAAGCATTTCAATTCTGTCAAATAGTTATATGTGGATTGCCGGATACAACTTATTGATTACATAGAGCCAAATTTGGTAGACCAAGATAGTCACGTTAAGACAAGAAAATTGTTACACATGGAAGCTTTTGGGATCATAACACTGAATTCAGCTTTTCTCTTTGGACTCAATGACAGAATTTTAGGCTTCGGTGATGTTAGAAATTTGGACTTTGCATCTCTTGATAACAGTCACACAACTGTTTATAATAATTAGGTATTCAAAGAAGAAATAGTCATGGACAAAGAAAATCACAGGAACACAGGAAATTAGGGAATGTGGATACGAAAGGCCTTTTTAAAATTGACCACAGGTTTTCTCTAATAGCATTGATCAAGTACATTTAGCTCTTAAAGCACTATCGTTTCGAGATATGACAAGAATCAATGAATATTTGGGGCAAAATGGTTGTGAAATTATGTATTCTCACACAAAATCTATGGGGAAACTAGATTCTAATATTTAAACAAATTGAATCAAATGTTTTACAACATTCCTTTCAAACACAAAATTATTGATGCACTGAACATACCCTTTTCAAATCGAAATGTTTTCATAACATGATTCTTAAGGAATGCATAATGAAAGCTCTTCCCCATTATTTCCATTAAATATGGCAAAGTTGTGGACAAATTTTATGAATTATAAGACATTTCTGTATTCATTTATTCTTGAGGATATCGCAGCAAATCAAAGTTGTGACTGTTAATCTAGCAATAAATATTCCAATTTTGTTCATACATACCACAAGCATGTATTAGTATGTAAATTTGGTATAATACAAAATTCAGGCCTAAAAGAATTGATGAAAAAGGCACAAAATTTCGGATATGTCCTAAATTGAATATTGACAGTATTTTTCAGGATACGTGTTACGCATTTGATTTCTACTGTATAAAATGGGCAAAGAAAGAAAAAAAATAGAATTGCAGAAATCTGAAGGGTGGTTATGAAACGTGAAAAGAATCTTTAGAAATGGAATTGATCGTTACAGATCCCACATTTATGATTTTAATATGGTAAATTTGAAAACAGCTTGAAGTTTCAAAAGCAGTCCAAATACTACAAGAAAGATTTTTATAATCAGTAACATTGATAAAGGCAGGTAGCATTTTTTGGCATCCTGTGCAAAAAATATGCTCTAGATGTTTTGAAAAATGAACTTGGTATAAACAGTATTTCATGCATAATAGGAAATGACGTATATGAATTACACAAACGATCCATTGATAATTTGATACTTACACATAAAGATGAGATGAAAAGGAATTTGAATATTAAAATATCTAAGGAGAACTCCTCTATTCCACTTTTGTTCTGGATACCCAAATTACATAAAAACCCTTTTAAATCTAGATTCGTAGCTGGTGCTTCAAATGTGTACAACAAAACAATTAAAAGGAAAAAAGGAAGTTACACTGTGCTTGACTGCAAGTAGGAATCATTCGTTGAATACTGTAATGCAATTTGTAGAAAATGGGAAATTAATTGCTTTTGGAGTATTAGTAATTCTTCCGAGTATGCATCTAAAATCAAAGATTTAAAAGCAAACAACATCAAAAGATTTGATTTTTCTACACTGTGCAGAAATCTAACAAAAGGTGACGTCAAAAATCATTTTTCAGATTTAATATGCAAAATTGTTAATCATAATGGCAAACCAAACATAACTATTTATTTATGTTCAAAGAGAACATGTTGGTTGCACAATAAGTATTCAAAAAGTAACATTGAATCTTACACTATTGAAACTTTGACAGATGCTATACAATTTCTTTTATTAAATATTTAAGTTCAATGCAGACCATTGCTTTTTCAACAAATAAAAGGCATTCCAATGGGTAGCAACTGCTCTCCGTTTCTTGTAAATTTATGTTTTACCTGGCTTGAATTTAAGTATATGGATAAACATTAAAAAGGGACTTTCAAATATCTACAAAATTATCAAACAACACAAGATATTTTGCTAATTTAGTGACGCATAATTGTGACAGAGGAGGCCATGCCTTTCTGGTTGGGGCCTATGGTCAATGTAAAATATGAGATCTCATTGCGCTTGATCATTAATGTTACATTGTATTTTGCCTTTTGGTATATTGTACTTTCTATCGCTCTTGGGGATAATTTTCATTTTGCCTTATGCAGAAGCTTTTATGTATTTTGACAAATCTAATTTGGCTGGATAATGATTATAGACTTTATATTTCGAGGCAATTCCAAATCAATAAAAATAGTATGTAGTAACAATAAACAATGTAATACAACAAAATATATAAGGGAACATAGCTTCAAGGATACTGTATGTGAAGTTTAGAATTTTAAAATTATTAATGAGAAAAGGAAAATGGAATGACCCTAAATAGAATACACCATCAGGAAGAACAGAATAAAACATCAGGCACAAAAGAATAAAAGTATCAGGCGCAACAGGATATAATACCACAACAGAATTGACTGCTAGGCGTAATGAAATTTTAGCTCTAATTTCGTTCTATAGGCTGCATGTAGCTGTTATATATATATATATATATATATATATATATATATATATATATATATATATATATATATATATATATATATATACATATATATATATATATATATATATATATATATATATATATATATATATATATATATATATGTATATATATTAATATGCTTTATTTCTTTTAAGGGAATGGACAAAATAGCCAATGGCTAATACTGTGCTTAGCTATGTTAAATGTTGTCCAATAATTTTTGTGGGGAATCGCTCTTTCATAACGAATTACCATTGCTCAGACGGGAAGTTGGGATGGTCTGGCTTGCATACATTTACCCTGGCCAGCGGGTTACTTTTGTACCGTCAGCAACTCTTTCCCACATCGGGCCACGATCGGAGAAAGTTCCCGCGCTTTCATGTAGCAACTGTAGTACACGTTTGGAGCTAAAAAAAACTATTCGCAAATGAAATTTTGAATTTTGGTTTTCAGACATTATTTTTTTTACCACTTTAAACAAAAACTTTCTAACTTGTGGTGCCCATTCAATGAAGGGGACCTTTAATATTCGTTTTCGATATTTTAGGCTGACATGTTTTCTGTCAGGTTAAATCACCAGGGGTTATCGCTAGTAAGCAGCTACCTACGGCAGTTACAAGTTGGCCTAATTGCACTTAAAATTTGGGAAAAAAATCTTGTTTTGGTAACATGTTTTGACTTAAATGCGAAAGACTTTCATACTTTTCTGACATGACTAAGTACACATTTACACAATGTCAAAATAAATTTGACAATATGTACCCAAATGTTACAAGCCTGACCCATTATGTGGAAACATTGAATCAGGGTTTGCAGCGAAATAAGAGCTTTATTGTTTGGAGACTTTCATAGTACATTGTAGGTGTCATCATGGGGTATATTTCACATTTCTGGTGCAGGACGTCAATTGTCGCAGTACTTGTTAGGACCTCCCTTGGATTGCACAAGTGGTCCAGCTGCGACTGTTTATTTTTTCAATCACTGGACCTGAATATAATGCGGCAGTTTGGTTCTGCTTCAGTTATACACTGGCAGGTGGTTTAACTGAGATAAGCTATCAAGCTAGTAAGCGTGCATTCTGGTTCAGGGGTAAGTCAAATTGTGCTTATCTGAACTTGTAAAATACAAATTTAGTAATTATGTTTGGTTAGACAGGTTTTCATTCATAATAACGCTCTGACTTTTTTATGAGCAAAACATATTTGTCAGCTACTCAGACAGACACGTACGGGTACAGATTCCGAAATATGTTCTAAGTAGTTACCCGCTGAAGGCCCTTTTAATTTATTTGGGCTAGTGCAGCCTATGTTAAAATTCTACAGAGGAACATGTGCAATATGGACAATAGTACTTCCATATGTAAATAAGTTAGACAGTGACAGGATAGCTTATGTAGACCAAACAGTTCGGACTGCGGAACAGGTAATGACTACAAAGAAGTGGTTCTAGACAAAACAAAAAACAAAACAAAAAACAAACAAAAAACAAACAAAAAACAGAAACAAAAACAAAAACAAAACAAAACAAAAAACAAAACAAAAAACAAAACAAAACACCCCCCCCCCCAAATACAATTAAATGAAATCTGTCAGCGAACAGCATGGTGTAGAGTATTTCCACCTGTGTATGGAAGCCCAGGTTAGCTAAATTGTTCATAACGTCTTCATTATTGAATCTACCACATACAAGCTTTCTTTGCAATAAATCGAACATCACATTTCCACAGATTGTTAGTCTTTCTCGCTATAAGTCGTTTGCAGCATGTAAGGCCACATGTCGAGTTCGCGGAAGTCTTTAGTGCGGCCTATGGAAGGTAAAAAGCTGAGATCTCTTTTGCAACGTTTTCTTTAGTGGTCTTCCGTAAGTAGAAAGCTGAATGTTTAGATACCTGCATTTAAGATGCTGCTGAATATCCCTATCGCAGAACGCCAAATGTCTCTAACATCTATATCTGTTATCTTTTAGACCAGCTAGCTCGAATGACATCAATTTTTTCTTTGACTCAAGTCTTTTGCTTCAACAGTCGAACAGATTTTAAAATTTGTGCCGTACATCCTCAGCATAGGTTTTCAATTTAAATTTCTTCAATAGCATCATCATGGATCATCCTTGCAATCAATAGTTAAGAATGAATGTTGGGCAAAGTAGGAAGAATGTCCACTTGAAGATTAGCTTTACACTTGTTAAGGCGCAAGACACTTGGTTTGCAATCTAATTTACCTTTCAAATGGACAAAATGCTTGCTGAAAAAAAATTCGGCCTCTAATGCCAGTTTGCTATGATGCTAATGTTAACTTGCAATTTCGGACATGCATATTTTGCTCATATAATAAAAGCCAACTTATTCAATCGGACAAGCAGGGGTACCTCTAGGCTGAATCAGGTAGCACCACCATTCCACCTCATCATGTATCTTTCAGCTGTTTGTCCAGCTTTACCTGACACTTTTCTTGGGAACAAACCCATCTGTTATCTGTAGAATAAACTTCTCAGGATAATATGCACGTTCTGTCATTAAGCATGGGCAGGGAAGTTCTACACTGGCAACATGAGTCTCTCTCTCTCTCGCAACAGGAGTCTCTCTCTCTCTCTCTCTCGCAACAGGAGTCTCTCTCTCTCTCTCTCTCTCTTTTCTTCCCTTCCTGCCTACCTACCGACCTGCCTACTTGTCTGTCTGTCTGCTTGTCTGTCAGTCTATCTATCTATCTATCTATCTATCTATCTATCTATCTATCTATCTATCTATCTATCTATCTATCTATCTATCTATCTATCTATCTATCTATCTATCTATCTATCTATCTATCTATCTATCTACCTATTTATCTATCTATCTATCTATCTACCTACCTACCCATTATTACAAGGCGCATATGCCTCATTGTATTACCAGTGAGGCATGCTGTTCAAAAGGTACCCAATTTTATTCTGTTCAGTCATTACTGAAAGTGAGTCATTTACGCACGCCTTATGTGGTCCCATTACATCACCCAAGAGTGATCCTGTTCAAAATCAATCAATTCATCCATTTTCACTTACCGAAAGTAAGTCATCAGTCATGTGTCAACCGGTTGTAATCCATCGTCTCGATTACCGAAAGTATGTCATCCGTCGTGCGTCAACCGGAAATGACTCACCACACTCCCTTCTGCAGTCCCATTCCATGGCATGTATTTCATCTCTATTAAAAGTGATCCACTTAAATTCACCCAATTTATTCAGCCAACGCCAAAATTGAGTCATCATTCATGTGTCTATCAGAAGGGAGTCATCTACAACCTTTCTGCGCATGCGCGAGCGAAAAGGCCTGAACCTGAGTCGGGACGCATGTTGTTTTGGTTCTGTTACTTCCATCTTCTTAGTTTCAGTAAACGTCCTGAGTTTTATTTTAAAGTTCAGAACTTTGTTGTTTCGCCTAAGGTTAACCCTTCACGGAAACAAGTAGGTGGGAAATTACACGCCAACATCTGTACCATGTAGAGTGAATAATATGGGCTTGACCTGTTTCTGCAATCCATGTTAGAGATATGGATCTGACCTATAGCCCTTCACCTTGAATGAAGACTGAGTGCAAAGTTTCTTAGCGTGGACTGGGCGCTGAGCGCGGAAGATCCGGCCACATGATAGGTCTCATCGAGGTTTTTCATTGTTAAGCTGGTTTTTATATTGTTGAAATTGGTGAAAAAAAATCCAAGCAGACGATATTCAAACAGTAGTGGGGATATGCACTTGCTGCTATAAAAAAAGTAATATCCCTGCTTTTAATTTTTTTCAATTCTGCTATATTCTGCTTTTATCTTTTCTCAGGTCCGAGACCACACTAAACCAAAATTTCCCATCATTCTGTGGTACAGAAACTTTCTGAACTTCACAGTTTAAAGGCGCAATCTGAATAAAAGGAATCTTTTCAAGGATTTCCCTCAATGATGATTGTTTACACAATTGACAAACAAAGTTTACTTGTACTTTACAGTCAAGGACAGTGTGTGCTACACATGATCGACCCTGTTTAAGTGTTAGTAACACTTAAACAGTATCATGTATGGATGTATTAATCATGTGTACAGCAATACAGTTACAATGTTATATGATACATAAAATGATTGCAGTCAAATGTGAAGATTTCAAATCTGAAACATGATGATTCTGAATGATTATATAAATCAGAAATTCAGTTGGTAGCGATGATATGATTTCAATCTGCAAGTTTTGTTTGCGTATACAACTTTGGACATGTCCCGAGTGTGTCCTTCTTCTCTCACATCAAACTGTGTGGGCAAAAAGCGGCAGAATAAGAGCCCTCCATCAACGTAGAATTCGTCACGAAACTGCTTTATTCTGACTTCAGGTGTGAAATCAAAGTTCCGTAGTTTCTTGGCTGGTTGTTTTATGACAAAACGGTCCACCAATTCCGCGATAAAAATGACGATTCCGCCCGTTTGCATGGGCCTACCTGTAGCAGCTTTTGGCCAGTATGAGGGGCAACGGGTTGATATTAGGTTCATCTCAGAGACACATGAGTGACATTGCCAGTAAGAATGGAAGCACCAAACCGCTGCTCCTACCTCAGCTATTTTCTCTGAACCATTACAAATCCTACTTTAACATATCCAGTGGTTAGATGTCTAGCCACATTATTGCAATGCACCTGAAGGAAGGTGTCATCGTAAGTTTGGTCAAAACTACTATCGGTGAATAAATACAACACTTTACTTTGGTATGATAGCAAACTGGTCTTACCTTTAAAACCAAACACTTCTACTTCACACGTGTGTACAAGTGTATACTGTGCAGCAATTGTAGACTGATAGACCGATACAGATGAACCCTTTCTTTGATGGCAGTTAAAGTCGCTTTGGGGAGAGTTATTTGCTAACAAACCCGATACAATGGCACACTTAACAAAATCTTTCCTTTCAAGTTTTGGTCCCTGGAAGCTGCTCCCAATTAAAATTTCAGCGCCGTTCAACTGGTCAGCTGATGAGAGAAAACAAGAACAGAATATAATGTTGTATATAATCAATACATTAAAATACATATCTTTATATACACGACACACACACACACACACACACACACACATATATATATATATATATATATATATATATATATATATATATATATATATATATATATATATATATCCATGCCTCACTCAAATTTACAAAGTGTCACCTTCCTATAATTTCAAGATTTTTTTCCGTCTCGTATATAAGTGAATAGATGAATGGAAGAACCAGTAAGAATGAATCATTTAAAAGCCGGAATGAATAAAAAAAAAACTATATATAGATTTCTGAATGATGAAATTAATATGTGCGGTAAGGAAGGGATATGCTTTATGAAATCCGAAAAAGGACAACATGGAAATTTATGCTCGCAAGTTAAATGATGAAACACACAATATTAATTCAATACGCTAACGTACATCGGGAAGGAATGACAATGAAAAAGGTGTGCTCAACTGATCTGGCTTGATAACCCGCAAATGAACACAGATTGACCTATGAATTCAAAGGCCCTGTTAAAAACAAATATCCCGGGAATTTATGCTGCTATTCTGAGATCAACCACGTTGGCGTGTTCTAGTATTAATAATCATACAATTTTAATATCTAACGAAAAAAAACCCACCATTATATCAATGCCACCTAATTTCGGTGCTCCTTTGATGCTGATGGACTTCCAGATCCACAGTTCCCAATCTGGAACAACTCCGAACACAGTGCATGTAATTGAACTGGATTGAGCAAAATGAACTGGGCCGTGTCGATTTAGGCATTCACACATGCCTACCTTCATTATATCATTGAAGCTTCTTTGAAATTTAAAAAAAAAAATGGGGATTCGGTACAGTGGATATGTGAGTTTCCCATTCTTGGCTATGTGGTTAGTACTGAAGGTTGTTGGTTAGAGACCCACTCGTTCTGGGGATTAAAAAAACCCCACAGAATTGGATACCGATTTAAAATCCCATCAACGTCAGGTGATAATCCACCCGCTAGCTTTGGAGAGGGGGGCAAAATTATGAAAACATAAAACAATCCAGATATATGTGAAAACTAATTATTTTTCTTCGGAGTTGACTGAATTAATGGTATACATGCTTCCACTTGGTTACAAAAATGTAGCAGTAGGAAGCAGAAATCTACCACCGGAAATAATTTAGAAGGGTTTGATAGCAATATCCACTGTCTGCTGCAGGCTCCAGCCAGCCACTGCTGACCAGGACTAAATCTCACGAGCCCAGGTTGGTTTGTGAAGGCAGTAAGTGGTGAATCCACAGTCGGCAGTGGCGTCTCCTACTGCCGCAGCACGTGCAGCGCTTGTAGGTGGCCCCCTGAATCTCACTACCAAACACAACTTCCATTCTATGTATGTATGTATGTATATTCTTTATTTCCTCCATTTTCTGGAGAGATACAATACATGTATGAAATTACAAAATCAATGACAGTTTGTCAAAAAGGAACGGTACAATACATGGTAATAAAGGAAACATATACAGACATCAAATAACTGACAGATGTTCAGCAAAACTGGTTTATGTACAAGGGAATACAAGAGAATCTATGACGCAATGGTTTTACAGGGTGCATTAACGAATTCACTTCTATGGTCATTCACTTGTACGATAATGAAAGAGGTAATTACCGTACTGATTTCGCCATGTGATTGTAACCTTTGTAATGTGGTATTCCTGTTCTAAAAATACCACCCACCAGGCAGCCGGGGGTCTAGGAGCGACAACTGTCATGGCACAACTGTGTTTGAAAAATTCTGTGTCCTTGTTTCCATCGACAGCATTGGCGGCAACTGGCAAGGGAGAGTAGCTGTAGGTAGATTTCTGTCTCACCGGTCTGCGGAGTGCCAAATTGACAGCACAAATTCCTTTATTGGAAAACAAGCAAATTTCAAACAACACGAGGTGAAGTTGCATATACATATATAACTCTAATGAGATGTCATTTATAATGTCATTTATAAGCCATCAGCCACAATTGTTTGATCAGGATACCTGAGAAAGTGCATTCTTTGTTCAAGAAGTCTGTTTTCACTTATTCAAAATCTATTTTGTCATTCAATGGCTCTCGTGCCAAAATCAGGACAACAAGTCCAACCATTCCGTATAATCGTAGAAAATGGTCGTCAAAAAGTACTATCAAGCTATTATCGGTGCGATATTACAACCTCAGGTCAATATGAATTGTGTGAATTTCTTCCCAAAACTACTAATTTTAAAGGACATGCTTATGTAAAGTAACGAAAGGTCATTTTAAACAGACGTTCAGTTGTCATCCAAAGACGACAAAATCAAGTGTCCCTGAAATCAAGAGATCTATGACAATGTCTTCCTTTGGCATCCTTACTCTTGCCTTCGTAGTGGACCATGATCTTGTACAATTTTAAATTCATAGAACATCCAGTTACCCAGTTGTAATTTTGACATAGCAAGTACCAAAGTTACTTCGTTGCCTTGAGATTAAGTTGACGGCCACTTTAATCAAAATTCTCAATTTGCTAACAGTATATTGTTGTTTAAAGTTTTTTATTGAGCAGAGGGATTTCAATACAGTAAAATGTGACGCCCCCTTAAACATCAGACACTGATCAATTCTGCAGGTATTCCCGCAAGCAAAAAATAACTGGCGTGAGAGGTCATGACACCTTTTGCTCAAATTCTGATGAACTGTTACATGTTGGTTGTTAACTTTCCATGTATCAGTACAGACATACCGATAACATGTGTGTTGACTGGCTGATTAGAAAAGGCAGGATAGATTAACTTATGATAATGATCGGAGGGTCATCATACATGAAATGCTGTACGGTATTTTATGGAATGACCCTGCTTCTCTTTGCCTCTCATATTTTCTCTGTATAACAGAATATGATTTGTGTTATATCACAAAGTAAAGCATTTCTAATTGTCATTTTTGCCCCTTTGCCTTGTCTCCATCCAAATTATACGACTTGGCGCACGAAAAAGGCAATATGGCAAATACATACATGTACATGTGCGCACACACACATACAAACACACACATACACATACACACACACATACACGCATATATATATATATATATATATATATATATATATATATATATATATATATATATATATATATATATATATATATATATATATATATATATATATGTGTGTGTGTGTGTGTGTGTGTGTGTGTGTGTGTGTGTGTGTGTGTGTGTGTGTGTGTGTGTGTGTGTGTGTGTGTTTATTGACCGGGTACCCGAGTAATAAACCTGTACCCGTATACCCGCGACTTTTTATCTTAATAATGCCAGATTTATCCCAACATTTCTGATTTTGTGCACTTCTGGTCCGTTACGGCAATCCAGGTGCATAACCCATTTCTAGTTTTGTACATGTATGTTGGCCTTGTTCTTTGAAAACTGTTAAAGCGCGCGAACGTAGCTTATTCACATGACCACTAGCGCCATAAACGTGATCATGAAAAAGGCATCGCCACTTAATCCTGAGCGTACTTTACATTTAGTAATGAACTATTTCTCGGTGGTTCAAATACAAACATTGATTATTACGTTCATTCAGAATTTGAATATAGAGGATAAGGCGCTATTAAAGAGCCAACATGCACTTTACCACAAAGTACTTGAACAATAAATGATTATCGTGTGAAAATTGGAGTATTTTATCCTTGGAAGCTGCTCCCAATTAATATTTCAGCACCGTACACACACACACACACACACACACACACACACACAGACACACACACACACACACACACACACACACACACACATATATATATATATACATACACATACATACATACATACACATTCATGACCAGTGCCTAAATTGTATAAGGGGACAACACAAGTATCTAGTATAATTGGTAAAATCCAACCGTTACACTTCAATATACCTTTTTTGTGTTTCATTAAATGAGCATCAGATACACGTAAGCATCTGTTTATCAGTATTAGGATCACCATACATAAATACATATCACCATAAAGACGACAAGACTTTAGGGGACCCGTGTTTGTTGCCCCCAAGTCTGCAGTCTGCTTAAGTCTTATATCTTATGTATATATGGTATAAATGGACTCCCTGCCGCCCATTGCTGAAGTATTATATATATATATATATATATATATATATATATATATATATATATATATATATATATATATATATATATATATATATATATATATATGACTTCGTATATTTATGAGCAGATACGTATCAATGCATTAATTTTATAGACATTTAGATTGGGAAAGGTATCCTTTCTTTTGAATGTAATTCCCTTCTTCTAACACATGCATCAGTTTAAAATGTCAATGTTGAAGGGAGAAAAATAGGACATACGTTTTGCAGTGAAATCAACTATTTTGTATGTGTCTTACAGTGTTTTTTTTTTCATCGAAGCTTCAACAAGTGCAATCACACATTTAATTGGTCAGAAGATTTCTCACCTTTGTAGCCAAAAACCTCCACTTCACATATCTCAATATACGTCGTTCCCTCTGGTTTGTATAGCGATACAAATGAACCTTTAATTCCTGAACAGTCGAAGGTTTGTGTACCACCATCTGTGGCCCCCCAAATCTTGACACACTGGTAAAAGGCTTGGTTTTGGAATAGTTTCCCGTCAAACTCTTTTCCAACAGCCAAGAATAGTCCATTTTGTTTGTTTGCTGTCAACATAAAAAGAAAGAAAAAAGAAACATAGTATATCTCTGTGTTGATTTTGTCTTCTTTATGTACTTTCTAGTTTTCACATGTAATGCAAAGCATATACATGTATTCTAGATATTTCCTATCATGAAACTCTCATGATATGCCGCCCTCACAAGGGGCCCACCCATGATGTTTATACCTCTTACACTGTGATACCAGTTACGGAAATTCTGTCCTCTGGCCCAAATAATCCTTAGGCGTCAATTTACTTTAAGTAGACTAAACCTTTTTAAAGCCATGGTTAGAAATCTGTTGTGTATATGTGGGTCACATTTTATAAAGGAAGATGAATTAACATATATGTCATTTCAAATATCAAGCTTTGTATGAGCTCAGTTTTAGTATTAGCGCTTTGTTATGACGAAGGGTATCTTGGTATGCTAGCAATCTTCAACGTTTGTCGTTGTGTGAAAAACTATCGTTTCACACACGCAGACTGTGATACAAAAAGGTAAGTCCCAGACAAAATATAGATTCCAAAAAGAACAACTTCACAGAAGTCATCTACAAAGGTAGAGTTCATGAAGAACGTCAGGATATGTGGGTGTGTTTGTGTTGGGATGTGTTTGAGAGATATGCAAACTGTTCGTGACAAACGCCTATATTCTTCATCAGTCCACCCAATGCGAATACTAAACAAAGCGATCATCTGTCTGTCTGTCTGTCTGTCTGGCTGGCTCTGTCTCTCTCTTTCAGATACAGCTGAGCCTATAAGATGTGTCTTTCGTTTGTCCACAAATATTACATTTTTCACCTCTGCAAGACTATTAGCCACGTCCACTTCATTAACTTGGGAGCGTGTCCACCAACTTGTCCAAACGGTTACGCTTCAGTGGTTTTCAATATGTTAATGACTTTGGTTTTTTTAAAAGAAAATTGAGCAAAGAAGTTCAGATGATGTGTCAGTCAGCTGAGATTAAAGGCTAGTAAGGCATCCGTCGCTCGTCGATTTACATTTATATTTTTTACTTCTCTAAAACCTTTGGCTGGATTATGTTCAACTTTGCTGGGGATCTACGTTAAGTAGAACTCTGGTAAGTTTGTCCGTCCACCGTCCTTTGTCGTGCGGTGTTGTCTATTTAAATTTACGGTTTTTGCTTCTTTGCAAAACCTGTTGACCAGGTCCTCTTTAAATGAGGTTTGGGTCTACTTTGGGTGGCTCTCCGTCAAAATCTTACAATGGTTGCCCTTTTGACTTCCTGCTCATTCTTTTGTTCCCCTTTTGGGAAAAATCTTGCAAGAACAGCCACATAATTGTTAGGCCAATTGCTTTAAAAATACTGACGTTTCTCGGTACAGTTAGACTTTAATGTGTGCAACGGACTGAACTGCAATATTAAAAATTATACATTTTTGTGCATTACAGCTATTTGCAACTTCTTGTCAACTACCCACTCCGATTGTGCTAAAACGTATAGATATGTACCTTACCAGCTGCTGCTGCTGCTGCTGCTGCTGCTGCTGCAAAACCCCGGTGTTTTACCTCCTTTATAATTCAGGTACCTATCGGTTGATGCATACGTACTCTCCTATAGATTATTATGTATTGCCATGGCAAATGTGTTTCACACTTTTGACTTCTACAGGATCGTCAGCTAAATAAATTTTAAAATGGTTGGTGACTTACTTAGGTTGGTATCTATGGTAACGGTATGTGTACTTGTTAGCCTTTACAAAAGGAATAGCAACACCGATGACATACTGACTTGGATCTTACTAAAGGTACATCCAAGGTCCGTGGTTCATATTAACCATAGATAAGAAAGTAACTAGGGTTTTTGTTGGTGTTGGTAATGTTGACCTTGCGTGACCTTGAAAGGTGAAACTGGCACATTTGCCTTTATCTTATTAATACTGAGTATTCTTCCCTTTCATTTCAAAGAATATGCCTCCCTAACTGTGCGACTGAAGATTACGACTATCCAAACGGTAACGATGTTGGTACAGAAAGTTGTCTTCCATCTTATTTTCAAGGTCACGTGACCATTTCAGTCTGTGATGTATGGTCAGTGGAGCACAAGACAGTCCTCTATTTTTCTTTTATTTTAAATCAAAATAAAAACATTCTTCTGAAATCTTTGGTTCAATTGCTTTCAAATTGTGTAGCGACACCTCTGGCGACCCGTGGCACCATTTTGTACACCGATAGTGCTGCATATTTATTTTTTACGATTTTTTTTCTCTTGGGTGGGGGGGGGGTAATTTCTTTTTGGTGCTTTTTCTTCAACAACTTACCACTTACACTCTTTAAATTCAATGGGAATCCTCGATCTCTACAAAATTTGCAAACTTAGAAAAGTGTAAGACACGGTTAGTATTATAGCAATAGGAATAGCAGCAAATCTGACACATTGGCTTATATCTCGTTAATGGCAGGTGTTGAGCCCATTATTACCTTTAAACACTGCTCAAAAGTAGCAAAGGGGTTTGTTGTGGTGTTGGTGATTAAAACCTTTTGTGACTTTGAAAGGTCAAAATGACATTATTGTTTGCCTTATATCTCGGAAAATGGCGGATCTAAGGCACATGGTGCTAGGAAACACTAACAGAAAAGTACCTGCTGGGTTTCGTTTGTTGTTGTTAATTTTGGTCCTGAGTGGTTTTATAGACTGACAACTGGGTTTTTATGTTGGAAACAGTTGTTCTGTCACTTTTCTTTTAAGAAGGATTACTCCTGAGCTGCATGAGTGAAGACTTTAATATTGCGTATAGTAATAATAGTCTTAAACAAAGATGACCATGCTATTATTACGAAGACCAGACGTATATATAAGTCTGTGCATACAAAGTCTGCTGAGTACAGGACTGCCACAGTCCTCTTATATGCAATTTCAGTCATTTACAATATTTAGTTATTGCTTATTGCGATTGGACATAACGCATTCCACACTAGGCAAGATCCATTTTAGGTGTATGGAATATCGACAGCTAACACGACACTCCACGAACGGATAGTCTCTCTCTCTCTGTCTGTCTGTCTCTCTCTTACTTCTATACTCCCTTTTTCTTTCATTATTTCTTCTTTCTCTTGTTTCTTTTTTCTGTATTTCTTGCTTGTTTCCTTGCTTTCTTTCTTTGTTTCTTTTTACTGTCTTTCTATTTTTTTCTCTTTGTGTTTGTTTCTTTCTTTCTCCCTGTTTTCCTTTCTCTCTTCTTCATTCCCAATTCCTTCGTTCTTCCTTCCTCCCTTTTTTCTGTTCTCTTTACCTCTTTCTCTCGTCTTTTCTCCATTACCTACTCCAACTAAAATGCATATTTTTAACATACTTAAGAAACATGCACTCATATTATTCTGTTAAATAGAGAATATAAACCTTTGAATCCCACGTTAGTTCTAGAATGAAGGAAACTCTAAGGAAATGTGGACATATTTGAGACACCAGTGCCTGGTATCAAATTTGTGCATGATCAAGATCACAAGAACACGAAGACTCTCCTGAAGATACCTGTCTTACTCCATGCTTTACAACAGGTCTTTTTCTTATTTTTTTCTTGGTTTTATCAGTTATAGTGTGGATATGTGGGTTTCCCATTTCAGCTAGGCAATTGGTGCACAGGGTTGCAAGCTTGAGTATCACTCATTTCCAGCATAAAATATATTTTCGGCACTTTCTTGGTACTAGTGAATTTAAGTCCCCAGCTGTGGAAATAAATACTGCCTCAGTAAAATTACTGTATCTCTGTGATGATATTGCACTCACACATAACTACCTACATAAACCATTCTTTTTAAGAATGAGGATCTGGCCGAGTGGATATGCACGTGACCCATTTTAGCTGGTTCGAAACTCGCTCGTTTCGAATATAAAAAATAAGAGTACAAAATAGTTTGTTTTCCTTATTTTTTTGTTTTAAGTTTGCTTTGATGATGTGTACCCTTACAGCAAAGATTATTTGTAAAAATCGACCTGAACAGCAAAGTTTTGAGAGTGGATATGCATGGAAGGAACTAGGCTGCTGCGAATACTGGATAGCTAAGTTATGTCCAACTTGAATCAGCCATCTAGGGTACCACTAAATCATTTGATGCCGATAGCTCTGAAGAGGTTCGATGTTACACTTTAGTTTATTTAATAGCTTGCACTGTTCTAAACAAATATCTGTGCTGTTGTACTTTTTGACTTCTCCAAAACAGTGCTGCCTCTTAGATAATACTGACATTTGTTGGAACTATTCCTTGTGTATCGAAGAAAGTTATTCACTTGGTGACGTTACTATTAATCCCAAACTTTAGACTATTTTTACAGTCTGGGTACCAAGCATTTTAGAATACCGAGCCATGGTAATCCGCACTTTTGACGTTTTCTAAAAACAACTAAACAAAGGCTGCCAGATTTATTTCAAACTTGATAGGCGTGTACCTTGGGTACGTTTCTGCTGAGGGTGTCCAAATTGTCTCTTTCCGTTTACTTTTACATTTTAGTTGGAGGTGGGGGGATTGAGAAAAAATCCTGAAATGACTTAGCTAGTTACCATTTGGCCAAAACTGCTTAGGGACACGCCTTTGTACCTCTGGGTACAGTGTGTTACTTATGTAGGACTCATCTGTCGGGCCTGACACAGTGCAATCTGTTTCTCACAAATGTGTTAGCAAAGTAAATCTCATCACACAAGAAGTAGCTTTTTAGTTGAAGATACCACGTAATTGTATTGTAACCCCTCCTGAATTGTTTGCAGGAAGTATCACTTGAGCCTTCATTGGACAACAATAACAATGCCATCTCCACCCTCGTCTTCTTGATCACTCCAGCTCACCTAATTAATTTTGACTTATTCACGTTCAGGCTACTCGTCTTCATTACTTTTTAGATCGCTTGATGTTTGTGAATCAATGTACACCTGCTGGCCAAGTGAGAAAACAATTTGCTGCATCAACATACTACATCAGGAAACACATGATGGTATTTCTGTATATTCTCTTTCGTTTGTATGGTGCATTCCAGGTGGACCAAATCACTTTCAACAGTTACAGTTTCCAATAGTTGACATCTGGATGCCTTCCCCTTCCTCCAACAAATTTTAATCTTCCCCTTTTGTGGATCAGTCTGCTTCTGCTCTTGGGTCTGCTAATTTTCTGTTGCCAAGGAGTATATATGTATCTATTATCTATTGTCGCAGGCTTGAGATCCACCAGCAAAGAGCCTTATGGCCTGATTGTGACTTCTTTTTTATCTTCAACCTTGTGACTGGGTTTCTGGGGAAATGTATGCTGACTCTTGGTTTTTGCTTGTCGATAACAGCATAATTACAATTGCTATGTGTGGTCAGTACATTTGACTCACAGAAAATTTGCATGAACACATCAATACTCAGTTTATGATGATGGCTTCTTTTGGCAAATGAACGTGTTCTTGTGGCATCTCACCCAACTTGCCTCATCAAGTCATCAAACAACAGCACATTTCTCATTTTTGTATCGAGAAATGCCTACGTCCACATTTGGTGATATACATCCAATGAATTCAATTGCATGTATGTTTCTCTGCATCTTGGTATCATTGGGTGCCATCGCTGTGGTAGCAGATAACTCTATGAAACAACGGCTCAACGAAGGTCTGTTGAAAAAGATTTTTAGTCAGGATCAATTTTCCAAAGCCTGTTGGCACAGTGACGATCATAGTGAAGGGGCATTTATATGATATCTAATACTTAATCTACCCTAAATGTGCATGCGGTTGAGTCACATGTAAATGGGCTAAAACTGACGAATCTTAATGCCTTTGTTTTGTGTAAAACATAGTTAATTGAATACACGGCAAACACGGTATAGTGTTTAAGATAAGAGATAATTGAAAAAAAATTACATATTCATAACATTAGACAATTCAAACATAAGGAACTAGGGGCTACACCAGCAATCAATACTGTGCCACCAAACATTTCGTGGCACTGAAAGATACTGGATGCCTATCTCGGGTAAGATAGGGCACAAAAAAAAGTCACAAAAAAGGAAATCAAAGAAGGGGCAGTGACCGACGGGAAGGAAGATGTACGGATGTAAGAGAGAAAGAAGAAGGATGGAAAGAAATGGAAGCCGACAATGTTAACATACTTCCTCGTATTTTTAATTTCGTTTTCTCTTTCCTTTTTCTCTCTGTCTCTCGTATTTTTGTTTCCTGCTTTACTTCCGGCGGATGGCCTGTGGTGGGTTTTGCGGTATTTTCAACACTTCATACATTACTTAAACATTTCGGCGGTAGACGGTACATTTTCGGTGGCGACCAGCGGCAGGGCCGCTCTCTGTCCCCGAAAACCAGTTGGGATCTTTGGGAGCGGCGGCACAGGGTGGCAGACAGCAGAACTCGGCGGCAAACAGCAGGCATCAGGTGGCACCTGGTAGCAGACCCTTCTTGATTACATTTGTACCGCTGTCTGCTGCTCTCTTTCACCATCTGCTACATTCCGCCGCAAGTCTTTGAATGGTTACTACTATTGCATGTAAAATACGAAATTGGATGAAACCTAAAACCGGACGAGTAACGAAAGAATACTACATTAAATGTTTTCATATGTACGTACGAGCTCTGTGGAAAAAACACGCATATTACATCTTAGGTCAGTAGTGTGATGAGATTGTGGGTAGCGCATATACAGACACATACATGCTGAGAAATCATTTGCAAATGTAACAGAGTTGACTTAGATTTCCAGCCCTATATTTACATCAATGATTACACACACACAAATACATGCAAACATACATCCATACATACATACATACATACATACATACATACATACATACATACATACATACATACATGCATGCATGCATGCATACATACATACATACATACATACATACATACATACATACATACATACAAACACATTCTTGCACAGTTGTAACCATGTTTTTTGTAACTGATCCCATCATGGAGATACTTTGAAATCACCCTCTTCCACTCTAAAAAAAAATCAATAAATAAATAATGCAATAGAACTTTAATTCATTTATCTTTCAACTTCAACTACCTGTACATGTACATAAAGCATATATCAGAAATAGAGAACAAGTTTAAAACTTGGCATTTGCTCAATTGTTTAGGCCTGTGCTTATCTACAAGAGAGAATAATAATGGTATGCACTCATATACATGCATACACTTTCTTTTCAAGCAGAACAAAGGACAAACCCACAAAAATGTTCAATGGAGAAAATGTTATAAATAGATTTTGTCGTTCAAAGCAGATTATGCAATATAAAAATGTGTGTCTTTCAAATCACAAGTGCTTTTATGTAGACGCCACATATTCATGAGATAGTCTATTGATCATTTGTATTCTTGGGATCAATCATCTAATGTACGTATAATCTACATTAATGTGCCAGTCTACTCTGTAGGTGCTGATCTGTAAGCAGAGGCTGAATATAGGCGTCAGTGATCAGAGACCACATTAAGTTATTTTCTTTAGCTGTTACTAATGAATGTGATACAACATCTACGGGAACATACATATCACTTATAAAAATGTTATCCTTTCACCAAATAGCCTGTCTTGCTCAGTTTGTGGAAAAAGTTTTAATCTAATCCAAAAATTTGTAGAGTCACAATGATGTTGTGATATACAGTCCACAAGTCCGAAGGTGGGATGACTGGCATCGGTACTTGGTTGGAATTTTTCATGTATTTTGTTTCATACCACACCAACATAAGATTTTGTTGTTGTACGGATTTCATTGCCTCTGTGTTGTGATGGTTTTATTTTTGTTATAAGGGGAGCAATATTAGAGATTTATATAATAGCCCTTCTGTAAATATTCCACAGAGTTTTTTACATTCTTCTTCTGATAAAAGCCTTTTTCTTCCCTTTTTTCATTTCCCTTTCCATGCCATTTGCCTTGTTCAGAAACTGTCAGGCTGTGTATCTAGATTGTGGTATGTAGGCAGCAGCTTTTCGATGTGCATGTACAAGTATTGAAAGAAAAGAATGAAAATTCATTAATTTAATCAATTAATTAATTAATTGGGTGGTGGGGTAGGTGTTTCAAAGTAATTCCATGATTGCTTCCATTCCAAAGAACATATTCATGTGTTACATATGTGTGCAAGATTTTGTGTGTGTGTGTGTGTGTGTGTGTGTGTGTGTGCATGTGCTTGTGCTTTAAGTTAAATTGATGTTGTAAATAGGACAGAAAGATAGGCAAGCTGTGCTGCAATTTAAAAAATCTCTCTGTATATACATGCATGTGTCTGAATATGCTCTACCTCATGAATAAATGAAACCATTTTAGCTTCCTAGAATATCATGCATTCGCCATTTCAGAGCTAAGATGCATCATTCATGTATTTGGGTTTTTTACGGCACTGGTATACAAGTTAAGCATTTGATGTGGTACTGTTTAGTTACTTGTTCGGCTCTAGGTTCCACCCAATGTCTTATTTTACATGCAATAGTATTCGCCATTCAAAAGGCTAGCGGCAGATGGCGGCAGACAGCGGCACAGAGCGGCAGAAATATAATCAAGAAGGGCTGCCGCTGGGTGCCACTGTCTGCCGCCGAGTGCCGCTGTCTGCTGCCGTGTGCTGCTTATCCCAAAACACCCCTACTTGTCTTCGGCAGGAGACTGCAGCAAAGAGCGCCGCTGCCGCGAAATGCCGCTGGGCACCGCCCAAAAGGCACCATCTGCCGCCGACAGGTTTTACTAGTAATAGCAGTTTTGTGTGACATAGAGTGGTGTAAAGTGCTGGGCCTGCTTGTTGTGATTAGATATTAATACTTGCACATGCTCACATAAACACTTTCATGTGGTTTGCATCACTCGAGTGTCTGAATCGAATTCCCTTTGCTGCAATATCCTTGGACTATTAAGTTTCCACAGAAAATGAGGTACAATGTATATATTTTAAACCGTCCAGTTGTCAAAGCGTCCCGAATTCAAACCAGCTCTCTAAATAGTAATTTAGACTTTACCTAGTACCTTAGAATGTACCTTATCCTGCTTACGTCAAAATCATACATAACATGTATTACGATCATGTAGTTGCTTGTAAGTACTACATTAAGATGTCAGTAATTGCCGCGATATACAGATCAACATTGTGTTGCAGGATGGACCACCAGACCTGAAGCAAATATTATTAGCTCTTGTTGAGTCAAAATATTTCTAACAACAACAGCGACATGGGACAACATTAAAAAAAATGAAAGAAATTAAATCCGAATCTGTGCGTCATGTAAATTTATGATATTGTACAAAAAAAGGCCAGGCAATAGACAGTTTCATCGGAAATAAAGGTGAATTAAGAGTTATTAAATCATATTTGAAAGATGAATATATTGAAATATATTGCCAAGTAGCAACACAACTTTATTTAGCTTACCGTTGGAATTCCCCCATGTAATTGCAACTTCAGTAATGCAATACTGTCGACGCAGGCCCACTATCCACCATGGGTTATCCTCTGATTTTGTACTAGAACAACCGCCTTCATCAATATCAGTCTGTTTGTTGCCGTCCACTGATTTATTTGCATGATATTTTGCATTATCTCTAAACATCGTGCTCTGCCAAGCTGGTCTTTCAATGGCCAGGTTTGTTGTACCTTTATATCACCAAGTAAATTGATTTATCGTAAGTTTGTATTTTGAGACATAAACTTCAATCTGATCCACTCTGTTTGGTTCCAACAAACAGAGAAATAGTACATGATATTATCAACACAGCAGTGTAAGTGACAAGTTTGCCCTTAAACAAGCTCTCGGACGCTGTAACAAACGTGATTGAATATAGAAATGTGTATTTTGTTCCATGTGTTCTATCATGCACTACGAGTAGCCAGCGTTATCATAGACTACTTTAGGGCGTCTAAGAGAAAAATACCGTGTTAACCGTGATATCGTCATTATCTACAAACGTCGTGCTCTACCAAGCTGTTCTTTAAATGGCCAGATTTGTTGTACCTTTATATCACCAAATAAATTGATGAATCGTGAGTTTGTAATTCTGAAACATAAACTTCCAACTGATCCACTTTGCTTGGTTCTAACAAACAGAGAAATAGATGTTATCAACATAGCCGTGTAAATGACAAGTTTGCCATTAACCAAGCTCTTGGACACTGTTACAAATATGATTGAATATAGAAATGTGTATTATTTTCAATGGTACTTATCATACAGTGTGCGTTGCCAGTGTTATCATCAACCACTTTCGCCCGTCTTACAAGAAAAATACCGTGTTTTCTGTATAGGTAAGTACGCGTTTCCTAGAAAAGTAAAAAGAACACTTTATGTTTTTAATCACACGTATTCTAGGCTAACCTACCGTTTTGAAACAGGTCGATAGCATGGAAACCTGAGGAAAAACATGTTAAATATCTAATTTATGTGCGGATACACGGGAAAAACCTAAGATTTACTCTCAACAGCGCCTTTATGCACGGAAGAATAAAAAATTATCAGAAAGGGGTGAATGCTTTTTTGATTTTAGGCAAAAAAGCATTTATTGAAATTGACCCATCATAGAATCAGGTCTTAGCAAATGTACTTACTCTTTCCATATACCAGACTAATCCAACATGCCAGGGATGTGGTAAGGTATGCATATTTCATATCTTTGCTTTTATTATTCGAAGCCGATGACGAAACAGCTTTGTCTTGGGAAAATGTTTTCTCTGCCTGATACCAGTGGTGGAGAAGGCAGCGATGGGAGAATACAATTCTTGACCGCTGATTATATCTTTCTGTATACTGAAAACGTTTAAAACAGACAGAATAGTGAGAGACGTAGTTGTTGAAAACCATTTCGAGTACGGAAATTATAGTTTATTAGATTATGGCGAGAAGTTCAAAATATTCACTAAGCTTGCTCAGGACAAATCACTAGCTGTCTAATTATAGAGTAGTAGCAGAATGTCGCGTGAGAAGGAAAGTAAAGCCTTATGTCAGATCTCAGTGTAAAAGTTTCCCAATCACTCGTATCTTTTTGTGACCATAGAAATATCGACTTTGTCTGATGTTTTAATTGTAACCTTGGCATTAGATAGTTAAAATCAGAGTTGCAACTAAGTCGACCTGTCCGAGTATCAGATCAGCTGGCTTTGGATGTCAGGTTCGACTAAATCGCTTGGCGTTTTTTATCCAACAATAGCTGTTGCCTTAACTGACAACGGAGATGCAGTGTAAAATATTATATTTAAATGTGGGAAACGAAGGGTTCAAAGAACAAAATGGCCATGCTTCTGGGGTGTTAATGTGAGGTTGGGACTGACCACGTGAAACATCAATCATATTAGCATGCCTGCACTGCAACATGGCATGGCGGGTATATTTACCCGAAAATCTTAATACTCTGCGCCATAATCAATTACACATATCAGCCCGCAAATGATATGCTCATCATAATTACTTATAAATCGCAAAGGTTCTGGTAAGCGGAGCCATTAGCTGCAGCCGAATACGTCAGATTAAACGTTTCCACTGACCAGTTAATAGCTTAATCATCGGCTGCCATTATTTGTTGCAATAAATATGTTGATAATAATATCTACCTGCTATTCGCTTGACACTTACCACAAATATGATGAATGAGCATTACGTTTCGTGGCAACTTTTATTTTTATTATCAATCACACCTGGATATAAAATTTGAGTGGCGCTAATTTTACTGTGCAGCGTTTGAAATTGCTGTCACCTTCAAAAACTTCTCTGAAAAGGTTTACAGGCTAGCAATTCGGCAAAATGAAACTACAACTGGCAATTCTGGGAACATTTAAGCTACAAATGATTTTATTTCCCTCACAACCCAAATCAGGGGGTAAACGATGGTTGGTTGGACAGGCATAAGAATTCAACTTTCACATTGTGCGAAGTACAGCTCGATCACGTGATTATGGGCCAAAAACCAAACAATGCAAAAACTTCAATTTTAATTATAAATTTATAGCGGTTTAAGTAAAGGGCCCTCTTTACATAAGCTGGTAAGCCAGTTGAGGTTACAGTATGGTCTATTATCCGTCATCGGTCGTCTGTCGTTTGTGCATTATCCGTCTGTCCGCTATTCACATTTTCGACTTCCTCCTGTAACCGTCAGTCAGATTCACTTCAAACTTGATGGACATGTACCTTGGGTGGTTTTAAACTGTATTTATTCAAATGGTCATGCTTAAGTTATTTTTAGATCTTTTATAGTTTATTTTGTTGTTCATTTCTTGGAAAATCTTTAAGAAATATTCTGCTCCGACACCGCTAGGACAATTGCTTTGAAAATGCATAGGGACACTCCTGGAAACCTCTAGACATTAATTTGTCGAAGAAATGGCGTGGTGATCTTTTTCTATTTTTTACAATTTTTTATGTGTTAATGCGTTTCTCGACTTCACGTAACCCGTCATTAAGATTGGTCTGAAGTATAGTGGACATATATCTTGTGGGAGGGGTAAACAAAGATATGCACTAAGTAGTGATACTGTGGATCCCAGAATGTAAACAATCAAACGTTCGGGTACTTATAGGTTAATGCATGCAATGATATTGACCAGTATGTGGGATCAACGAGGCTTGCAATGGGAATACACATTTTCTGCTTCTCCAAAACTGTAAACCAGATTAACTTCAAACTCCATGGGAATGTACCTTTGCTGGGTCTCTAACGAATTTGTTCAAATGATCTTGCTTCATTGATTTTTGGATTTTTTCTTATTTGATTTCTTTTTTTGTGTGTGTGTGTGTGTGTGTGATTTTGTGTAACTTTTGGTTAAAATCTTTAAACATCATCATCTCAAAAATCACCGGGCCAATTACTTTGAAATTGTACGCGGACACTCTACCCCCCCCCCCCCCCCGACCTTTTTATTCAAGGAGTGGCGCTGTGGTTCTTTTTTTTTCTTTTTTACGAATTTGAAATTTGTGTGTGTTTAGGCTATTTATTGTGTGTGTTTATTTAGGCTATTTATGATTCATTCTTCAAAACGATCACTGAGACTGCTCTGAAACGTACTGGGTATGTGGCTTGTGAGAGAAGAAACAAAGTTGTTCAATAAGCAGTGATACTATGGATCCCTCACTTTTATCGAATATTTCAATTCGGGTACTTCTGGGTTAATCCGTTCCTTCGTATTGAACACCATACAAGTCAATGGGAATTGGAATGGAAATTCTCATTTTCTACTTTTTCTTCATAGCCGTAAATCACATCCACTTCAACATTGGTGGGAATATTCCTCAGCTGGTTTACCAGGCCTGTTCAAAGGGTTACTTTTTAGTGATTCGTTTCCGGTTTTTATCATTTTTTATGTTAAATTTTAGGACAAAATCTAAGAAAATTTACTTCTCAGAAAACGCTTAGCCAGTTCCCTTGAAACTATATGGAGTCACTTTTATTAACCCCCAGACCTTCATTAGTTCAGCAGGAGACGCTGCAGTTTTTTCTATTTTTCTGAATTTTGGCATGTTTTCCCTATTTTTGACCCTTTGTTCAAAACCCACACTTGGTGAGAATGTCGTTGTGGGTGGGTTAATAAAACCCTTCACTTACCAGTGATAATTTGGATCCATGAATTTTAGTGATTTTGTTTCAGTTTGGGTACCTGTCGGTTAATGCATGCATTCCTATTAATTACCATATAAGTGAATGGGAATTGCAATGGAAACTTACATTTTTTCTTCCCCTCCAACATCCTTTTTCGCTGGACTAGAGTGGGACTTATATTGGGTTGAATGCCACTAACACTAACGTGACTAACAGTCCTGCCACTGTGCCTGATGGAGACACGCCTTCAGTCGCTCAGAAGCAGTATTACGTGGATCGTATCCTCAATGGCATAATTCAAAATGGCAAGCGTTGGTACAGAATTGAGTGGTGGGTTTTCCCAAAGCTGCAGATTTTACTTGGGAACCAGAGAAACATATTCCTGTGGCCTTGAGGCAGCAATTTCACGCCAGGCGTACTCAGGCACAAAAAGGGAAGAAACGACGGAGAAAGCGTGCTGTCAATTACACTGCGCGGTAATTGAATTTAACACTATAGTTGATAGCTTTTTTTCTATTTGGCCCCTTCTTGTCTTTGTGTCTGTCCAACTGGTTCGCCTCCGTGTGCTGCCATCTTGCGTCAACGAGTCTACTTACCCTTTTTTCTTTCTCGTCTCCCCTAAACTTAAAAGTTAAGCTTCCCATTTGTTTGTCTTCTAAATATGAGCTAGCCCTATATGCGACACATATAAAGAAAGTCGTCGAGCAGGTTCGGTCAGATACTCGTTTGAAGTGGAACTTGACACTACGTTTTGCCTTGCCGTCTCCACGTTTTCCATGGGCAGTTACAGCATATATCTGATGGTTGCGTGTCTGGGAGCTTTGTGCGTACGTATTACCTCGTGTTTTGTCGGTTTTGTCTTTAATCGTGTATTTTTATTCTATTTTGGATAAATATCGCTGTTAATTATCGTTTTGCAGCCGGTCGTTCATTGTGACACGTAGCAATATATTTCTGACATACAGGCGGATTGTCAGGCCATAAAATTTCCGCAAGTATTTTGATATTAAGTTTTTGCGCTAATTAAAAGTATTCTGCGCATATGTCGTTATATCTGCTTGCCACGCCCGAGATGTAAAGTTTTCAGAATTGAGAATTTAAAGTTGAATACATTTCAACTAGGCGCGGTTAAATGTTTAGATTTATTATATAACTTTAAAGCACCTTTCAGGTTTGAGCTCAAACCTGTGTATTGATATTGAAAGTGTATTTGAAACTGAGTCATATTATTACTAGACATCATGTCTTGGTATAAATATTAATATTTGTTTGTCGAAGTTGTATCCACGCCACGTTGCACAAGATTCACTTGTGTCTGTTGAACGGGTTTCATTAAGATTATTGCCACGTAAAATGTATTTTGCGCACGCAGTTGAATCATGAAATTTGTGCAACAGTTGTGTAATTTGCATGGATAAAATTATATGCACGTCGCTAGAAATGTGTAAAGTTGCACCAGTATATGGATACATTTTAGCTATGGTCTAATGGTAGCGAGTAAATCAGGTTTTGTATCTATACTGAAAGACGGTTATGATATGATATGAAGTAAAAGTTAAATATTGTATACGCGAGATTTGAAAATTCCTGACGCGGGCTAATATGTAAAAGATTAAAGATTTCTGTGTATGCGTCGAATATATACTGAATTAACAAGTTACAAAATGTTTCATGTATAAAAAAGTACTTATCGTAATATGTATTAAGTGTATACGGGTTTGCTTTTCCAGTTTATGGGAAGCACGGGAAGCTCAAAGGAATTCATATGTCGTTCGTGGTCAGAGGTACCGCACCTGCAATGTTATCTGGGCTCCCAATAATGGAATAAAAAATTGGTTCTCGTTGACAATTCACGCCTTCAGTTTTTTTGTGTATGACACGTGCTTTTGAGCTGACAAATCTTGTGTCTGTTGCAGGCACATTTTTTTTCTGAACATAGACATAGGTTTTAACATGGTTAAGATTTTTTTCTTTTTTCACTATTATAATTCACTTGTTAAAATTAGCCATAATGGCTCATGGTATTGCTTAAGTTCCAGGCTCGTGGCCATGTTTTGGCATGCCATTACGGACCCAGTGACTTCATGGTATGATATTCATACCACATCAGTATAATGTTAGTTTTTTCACCCTTTCGTTTGAGCCCTGATCTGTCATGTTCCGTGTTGTATGCACTGCTTTTCTAAAATTGCCTGCTTGTCTTAAGTGACTGGCATTAAATTTTTCAGCTGACTTTTATTAGTTGTCTGTGAAATTTTTACGTTAACAACTCATTCTAGATTCGGTTGTGACACGATTTCCATGAGCGTGCTACATGGGATATTATCATATTTTATGTTCGGGGATCCTGTTGGTATACACGGTCTTTCTTTCATAATTGAGAACATTATATAGGGACAACAAATATTATAATTCACAAACTGTATGACCTTAGTACAAATATTTGTTCCCAGGCTATTGTTTAAACTTTTTTAGCTGCGTCAATTTTGTGTGTGGCCTTGCTGCCCGCGTATGCTCACAGCTTTCGTATACATATGAATGGTTACACTAATTTTGATATATGGGTCTACATCAAATTCATTGTCTTATATTTCGCAATTTTATAACGTGCGCGACAAAAATTGATAATGAATCGCGGAGTGTTCACTATTTTGCATTGTGTGCACCAGTGACGGTAACCTGAGCGTTGTCCTACTGGTTACCGGACCTTACCAGACATACATGTATCTGCAGTACCGTCGTTGAACACTTTAGTGATTATGTAGTTCCTGCAACTCTGTCGTCATGCCCATTCCTGGTAGCTAAGGACAAACTTGAACGTACGGAATGTGTCTCATTCGTACGCAAAGTTTCAGAGCCCCACTGTGGATCCATAATTATGGTTACGAACCTGTACTTGTGTGTTTTATGGCTCTCACTTATAGATAGTGCGAGAAGGAAATCATTACAGAATCTCAGATTCGTATTGATGCTATAATCGTCATAGCATCTCGTATCATGTGCCTTATGAGTTATAATACTGCGGACAATTACGATGCTTTACGTCATCCATAAATGACAGAACATTAACTTTTATCTTGTGTCGTAAACATGTTTTAAATTATCATACGTACTTTTTGTTCCATAATAACAATTTATCGTTTTCAGTAATCGTTATATTATATTATTCATGAACATTACAGAAATTGATTTCATTTCCAAACGCGGAGCGTTTGCTTGGCGACAGCGGGCTGGTGTTATACAGGACTTGACTAAGTTTTAAAAACCCACAGCCGTGCAATACCGAGTTAGCAGCATGGGCAGTCATCACAACGAGAACCAATTAAGTATCATGTTAAACTTGAAATTTAGACTAGTTACTGAAACTTTTTAGAATTTGGAAAGTTTGGCCAACTTCATAGATTTCAAGCTACAAGAGTGCATTTTAATTCAACTTTATTTAAAATCCATACGCTTGTGGACTTGATATTTTGGCCTCAAAACAAGATCTTTGAGAAGTAACGTCTGCAAAACTCTCATGTACATTAGTCTTCTAGTTTTAAGGAAACATTAAAATGTCTACGTCTATCAAAGCACACATTATAAAGGGCAGAGGTGAAGTGAACATAGGTTCAGAAAACCTTTTTGGGAGTCGTCAGGAACCTCCGCGCTCGTCACCTATATATGACGGATCATGAGTTTGTAAGGTGTGGAAGCTCACAATCAAAGTCTGAAACGTCGGTGCTGGTTTATTCTTGGAGTGGAAGGGGATGAGTAGCATGGTGCAAGCAAGGTGGTTAGTGGTGGCATAGACGCACATTTAAGAGATTCCCCCTGAGATCCCATATAAAACATAACTAAATAGATCGGTCTTGTGTAGCGTATCCCCTGAGACTTGCCATTGAACTGAAACGTCATATTTTTCAAAATATTTCTCATTTTTGCAGCTTTAACAGTCAAATCCTTAATGTGGCTAGACCAGAACGGCCTGTTAGACCTAAATATTAGTATGTCAGAATGCGTTTGCATAAAGACTAGATGGGCGTACTGTAGAGGCTATCTACTATGCTGAGGTGTTATGGGTAATACGCGAACTTATCCACCCATGACGGAAATAAAATTCGGTATTCTGTGATCATTACCAAACATTTTATGTTTGCAACTGTCACGGTAATCTGGTATAAGTGGCAGTGACGTTGAAGAGAAACAGAATTTTATTCTCCCATAATGCCACAAGATGGCAGTCCAGTTATGTCCCATATCACTAGCTATGTGTGCACTTCCTAGACATCTTACAAAATCTCGACAAGTCAGTCGATCGATCAATAAAGGTAGAACTTTTATGCAAATGAAGGGAGAATTTGTTAATTGTACTGTCAGTATATATGAACATGTGCCATGAAAATACATCGATATCAAATGTGTCAAGTTATGGATACATTTGCGAATAAATGGTATATAGGACACTATCTATATGTGCACTTATCAGGAAGTAATGGAACTGAAACCTTAATTGTGTATCACCAAGCTGAATCGTCAGCCAACCAGCCCCAGGTGAAGATGGAGTACGGGGACGGACTATTTAGTCTCAGATTTGGTTGGCAGGCACTCTGTGTGTCTATGTGCACAAAGAAACAAACAAGCAAACAAACAAAAATCTAGGTTCGTACAAAATACCACATTTTCCAATCGTATGGTGCGAAATCCGGGAAATTTTGCAATTAAGTTAACCTTTACTATTCAGGGTACATACATGAAATGGGATGTAAACTCTACAGGGAGTGCAAGATGCAGGGCCATTCCCCGGGTGCCATATTACGATCACTATCTATTTAGTACCCTTCACGGGATCAGGTCTTTTTGAAAGACTACACTCAAGGCCATTATATTCGACGTTATGAATGCGTGTAAATGTGAATTCACATTCACCAGTCTGTGCCCATTTAAACATCACGTATTTTACTTATTGACTTTTTGCAGAACCAAGGCACTTTCTTTTGTTGTAAAAAAATGCCAATATTTGTAATTCTTACACCCTGTTTTTGCAGCGGCTGGTTCCTGTTTGTGCTTCAGGTATTAGCGTCTCCCCATTGACACCTATCGCCAAAGAAACCCTTACCCTTGTCCTCACATTTTCACAGTACCAAAATTTTTGGTATTTAACAATAGGGTTAAGATCAAGATGGAACAGTTTTCGCTGTTAACCCCAAAGGTAACGAAGCATTATTCCGTGGTAATGTTTTGCTTTCCTTCTTGTAATTTTCTCAAGCCAACCAGGGTAGACTACTGAAATGTACAGAGTGTTTTTTTTTTTTTTTTTGCTTGCTTTTGACATATTGTTCATGTACGTATGGTACATAAATCATACCTTGTATTTGCTTGATAATAAGAAAAAAACTAACAAAATTGCACAGCGCGTTATGGTGTAGTGGAGTGACTATATCGCAGTAAAATTGTAAAAACTGATGTTCTCATTTTCAACAGCCATTATTGGCATAGCTATTGTAAAGTTACAACGGCTGACCGTTATGTCTACATGAAGCTTTTACATTCTTAAGATTTAATATCCGACGCCGATGACCATGACTTTCATACCTATTTTAAAAAGAAAAGGGAAGTAAACATCCTTCTCGTCAGCGCCTCTTAGGCTGTTTGTTAGAAAGATACATTCTTATTCATTCATATCTTATTTAACTTTGCTTTGTCAATGTCGACAGATATAAAACCGTGTATTTACAAATAGCATAAAAAAGCAATGTCTTCATTTCGACCCTCTTTTCCTTATACGTCACGGTACGGCACAAATGTTTTGATATGGGTCAGTGAATCAAAAAGTTTGAAGTCCCAAAATTTCATCTACACAAATTTAGGACGACAAACCGAAAAGCCTCACACAATGTAACATTGACACAGCGTCAGAGGGGATGTAAGACGAAGAGGTTTAAATATTTATAGACTTTTATGGATATATCGATACTCATGCAGGCGATTCTTGCACTTCCTGCAAATTCAGTACCTTCACGCTTCGATGCGTGACTGGGTTACCTTGGGGTATCACACCAGGGTAATCTTCCCCTCTCTGTATTCTTGTATTATCCTTTCTATAAAGCCCATAATTGTAAATATGTAAAGACAAAGTATGTTCACTTACTTGAAAGTGATATCTGACAGTCTTGCTGCAGAAAATATCCCAAATACAATGTCATCACCTCAACCAGGCTCTCACCCTGACCCAAGTGTGTATGCTACTTCCTGGTTCAAGAATAAACTGAGTATGGCGCTTCAAACTAGGACACATTTTTGTGAGTTGATGCCCATCCATGTAAAACGTCCCGGCGTCCGTGATAGGCAGGTCAAGCTTTTATACAAATACAGACAGGAGTATGTCCATTAAATGAGATGTTTAAATCTTGCTGGTTGAAAGAACATTCGGTGGAAACAATGAGGCGTGATTCAACAGAACGGCAGTGTCAACTGCACAAAAAGTTGACATAACAGAGGCCTAATTAATCAGGGGGGTTTTGTTGTTGTTGTTGTTTTTGTTTTGGTTTGGTTTGTTTTTTTTTTTTTTTTTTTTGTTTGTTTCGTTTTGTTTTGTTTTGTTTTGTTTTATTTTGTTTTTCTTTTTGTTTATTTTGTTTTTTGTGATAATGAAATCTGGCTATAAAGCTTAAAGTGACTGCCAAGAAATAGTGTTGTTGGGTCAACGTACTATCGATATCGTTAAGGCAAGGCTGAGACTAGCCAAAGCAACATATATGCAGTAAATCAAAAATTACATGATGTCTATTAAGGGCGCACTCCAAGGCTACGATTTCTGGGAGGGGCATGTATTTTCTAACTCGTACTCCAACAGGCCATAAAGTCTCGCTAAACAAATCCTTAACCTCATAGAGAAGAATAGTCACTTTGGATGACTTGAATCTTGCATGTAGATTTTATACACAGCATATGTGCCGTACTTCAAACCCTTTTCCGTATAATCTCTTAGATCTTCAGTTTCTGCACATGGATCAACATCATATATGCATAAACCCTTATTGGGTTTGGCGGAACCACGAAACCGATTGTAATGTGGCTTTGCTTTTCCAGTGATAACTCGTCATAGCTAATTTCCTGTCGACGTCGACGACTTAGTTCGCCAGTAGAAAAATTGGGATCTATCTGACTTAACAGATAATTTATTCAATGACGCACCACTGGAAATATGTGCGAAGCTAGCTCTATCAAGTGACAGGTGACTATATGCATGTCATAGAGACGAATCACGAGAAGTTGAACCGGATATGCCTATTGGCCTGTTCATATCATAAGGTCCAAGTATGTACCCATTTGTCCTGCCCGGACGAGGAATATAAGCATTGTTGCCCAAAATACCCCGACCAGTGGAAAAAAATATGCAAAATGGGAACACCTGCAGTTCATTGTAAACAAAACATATGTGCTCCATAAATAAGGGCTACACCCCCCCCCCCCGCCGTTCTGTTTTTATCTATTTATTTTTGTCCAACATATTGGCTTATGTACAGGAGTTGCTTACTGTCAAACCAGTAAATCATGCTATCAGACGTTGTATATCAAGAGTAAAAGTTCTAGTTCATTGGCATACCGTATGCTTTCACTTAAAACTTTTCATTTGCCAAATATAAAGTTAATTCAACAATATCATTGTTTAATCTTTTCATTATCATCAATTTGCTTGTTTTGTAGATGCATCATTTATAAAATTCTTACCTAAAATGACTGAGGGGTGGACATTATTTATATATGTATATATATATATATATATATATATATATATATAGAGAGAGAGAGAGAGAGAGAGAGAGAGAGAGTGAGAGAGAGACAGAGACAGACAAACAGACAGACAGACAGACAGAAAAATATTACCGTCACCGACATATATCTCAATTTGATGCTTTCATCCAGTTACAGTAAGTATCGTTTTAAATTTAACATTCAGGAAACTTCCTTTTTTATTGTCCATATTTCTGAGTCCATTTTTTAAATAATTCCTTTAGATTAATGCGTTATTATTTCTGAACACACATGTAATCTCTGAGACATGATGACAAATTAAAATCAATTCATAAATCACTTTTGTCATTCCGGGGCGACTTTGTGGATATGTTCCCGGCAGATTTTAACGGTCCAGAGGGCAAGATAGTCCTAATTTATGGGTGCAGTGCACAACTGACTCTGTAGAATTTTGAATCTGAAAACTTAAGTTCTATAAAAAGTAGCAATTGGCACAATGATTTTGCTAGAATGTGCTTAAATGAGCTGGGACATGGGGTCGTTAAGCAGGCGCAAAATATTTTCCCCAAAAGTGTAATAAAGTACAAAGCTTTTCGTACGGTCCGAAACAATATGTGTTAGCCTTTAGTTAGTGGGTTGGTGCACTTTGCGTCTTTCAATTACTAGTTCCATGCTGGTGCTCTGGTGATGTCAGAAACAAACGTAAACATATATATATATATATATATATATATATATATATATATATATATATGTTTATATATATGTATATATACATATATATATATATATATATATATATATATATATATATATATATATATATATATATATTTCCACGGACGCTTATACTATTTAGTATTCATTTTTTATTTATTTTTTACTCTTAAGCAACTTGTAATTGGGTATATGGCCCCAGAACACACTTTACGGATTCTCAAAAAAATAGCAGTTAGTATATGTAGTGAGTGTATTTCTTTCTAGACTAAACAAAGCACATAAAGTAACCAGTAAAACATTATCCTCGGTTTTTAGTCGGGTATGTGTATTTTTAGCAGATAAACGGGCTTTTATTCCAAAGAACGACTAAGTCGATTACGGACATAATGTTATTGTAGAGACTCGGGCACATATCTAAAAAAATATCGTGTGTACAAAAAAAATAAGATACAGTTTTGCTTCTATGCACGTTCAAAAATAAATCACGAAAAAGATCGCACGATTGCCCTCCATAGTGATATATTTGTTTTTTCCTTTTTTTTTTTTATTTATTTTTTTTTCATTTCGATGCACCCTTAAACTGTATTAAGGTAAACTGCTCAGAATATGACCATGTTTGTTAGCACCCCGACTTCACCTGCACTGAAAGCCGTTTCTGGCCTGTATCCCTCATTTCGGCACAAACCGACTGCTGCCTCTATGATACCGATCACTTGAATACTTTAGGTAACGAAGACATGGTGATGAGTCATCAAATTATTTTTTTAAAAGTATTTGTTATGTACTGCGTAAAACACTTACACAATACATCACCGAAAAGATCACACCATTCCCCTTAAAAGTAATTTAGCATTGTTGTTGTTGTTTTTGTTTTTTTTGTTTTTTTATTTTGTTTTTGTTTTTTTTTTCCTTCTGAAAATGTATCCAGATAAACTGCTCAGAATTTGTGCATGTTTGCTAGCACCCCGACTTGACATGTGTTGAAAGCCGTCTCTGTCCTGTATCCCTTATTTAGGCACAAAACGACTCCTGCCTCTGTGATACCGACCACTTGGATCACAGGCGCTCGTAACGTCCAGTCAGTCAAGCTTCCGTTCTAACATACGCGGTGTGTGTGTGTGTGGGGGGGGGGGGGGAGGAGTAGTGGATTAAGAGGATGGACCTGGAACATCTGTGCGTTCAATAACCCACATAGGGCCATATCTGCAATAAAATATTGTGTATTCATCTGTGCAGTCAATTATTTGTGCTAATAAGATGGTGGCGGATGGGCCTAAAACCACAACGTCATCACATGGAGCTCCTATAAGAGCTCAATGTTATTAGCACAAATAATTGCATCCTCAGCAGCACATGCAAATCACTCTTGTCAAATATATAAAACCTACAGATAGTCCACACTTCCATTAGACAAGACTTGCAATGAATTGACCTGGACTAAAATTATCCAGTCAATGATTTGTCCAAAATGATAAAAATTATCACTAATTCCAGGTCTCTAACAAAAAATGGCCATACGAACAGATGGCATATATTAATGTTTACACTGATAAGTGACACATTTGCAGCTAGAAACGAGGTGACATGAGCAAGAAATTTCACTCTGAAATTCTGAAATAGAAAAATGTCAGTCAGAAATGCTGCCACAATACTGGGCAGAATAGACACCATACATGTTGTCATAAGGTATAGAATCTGAAATGTGCAATGTGAAATCTTGCTTGGCAAGCTAGTAATACACCGGTCCTGTGCAGATGGTCCAACTGCATCCTTTCACCCCATACATTTGTGTCCTTTGTTGACTGCACAGTGCCTTCGGGTCTATAGATGAAGACATGTCCTGATTTAATTGGTACATAATCTCCAGGATCAGGAGCAAATGATAGAGGGTACACAACTGCAACATCTTCCGTTGCAGTTGGTGAACATTAATGTAGCTCTACAATGCACTGAAAGCTCTCCCTACCATGAAAAAATGACGGACGATGTGTACTTCCTCTTAGCTTGGCTAAAGATCCAGCAGGAACCAAACCTGACCAAGCATGTACAGATTCTACAGCCAACATGCAAGTTTCCCCATTGCCTGTACTGTTGTTGACATAAATACTGTCACCAGGATAGTCTGCAAAATCTGGTGGTTCATCCTTGATGGAGAGGATTGGCAATGGGGATATTGTGGCATGTTTTCCTGACCACAGTCTAGACCTGCAATCTGAAGGCTGATCTATGATGAAAATGATTTGTGATCTAGATGCTATCCCGTGTCTTTCAGACACTGACCTGTGTACATTGAAGCTGTCGCTTAAATCATCAATACAGGCTTATCACATCTGCTTTTATCTTGGGGCAAAGTCACCACATCAACCTCACCAGTAATGATATTTTTCCCTCGATCACACTGTGGAAAATTATCAGTAAGTTTTGCAAAAGATCCAGCCACTGCCGAACCTCGGAAACCACCCGAAGTATCAGAAGCATTTACTACAGTAGTCAAGTCTTTAACTTGGATGCACTCTTTACATTCTCTTTTATAGCCTGTACAGGTGACTCTACCTCCTGCATATTCATTTGCTTTCCACAAACACTTCTACAATCTGTATATATATATATAGATATACATATATAGTATATATATATATATATATATATATATATATATATATATATATATATATATATATATCTATATATATATATATATATATATATATATATATATATATATATATATATATATATATATTTACAGTACGTGATGGATCTCAGATGTAAGAATTTTAGGCAATTTGTTTCTAGACCTCCCATGCCTTCGTTCATATGATAATGAATGAACGGTCCACACTCTTCTCCGACAACTTCTGTTGACATGGAGGTTCTTGATATGCTGTATTATCACAAATACATCGTGATTGCCAATTGGTTTATGCCCTTGTTAGCGAGTAGTGTTCCTTCTGTAAGTTTCCGCCATCCCCTGGTTTCCCTCTTTTGAACATTCAGAGCTGCCTCTTGTTGGGGAATGAGTCATGATTTAAAGAGGATCTTGTCTCGCGATGCATGGTTTATATAAACAATGCGATCAGCTGCCATCATACAATCTTCAGTGACACTAAATGTGCCAAAAACTACTCATCAAATGACTGAACTTCTGTTTGATAATGTATAGTCAAGCCGGACAAGCTGACCAAAACTATAAAATATGTCCTGTATGCCCTGCAGTGCACAGTCAGTGAACAGCTACTTTGATCTTACTGTCAAAATGTGCATGGTATCCACTCAAGCAAGAATATCCAACCAGGGAATATCAATTCAATGGAAAATACCCCCTTCCAGCAGGTCAATTCAAATGTCTAATCACATCTTACAACAAAGAAATAAATTCAACGGCCCACACAACTAAATAGCCACAAAACTAACTGCTACATACACAGCTCAGTCACACAAGCCAACCAAACTACAAATGCAATTCTGATCTGAAAAAAAAAAAACTACAGTCTGACTTGGCATGCCCCAAGTCAAAGTATTTTTGTCTGAACTAAATTATTGTTTCATGTTTTAGTAACTAGTCTTAAGCTAACCAAAAATACGCTGCTAATATGTTGGATATTTATGCACATGCGCTTTTCCTCAAGAAACCTATGGTTACAAATCAATTTATCTGACTGGAAATTATTGACAAAATGTTAAAATAGTGAAACAACATATATAAGTTTTTTGACCATGGGGTAGCCGGGTCTGCCCAGCAACCCTCAACAGCAATCACCTAGCTGAAAATGAGAAACGCACAAACCAAGTGTACCAAATCCCCTTTCGTAAATAAAAAAGGTTCAATGCAGGCAGGCATGCGTGAATGACATATTTGACATGGCCCAGTTCATTGTATCGATTGCAGTACAAATGAAGTACTGCATTCAGAGTAGTCCCTCATCTGGGACTTTACGTATGTAAGTCCACCAGCATCAAAAGAGCACCGAAACTATATATACGTTTTTCGACCATGGATTGGCCGGGTCTTGAACCAGGGACCTTTGACACCAATCACCTAGTTGAAAATGGCAAACCCATATACCAACTGAACCAAATCCCTATATCAAATCCTACAGCCACTACAATAATGATCCAAGTACATAGACAACTATGAGTAAAATCTCCGAGATCAACTGCTGCAGGCAATAGAAGTGTATCTTTACACGTCCTTCCAGCAAAGGGCTTGTTATGGGGCATTAAAAAATCATCTGTCTAGTGTCCGTCCCCTACCTTGAATCTTTAAGAACCACTTTAGAAAAACGACCAGTGGATGTGTTACCAAAAAGCAAAACAAAACTTGATAGCACTATCTCAGCTGGTGAAATCTATATCAAAGGGTATAAACTAGTCTCCCCGAAGGATCGCAACAGATACTATGGAGGAGTGTGTTGTTTCGTTGCAAAGCAAATTGAAGCAAAACCAAGGCTGGATATGGACCACTCGGAGCTTGAATGTATGTGGACTGAAATATGTGTACCCCACACTCAATCAATATTTTTGTGTTGTATTTACAGACCTCCAAACACATCTGTATCTGATTTCACTGACAATTTTAGTACTAGGTTAGATAAGCATGATGAGGGGAACATTTCAGGCTCAATGTATATTCTTGGTGATTTTAACATCGATGTATAAAAATCAAATACAAATCCTGCAACAAAACTCTTGCATTTAGCTTCCACACATGAACTAAAGCAAATCATACATGAACCTAAAAGGACTACTGAACATTCAAAAACTTGTATAGGTCTTATTTTCACTAAAAAATCAAATGTCACAAGCTTTGGCGTATTTGATCTTGGTATAGCTGACCATGATTTGAATTTTTGTGTACTTAAAGGTACAATTCTGCATCCAAAACCAAAGTATGTATCTATTCGCTCATTCAAAATCTTTGACCCAATCAAATTTGCAAGTTATTTAAGCCATATTCCATGGTGGGTCATGAATATATTTGATTACATTGATGATTGCTGGGATTTCTTCACAAAGATATTTAATAAAATCTGTGACAATCGTGCTCCCAGTAAGCCAGTGAGGGTAAGAGGTATACCAGCCCCATGGATTACAGACGATGTTAGAGAACTAATGTACCAACGACATTATTACAACAAAATAGAAAGTCAGTCGATGTTACAATGCATGACCATGATATGTACAAAACACTCAGGAATAAAGTAACTGATACAATTAGAAAGGCGCGTAGGGACTTCTATGATGAGATGATTTTATCAGACTCTTCTTAAAATGTGTGGAAAACTTTAAAGAAGTTTCTACCTAGGAAGCAAACAGATGAACCCCAGTTTCTAGAGGTTAAAGGCGTCACAGTTTAAGATCCCATGTCCATCTCTAACTCTTATAATAAATTTGTCACTACTATTGCCTCTAAACTGGCTGATAAATTCACCAGCATTTTCATATGCCAGCTTCAAAAAGTCAATTACAAAATGCATTTTCAAGAGATATCTGAAGATACTGTGTTACAGGGTCTGCAAAAACTTACTACCAGTAAAGCAACTGGCACTGACTCCCTGCATCCAACTTTTTTGAAAGCTGGTGAGCATGTGCTATCAGGTCATCTGACATACTTATATAACCATTCGTTACATACAGGCAAATTACCATCTTAGTGGAAGCAGGCAAAAGTATCTGCAATTCATAAAGATGGCCCAAAGGCAGATTCAGGAAATTATAGACCAATCTCAGTTATAAACATTGCCATGAAAGTGTTTGAAAGAATTGTTCACGATAAACTATATGCCTAATGCCTATGTAACGGAATACAATCTCCTGAACGTAAACCATTCAGGCTTTAGACCTATGCATTCTACAGCTACTACCCTAATAGATGTAAATGCCTATGTCCCTACCAATATGGACAAGGGTTTGATTACCGGTGTGTGCTTTTTAGATCTCACAAAAGCCTTTGATACTGTGTAACATGAAATCTTACTGACAAAACTTGAATATTTAAGGATCAATGGTATTGAACTCTGTTGATTTGGAAACAATTTATCCATGCAGACTGAATGCGTCCAATTCAAGGGGGAATTGTCTGACCACATGGAAAAAGCCTATCGTGTCCCCCAGCAATCAATACTAGGTCCCCTACTTTTCGTTATTTTCATAAATGACATTCCCTCTGTTATTACAAATAGTAAGGTTGTATTGTATGCTGGTGACACTGCTATTTTCGTTGCTGCTAAATCGGTTCGCGACTTTCAGAGTACATTAGATATTGAGTACAGCTATATGGATGAACTACAACCATTTCACCTCAAGCATTAAAAAAAACTAAGTGTATGTTATAAGCAGGTTGTAAGAAACTTCGAAAAAGTGAGAGATTGAATATTTTAGTGCATGGGAAACAAATTGAGCAGGTCGACTACTTTAAATATTTAAGACTATGGTTTGACACCCAGATGTCCTGGAACAAATATGCTGAAAATATGTGCAACAAAATTTCACAACGTCTTGGTATTCTCAGGAGAATTTCCTCATTTGTGTCAAAAAATTCGGCATTACTCTGGTTAATTTCTAGATATTACTGCTTTTTATTACTGTGACGTCACATAGTATGACTGTTCTACAAAAAACCTGGACATGTTCCAAAAGTTCCAAAATCAAACAGCTAGGATAATACTTTCTAAAAGTCATAGAACGAGAACTAGGGATATGCTTAAGGAACTTCATTGGACTTATGTAAGGGTCCGGCACCAATATCATCGAGCTACTTTCATGTCTAATGTAATTAATGGCAAAACTCCTACCTACTTGAGTGATGCCTTTTAACCAGTGTCGGAGGTCCATGCGCATTTTACAAAGCAAAGTAAGGCTAATCTGACCGTCCCTAGTACACAAGGCAAGTCAGGCTAAAGAGCGTTTAGCTTTATAGGTGCCAAGAAGTAGCTTAAATGATAAGGTTAAAGAATCACCATCCCTGACAGTTTTTAAACCTGCATACTGTAAAACGTCCCATGTGTAAGCGATTTGACGTTTTTTAAACCTGCATTATGACTGTAAATTTGTCATTAAATTAAGAAAATGTTTAAACATCATTGATGTTTCATCATCATATCACAATCCTTTAGTTACTTTTAGTAATGCCGTTTTCATACTTTTTAATTTACTTATTGTTCATGTATATTGCAGCATATTATATTTATATCAATTGATGTAAGAGTGCTAGTTTGCATCCAGGGCCCCTATGGAAAGCAGTCTGAGTGCTGATCAATGTAACTCTATATGTATAAATAAACAAATAATTAAATAAATAAACAAGCAAATAAAGGAACAAACAAACAAACAAACAAACAAACAAACAAACAAACAAACAAACAAACAAACAAACAAACAAACAAACAAACAAACAAACAAACAAACAAACAAACAAACAAACAAACAAACAAACAAACAAACAAACAAACAAACAAACAAACAAACAAACAAACAAACAAACTAACTAACTAACTAACTAACTAACTAACTAACTAACTAACTAACTAACTAACTAACTAACTAATAAATAAATAAAGTCAAATGGTTCATTGGTCACCCCAATCACACAAGTGCAAAACAATGAGCTTTCCAATACAGGTTACCCAAAGTGTCACAGTTGCTGTTCAACCAACCATGGACAAGGCTGTGCTCACAAAACAGCCAACACTACCTCTCTGCTGAAACAAATTTCTAATCAATCAAACAATGTGCTGAATCTGAACAAACCTTCACCAGGGCACTACTTACATCTTCCAAAATACTAATTGGCATGAGTTACAGCAATAACTATTTTTTCTTTTGCTCCCAGACAAAAAAAATTAAAATGAATTGAGACTCCAATTAGTGAATTTGAAAATCAAGATTACACCAAGGAAAAACTTCCACAGATGAAACAGACAAATCTGAAACCCATGACAGAAAATGTACAAGATATAAAGTTGCAAAAAATCTTAATCTATGTAATACAGGAAAAATCATCACACTTATCAACAGTGCATTATCATACCTACTTTCCTCATGCTGTCACAATTTATCAAAAAGTTTATGGGGATTTTGAAAGCAAAAATGTGTCAGTTCCCAACCCAAAATATTGTTTAAAGGTTTTTTTTTCCAGTCCCAGGATTTTGCCAATGGTGTATGTGGGTCTGTACTCACAGTGTGTTGTCTTCAAAGGTTGTGTGTTTTTTTCCGTTATCTGGTACCAAATGAAGTAAAATATGTTTATATCTTCATAGTATAAAACAATCGGGAACAGAAGCATTTCCAGATTGCCACAATATAGGAGATCAGAGATTGTGTTCGATAGTAGCGCTGGCCACAGGGCTGAAACTCCAAGGTCCTCTTTTTTCAAAGTCTGTCCAGCTCGGTGGCATAATTCATAATATGCTTAGGGTACTGTATACATGCACTGGAGTACTGCATTGGTTGATATTGTTCACACCTTGGGGTGATTAATGGCTAGGTAATGCCTGTTGGGTGATGTGAGCTATATGGAAAAACTATTTTCATTTCACTAACTTAATGGTTGAATGAACGCGACACTGTAGGATCTGTGACACTGCAGTTTAGCTACTAGGGCATCCATAACTTTCAATATTAGAATAACGATTTTTAATTACAGTGAAATGAAATTCTAAAGAATAAATTTGCTTCTTAAACACTTCTTTGTTATCCCGTAGAAATAGTATTGATAGATACCCAAACACAAAAAGTGGATTAATATCTTAACTCTACCCAAGATGCCAGCCTACCTAAAATTCGTTATTTTTATAATTGGGACCATCTTAACACCAAACCAACTTATTTGTTTTATATGGTGCAACACCACTAGAAATTAAGCTTTAGCTGAAGTGTTACAATTAGCCAAAACTACAAATTTGTAAAGCTAAACATACCTTGGCAACAGCTGCGAGAGGAAAAGTTGCTTTAAGCTGAGCAACTGTCATGAAAACCATTGGCAATGGACTGGTTTGTGCCTCTGCTTTTACATTGCCATCACAAACGTCGTCCATTTTATAATGATTTTTCGTGAACTATCTTCATCATGTCCAATACATAGTTACCCATGCCCATGAATTTAGGTACGATATTGACCTTTATCCGGGACCCATAATTGTAATAAAGTAAACGTTTCCTGCATTAATTTTCTCAGTAAATCAAAATACATTAAAACCACATTTTTCGACATTATCATGTATCATTATCATGACCTCACACATTTTTAAGTGATGGTCACTTGATATCATGATTGCCCTTGACATATATTTTATAATATTTAATGACAAAAAAAAAGTTTTGAGAGCAGCAATTGTTGAGATTTCAGCATGCCAAAAAAATAAGAATGAAGCACCGACTGTCCCAAGTCCCCTTTACACAAAATGTCAATGAAGCCAACAATAGTCAATATGCAAGCTGCACAGCAATAAGACATCTGACTTTTACATGTTTTTGGCCCGCTGTTTGCAAATATTGTCTTGTCGTTCCAATCCTCAATAAGACACTGCAGAAAATTGCTACGCACTTCAGTTCTATTTTGACATTTAGTATTTGCTCTGAAAAAAAATTGCTAATTTAGAAAACAAGGAGATAGGCTTTCAAGTTACCTCTTCCTAAAAAGATGATTTTTTTTAAAACTTAATAATCGCTGATCGTGTGTCCTCTTTACCTTTTCTGATATGATTGACTACTCACTTTTGAGGCAAGAGCACCCAATTTGGAGCAATTGTACTGTATACAGACAGCATCTGTTGCGTTCAAATTTTAGTTGTGGTACATTTATGTATGATAATATGGACGTCTGTGATTCCTCGTTCCCTCAACTGATTTCACACAATACTAAAGGAGTACATAGTGTTTTTCACAAGATTAATTGTAATGTATTAGCTAAGGAATCATGAAGTAATGAATAATATAACTGTTTCTATATTCTACATATAATACAGATTAAGCATAATTCCGCCGTGTGATACATACTGTATGAGAGGTGCATTGAAATTAGGCAAAATGGATTTACACTCATACATCTTCAGTTCAGAAATTCTCCTTTAATTCTGAGCAGCTTGAAGTTTTTCACATACCTGCTGAGATATATATCTTCTGGATGCACATGTTTATAGTCTGTGGCCAAATGAACCAATTAATATTCGACTGGTAAATTGATATTTCCACTTAGCTGACAACACAGCTTGTGAAACAACGAAACGTATTATTTGTCAGCCTGTAGTGAGAGACTCTAACCTTCAGCTGTCTATCAATGATTTGCTTCAATGGACCATCTGTCCATCCACTGCTGTGCCCATCAAATATGGCAGTAACAGAGCTGCACATGGAATTGAGGTTTTGTGTATTTTTATACCCATCTGTTCAACTTACTTTGCAAAGTGAACAAGAATGATTAATATTGGTTTCATCTAACTTTTTAACTTCATACAATGCCATGACAAAACCATGTTTTTTTAATGTAAAAACCGCATCTTGTACCAAAATGTATTTCGACTTGAAACACCATCTAAATCATAATGTCATGATATAACATATGAATATGAGTTTTCATCAAACATAGTTGATATAGGAACACTGTGATCTGACCAGTAGGAAATAAAGTTTGTGACTTTATGAATTAACTTATTTTAGAAACAAAAGTTTGCTGGAATATTGTGTACAAAGCACGTTATGCACATCTGATTAAACAAGTGAAGAACAGTTGCAATTCCCAGAGGTATGTTCAAAGGCTAATATAAAATGGAATGCAAGTATAATGTTACCTTTATAACGTAATAGTCATTTATTGCCCTCATCATAAGAAACTGTTCACAACAATCAATGTAAGGTGGAAGATCTGAAGCCAGCACATTTGGGTAGCCTCTAATCACTTTTTAATATTTTGGATAGTTTTATACTTACTATAAGTGTTCCTAAAAACTCAGATGTGTGAACATAACATTAATATGAGGAAATTGAGCTCAAAACTTTTTTCACACTGAAGAGTTTTAGCAGTGCTGACCACATGGCCTTTGTTTGCATGGGCATGATAATAAATCATGTCATTGTTTGCACAGTCGTCAGTCCATGACGTCTTGAAACCAGGTGAGCCACTGACAAGGGTCACTTACAGGGAACAGGAAACCATTAACCAAAGAGAGACGAATGGGCCAACATAGACTAGTCACTACCATTGTTCTTACTACTTTGACATTCGTTATTGGTCTAAAAACAAATTAGCACAATCCACTTACTGGGCCCCACATATGGAAAGCACCATGTGAACCCACACCCAAATAAGCCAAGTGTGGTTCCCAAGTTGAAAACTTCAAGTTTAAAGCAACAAAATATACTTTTTGGAATAACAACATTACAGAGGTAAAGCTACAGGTATATTTTGTACAATAATAAAACACATGACAGGAGAGATGAGTATGTGTCATATTTCAGTCATAAATGCATGAAATTACCAACATTTTTTCTCAAAGCAATTCCCGGAACTATTTTTTTTTTTTTTTTTTTTTGCTTAACCTTTGCAATTTGTATCTTGCCTCACAACCAAAAAATGGCCCTATGACACTAAAATTAATGGACATCAAAAAAAAAAATCATACAAAATCCTACACAGTCAAAAAGGATGCTAATCAATCTAAAAGAACTTCCAATCCCAACAGAAAATATGTTTACAAATCTATGGATGAGTAGAAATCAGAAAGTTTATAAGTTTACTGTACTTGTGGAAAACGTAAATGGGTAATATTGATCCAAACTTGCCAGTCTCATTGTGCACTGACTACAGATCTTCCACCTATACCTTATTCAGATGAAGTGCAGTTGTCAACATGGTTGGCTTCAGAATTTACAGGGCAAAGACTATTGCCAACCATCAAGCCTAAAATTAAGATGACGGTTGCAAAATTGGTTCTTAAGAGAGAATTTCTGCTTTTTGTGATGGTCCCACATATGATTAGCATAATAATTCAGCAACATGCAGCAATTAGGTACTATTAATTCCCATCCAAGTATTAATTGTAGTAAACATCTAACTGGCCACTGATTGATGGTTTCTCTATTCAGCAATGTACAGTATTAAACCTTCAAGGTGCATAACTTTCATACATCAAAACGTCAGTAACAATAAGCTACATCGTTACCGGTAACCAACAACGATTATATGCATGTAATAAAAACAGCATGTTCATAAATAAACCAGTCTCATGTTACCATTCTTTATAACCACACACTCTTCTACACCTTAAAAGTTTATAGTGAGTTTCAGGGGCTATGTCAGCAGCATTTCTTAACTTAACTCTAGATATGTGTAAATGCCATCGGCTTTCATAGAATCAATCTGCTAAATATCGTTCAGATTATTATAAGCAGTAGGTTTTGGATTGCTGCTAAATATACAGGAAAAAAATTCCCCTGAAAAAAACACAAAAACCCAGAATAAACAAAACTGCTTAAATGAAATATTACAGTGCTGATGGCAGCATGTAGAGAGAAACGGCGGGGAATATGTTCTGTCTCTGAGACCACTTGATTTTACCACGTTTGGGGGATTTTGCGATGCTCTTAAAAGAGACATCTTTACTTTGCTTGAAGGCATGTCTGGGAACTTAGTTTGCGATTTTGTCCTTTGCGTTTTTGCTGGCACACTTCTGCCACTGTGAACTAAGAGTGGTCTAATTTGGCAACGTGGACATAAAAGGTTTGCTCATAACATCTGTAGGTCGGGGCATGTTGGCTTCATAATGCATTGACATACTGTCAGAAAACTCATTTTAATGCCCCTGTGAACCTGAATGCCAGGCACAATGATCAATACATTTTGAACTTTGTCCCCTCTGTGGGACAATCTTTGTACTGCTGTTGATCCAGCATGAACTGGAGTTCCTTGACCACATTGCATGAAATTGTAGTGCTGAATACAATTTTAGGTAAAACTTTGTATTTATCGTACCCAATATGAAACCAATGGAAATATTATTTATTTAACAGGTGGTGTATATATAGACAATATATCAGCAATGATACAAGTGCGGAGTTCATGATATTTTTAGAAAAACTAAATTCTGTGAGCAAATGAAATGCTGCAAAAAAGGAAGATGGTATCAGCATGCCACTTCAATATGTGCATTGTCCTCGTAATATCACAAAGATTGATAGGATGAATTTAGAATCCAGTTCAAATATAAAGAGTGCCACATTTGGCATAGTAAAATGGTCAAAGGAAAGACAAACCTACCTAATAATTTGAGTCAGCATATCAATACATGTTTACTGCTGGATGTATACCATACCAAAGATGGAATACACCTCATGGCAATATGACATATGTGCTTTAGAGTCAATGCCAATTTTGACGCTTTGATGTAAGTTTCTCGTCAGCTTTACAAATAAAGAAAGCCTAGGAGTTACGCATGTGAAGTCACACATTCACTACCCTCAAATATTACTAGAGCAGAAAGCAATCCAAAGTATCCTTAATTTTCGTTCAACCTAGCCATCGTGCATCAAAATCAAGACTTTTTGCATTGATATGCAGTAGGTATGGCAAGAAGGGACTCGCATTTCCATTGCGAAGATGATACAAGTGTGTCTGTATTCTGTATAAGGAAAAGCATTTAGGCTTTGCTTAATAAGGATATGATAAAAATTCATTTGTCCGCATGGAAGGAACATTTAATTCCGTTCATCTATTCTACCAAACCATAACTTCAGATCGTTGGCTCAAACGTCCGCTAGTCCTTAAATCCATCTTGTGTTTTGTCTCAAAAGACAATGTCTAGCATCTCCTAATTATTATAAAGGTGGTGTTGTTTGCATCTAAAAGTCAAAACGTTAGAAGGATTATCAAGCACACGTTATCTTGGCTGCAGTATGGTGTAGTATAGGCAGTGAAAATATCACGACTGGAACTTTAGACACACAATTAAAAAATTCTTAGAATAAGTGGCCTCAAGAAAGTCAATTGACCAATTAGTATAGTGGCACAGAAGTGCCAACTAAAATATTTTTCTGTCTCCATAAAAATGCAAAAGCGAAAACAAGAAAATAAGAAAACAGAACAGCGAAAACAAGAAAACACGAAGGCGAAGAACCAAAATAAAAAAAACACGAAGACGAAAATGCGAAAACACAACCGCGAAAATACGATAGAAATTATGTCGTGTTTTCGCACTCGCATTTTCGTGTTTTCGCATTAGCGTTTTCTTGTTTTCTTATTTCTGCAATATCGTGCTGTTGCTTGTTTCACTTCCGTTTAACACCTTCCTATATGTTAGCTAACGGAATTAATCTACTGAATACTTTAAATTTTTTTTGGTTTATACTTGTATTTTACAAATGAATTCAAAGGAAATGTGTGGATGCACCATCTTCCACCGAACAATTATTTTGATTCATGGAAATCCTGGTGACAAAATTGTCAGCGCCAAGGACCATGAGGACAAGTCCTTCACAGGTAGTGTTCGTGTGGATTGGTGCCCCTGTTGTAGCTGGGTAGTTTTCCAAATTCATTGTTCTTGTTGTTATTATTATATCTCGTTCTTGTTGTTGTTGTTGTTGTTGTTGTTGTTGTTGTTGTTGTTGTTGTAATTATTATCTTTATTACTATTATTATTATTACTATATCTTGCACTGCTTAGCGGACGGTCATGATACCAAGATCGAGCAAACAGGTAAAACTGGTATTCGAAAGCACGTTTTGATACATGTTGCATTAATGATAATATTTACGGTAAATATTAGACTTTGATCCTTGAAATAAACTCTGTACACAAGCCAACAAGCATATAAGTAAAAAAACAAATAAACTTAAGGCCAGTCATGTGTGAGGAAACTGATGCTGATTCATGGAAATCCTGGTGACAAATTATTAGCGCCAAGGACCAAGAGGACAAGTCCTTCACAGGTAGTGTTCGTGTGCAAAAATAATCGTTCGGTGAAAAAATGGGGCTTTAATACAGTGTTTTGACATAAAGGTTATAATACCCCCCCCCCCCCCAACATGTCATGTCATACAAAAAAACAAAAACAAAGCAAAAACAAAAACAAAACAAAAACAAAACAAACAAAAAACAAAAAAAAGGCATTCACTATTTGTCGCTGGAAGAAGGTATGCATGATGCACCGAAACGGGTCCACGAATTTCACTGGCATAAGTCTCAGAACTCCGGTTCGGTGGTTGATCACTAAGTAAGATTACGATATAATAGTTTTCAATGTAATACATAATTGAGCTCTTTATGGCAGATTTTTTTCTTTTCTACACGATAAAGTCCACCAAGCATGTTTTGAGCTACATTTCTGCATGTGATTAAAGTGCATACACTTATATGCATCTATCATCGGGCAAAATATTAAATCAATTATTGGTATCATATCAACCAAGTTTGTAAAGCATTTACGATTTATACATGTTTAAGGAATTTAAGGAAATTGAGGTGGCTGTGCATGATGAAATTTGTTTCCATATCGGACATCGCTTTTAAAATTCTACTGATGAAGCATTTAACTTACCAACTGAGTATCTTTTATCTGATTTTGCTTTATCGGAATTTTTTGGGGTTGAACCCTAAGCAGGAGACCACAATATTAAAAGATATGTCACTCCAAAGAATGCACATGGAGATCTACACGGAAACCCACCCACATTCAAATGCCAAACTACAGCTTACACCATGTGTGCTGCCCAGAATTTTGTCAGAAAAAGTACAATACATCATAAAAAATTACGATATCACGTTTGTTTCACCAGGTAAATATAAATTTCTACCATAGAGCTGTGACTCATGCCATTTCTTTTTCGTAGTCTGTCTGCAAAGAAAGGGGGTGGGGGGGGTAAGTATGCTGATACAGGTAATTATTTTTCTAGAGTACGCGGTACAGAAATAAAAATCTTTCAAAATTTTGTATAGTAGGAAGTACGTAAAATAAGAGGGCTTCCAGTACGCCAGTACGGTAAATAAAAAGCCCCAGTACGCCAGAACGGGAAACCCCTTGCCCACCTTCCACCATGACCGAGGTGATGATGTTACTCTTTGTACGCATGGGTAATTGTTTCTTGCCAGCCAATGCGAACTGTTTGCTTACATAATTGATCTGACAGTGCTACACACACTTCAATTCCCATTTAACAATAACGCAAAGTAAGTCTGTTTTGCAGACAAGAAAGTTTCCAATTCCTTCAAAACGGAATTGGAAAAGGGATAAGGCAATTAAGGCAGAGTTCAGTCTTCGTGGCTTTGGCTTGGGTGCTGGTATGTAAGGTTGTCAGGAGTGTTAATTATATGCCAAGCCTATTTCACTGTTTTTTCTGCAAATTTTGGTCTTTCTCGTGATAAAGGGGACCATACACACTGTCATGCTTTCCCCGGGTTTTGCCATTTATATAATTGGGCCTAATGTATAATTTTATTCTGTAGAGATATGTAACCAGCTTTGCTTTACAAATTAAAATCTGCAATAAACTGATCGCGACACAGTATACTATATTGTATAAATAAATGAACAAAAAAAATTAATAAATAAACAAAACCGAAACTTCGTGACTGGGTTGCAGCGATAACGCGACAGATCGTTCACACACACATTATACATGACCGATCGACCAAGTAAAAAGCAGTGTGCAGAGCCACTTTGCAGAGGGTGGGTAAGGGGTTTCCCGTACTGGCGTACTTGGGCTTTTTATTTACCGTACTGGCGTACTGGAAGCCCTCTTATTTTATGTACTTCGTACTATCCAAAATTTTGAAAGATTTTTATTTTCCGTACGGCGTACTCAGAAAAATAATTACCTGTATCAGCGTACTTACCCTCACCCCCCCCACCCCCTTCTTTGCAGACAGACTGCGAAAAAGAAAAGACATGAGTCACAGCTCTATGGTAGAAATTTATATTTACCTGGTGAAACAAACGTGATATCGTAATTTTTTATGATGTATTGTACTTTTACTGACAAGATTTTGGGCAGCACACATGGTGTAAGCTGTAGTTTGGCATTTGAATGTGGGTGGGTTTCCGTGTAGATCTCCATGTGCATTCTTTGGAGTGACATATCTTTTAATATTGTGGTGTCATGCTAGGTTTCAACCCCCAAAAAATCCGATAAAGCAAAATCAGATAAACGATTCTCAGTTGGTAAGTTAAATGCTTCATCAGTAGAATTTAAATAGTGTCCGTTATGGAAACAAGTTTGATCATGCACAGCCACCTCAATTTTGCTTAATTCCGTTCTTTAAATTCCTTAATCATATATAAATTGTAAATGCTTTACAAACTTCGTTGATATGATACCAATAATTGATTTAATATTTTGCCCGATGATAGATGCATATAAGAGCATGCACTTTAATCACATGCAGAAATGTAGCTTAAATCATGCATGGTGGACCACTTTCGTATAGAAAAGAAAAAAAAATCTGCCATAAAGAGCTCAATTATGTATTACATTGAAAACTATTGTATAGCAATCTTTTTTAGTGATCAACCACCGAACCGGAGTTCTGGGACTTATGCCAGTGAAATTTGTGGACACGTTTCGGTGCATCATGCACACCTTGTTCCAGCGACAAATAGTGATTTTTTTTTTCTTTTTTTTTTTATTGTTTTGTTGTTTTTTTTTTTTTTTGTTTTTGTTTTTGTTTTTTCGTATGACATGACATGTTGGGGGGGGGGGGAGGTATTAAAACGTTTATGTCAAAACACTGTATTAAAGCCCCATTTTTTCACTGAATGGTTATTTTTCCACACAAAAACTACCTGTGAAGGACTTGTCCTCTTGGTCCTTGGCGCTGATAATTTTGTCACCAGGATTTCCATGAATCAGCATCAATTTCCTCAGACACGACTGGCTTTAAGTTTATTTATTTTTTTACTTATATGCTTGTTGGCTTGTATACAGAGTTTAGTTCAAGGATCAAAGTCTAATATTTACCGTAAATATTATCATTAATGCAACATGTATTAAAATGTGCTTTCGAATACCAGTTTTACCTTTTCGCTCGATCTTGGTATCATGACCGTCCGCTAAGCAGTTTAGTACTAGCAAGAATAATAATAGTTATAATAATAATAATAATAATAATAACAACAAAAACAACAACAACAACAACAACGCGGATATAATAATAACAACAAGAACAACGAATTTGGAAAACTACCCTGTTACAACAGGGGCACCAATCAAGCGGGGTCATTTCATGGTGCGTCCACACATTTCCTTTGAATTCATTTGTAAAATACAAGTATTAACCATAAAAGTTAAAGTATTCAGTAGATTAGTCCCGTCAGCTAACATATGGGAAGGTTTTAAACGGAAGTGAAATAAGCGACAGCACGATATTGCGAAAATAAGAAAACAAGAAAACACTAATGCGAAAACACGAAAATGCGAGTGCGAAAACACGACATAATTTCTGTCGTATTTTCGCATTTTCGCCTTCGCGTTTTCCATTTTAGTGTTTTGGCCTTCGTGTTTTCTTGTTTTCGACCGAGGAAGAAAACAGTAAAACAAGAAAACGAGAAAACGCTAACACAAAAACACGAAAATGCGAGTGCGAAAACACGACATATTTTTTGTCGTATTTTCGCAGTTCTGTTTTCTTATTTTCTTGTTTTCGTCTTCGCATTTTTATGGAGAGAGAAAAATATTTTAGTTGGCACTTTTGTGGCACCATAAATTACAGCCAAGCAGACTGAGTTTGGAGGAGTTGGTGGCTGGTGTACACCTAAACGTAAACTTGTTTCATGTGTATGTAGCGTTTTGGCACCTGATGTGTAAAGATACTGTCCCATCCTGCCCCATGCACTGTTGCTTATCAAATTTATAGTGACAAAACTATATATATGGATATAAATTGTAAAAGGTTAATATTTTGATGGAGATGATCTGGAAATACCAAACGTGTCTTTAGTGCCAATCTTTTCATCTAATTGTTTAAATAAACATTCATGATTGTGGCAAATATGTCAAGTGTCAAGACCATGTGAAAATATTAAATAAAAATAATTACATGTTTAGATATTGAATCACACAGGATTTATATTTCCATTTGGTTAAAAAGCCAAAGCACGTCAGTAATAAGTGAACGTCAAGGAATGCCGTATGGAATTTCCCAGTATAACTGTTATGTATTTGCCATTTCATACAGTGACCTGGCTTATGGAGATACGGATGCTCTCATCCACTCAGTGAAGCACGTTTAGTCTGGCCAGTTGGAGCTCTAACAGTATGATGTCCTCATGAGCAATGGATTCAGTGTTCATTCTCAAGCAGGCTTCTACTTATAGATTGACCCAGACTCTTTCTAAATTTGGGGTGTCCTAATAAATTCTTCGTTGGATGCAGCACATTGCATCGGCCTTGTGTAAGATACACCAGTTTCTTTTAAACTTCCTAAAACTGCATTGATGTTCCAAAACAGCCATATTGGTATGTTTATGCTACAGTCAGGGGTCATGACTGCATATGCAGCCCCTTCATTGCGGGATTATCTCTGTATTATCAGGTCTGATGATGCACAGAACCCAGGTCATACCCTCATTCTGGCACTCAGTTCGGTTCCTGAATATATATATATATATATATATATATATATATATATATATATATATATATATATATATATATATATATATATATATGTATATATATATGTATATATATAAAATAATATATACGATACCGTTACTTGAACCATAAAGGCCTGGGATTGGCAGAAAGGCCACCTTGTCAGAGACCCCTAGAAAGCCACTACGTTGATTGACGAGGACCAGAAAGGAACACGAGAGATTTTTACACCACAGGGATGTTTATTGAGGTTATTGCATGTCACTAAAGTGCAAATTAGTTAGTTAATAACAAAAACGTGCATTTCCTGGGTACACTACGCTTTGATCTAAACAAGGTCCTTCTGTTCGGCAGTAGTCAGTTTGAATTTCTTAAATCCTTGGTCCAAGAGGGCTGGCTTTCCACATCATCAGCATTCTAAATGATGCTGAAGGTCAAAAACTTTTGATAAAATAAAGTTTTAAAATGCAACTTGCTTATATACCAAAGCTAAAGGCCATTTTTTCTTTTGTTATTGTTTACATGGAATTTTACATTGGAGGAGCAGTCACAGACTTCGGCGGGTCACAAGACCACCACCCTGGAAATACTAACTTTATATTGATTACATTTTACATTTTACGATGGTAAAGGATTCTCTTTTGTTTCAAGGAATACTTTTTGTAGCACATCATAATTGATACTAGGATCACAATGTCGTCCAGAGTTTAACTCATGCATGATATCTGTACTTTTAATTTGGTCATGAAAACACTTGAAGGACACACCATCTCAACTTTCGACTTTGACTAATTTACGAGGTGCATTCATCTTGATTTCTCAAACAATGCATATAAAAGATAGAAAGTGGTCTGATAAATAAGATAAAATGATACCAGACTTGCAATATTATCCTGGTTCAAGAACATTGGAAGATAAGCTAACTATCAATGTAGCTGATCTGTCCGTACGCCTAGTTGGGAGTGGTAGTTTTTGGTAAAATCCATTGCACATCATTGTGTTAAAGTATTCTGCATATTTCAGCCCTAAATTCATTTTCAATAGATGTATATGAAAGTCTCAGACAATGATATTGTCTAAAGGGTCTAGAGATATTGCCTCACGTGTCGGTATTATATCATTGATGAACATTTCCATATCTTTATTCCTATTTCTGGGCGGCTTATGAAAGTTACACAAAGTGATTTTTTACTCATATCATTCAAATACATATCAATGAATTGGCTTCCGCAGCTTGTGCAGGTACTTTACGCCAGAAAACCATTCATTTTGTTGGTCAAGGTCTACAAATTGGATGATGATGCTGGAATCTGATTGTGGTTAAATAATGACACACTGAGAGATGGGTTTGTGGAGCATTTTTCACACCCAGATGCTCGCTGGCCAGCTTGATGCATTGCCGTCTTGTTTCATCTCGTTTTCAGCCTAGAGGTCTTGTCACTCCATAGATGATGATTGACCATTTATGCTTATGCATTTGATCATGAATGACTTTCATTGTCAGAGATGTGTTAATGCCTTGCACTTTATTGGCAAGTCTTGGTAAAAGAGTGTCCATTACAGACACAAGGCGATCACTACAGAACTGAAAACTGTTTTCAAGTTTATTCAAACTTGTCAAACAGAGAACTGGCAGATTAGTTATCAATGGTTTTCAGGAAATTATATCCAGTGTAGTCTGTGGGTTAAACCCAGAGAAGATAGAGAGTACACTTTAATTGTGACAATTGAGCTGCCATCAAATTATTTATAATGGTGGCTTTAAGTCAGCAGCTATCTACAAATTTATGTGTCCCATTGCTTTTCACGAAGCCATGGGTACTTACGTTGCAAGAGGAATGTGACTGCCAAATGTTACAAACTGGAGCTTCAAATGTCTCCTTTTAAACAGTAGCAGGATTCAGGTGGCTGTGTGTGTGCTCTTACCACTCTCAGATAAGGGCATTTCGAAGGAAAACCTATCTTTGTCTTGGGTTAGTCTATCAATGCCACCGCCAAATGAGCATTATGATAGTAGTCTGGACTGAACAACTTTCAGTGTTTTTCACCACTTATGGTTTATGCGTGTATGTTACCTCTCCAGCTGCAGTATCAGAAATTAAATTATTATACTCCATCACTGAGTATTGCTATACAACACTTATTTAGAAATGTACGACTTAGACTCTCAGACTTATACCTAGACTCAGCATACTTTTACATCACCAAAATAAGCATAATGTATATAGTAGCTGGGAAGACTCCCCTTCAGGCAAGACACGCCACTATCATGAAAGCCACATTGACAGAAGGATAAATAAAAATTGAACAAAAATAAGATGAACACTTAAGATATGATTGAGAATGGGTTACATAACAATTTCAAATTCTTTTTCTTTCTATGCTCCAGGTAAGTTAAATTAGATCCATTTTTTTTATATAAACTGCGGAATGGATAGGAAAATAATTCTTCATCGCATGTTACAGGCATAGCAATTTGGCTCTGAGCAAAAAAAAAGAGTACTTATCAATAAAATACATTTTTGTTTAAGAAGAAAAACCAGATTAACTATGGATCTGTACTTAATCATTCATGGTAGTGAGAGTTTAAAGTGTCCACTAACTCTTAACCTATGCAACTTTTTGTACCAACAAGTGATAACCCATAAAAGATCCTATTCCGATTTCTTGTAAAATCTTCATGAGTTAATGCAGCCTGTTGCATGGATAAATCGTCAATAAAATATACTGGTAATGGTTTCGAACTCATCTGTAATAGAATTTTTAATTGCTGGTGAGTCAAGATATCCTTTAACTTTAACATTTTCATTCTTTAAAAAGTGCTTCTGTATGTGCAAGATAGTTACTCTGACTAATTAGTTGTGTCCTTTTCTTTTGCTGGGAGGCATGTCTGGCATTTGTGTGTCTTCATGCTAAGATACCATCATTTAAGTGTGATAATATAAAAGAACTATATACAGCAGCTAAAATATTTGTGGAAGGTTATCTCTACGCTTGTACATGATGCAATAGTCTGAGATAACTTTGTAACAATTTTTGTGTATGAGTGTTTCAACTGAGGTGTTTGTTGAAAGTTATACCTTGGCAATTACATTTATTAACACAATCAATTTTCATGATGTCTATAAAAGCTTTTGAAATTGGTATAGATTTTTAGGATTAAAAAAGCCCATAAACTCTGTTTTCTCGGCACTTGAGAACAGTTTATTTAGTTTCATCGAGTTTTTAATTTTGAGCAGTTCTTTGTTAATGTTTGAGAAACATTTTGAGTATAATAACAGTTTTGGAATATTTTAATGTTCTCTAGGTCCTTAAAAGTGTATCTAGCGTCCATTACATGGACTCATCTTGCCCAGGATTTTAATAATCTGCGGGTCGACATTATGGTCTGCCATGATTTGGGATTCCATTGGCCCTTAAGAGTGTCACAAAGATACAAAGTCACACTGTGGATACATGCTTATCTATAACGTCTGACATTCTTAGATAAATGTGTATCTCTTTTCACCAAGGAATGCTTAGCAAATATAAGTATAATGCTGAGAGATAAAGGAGATTGATTGGCTACCAGCAAGCCTTGGTTCCAACCTATGCCTCAGGCTGTGACTTCACCAAGATAGACAAACTCAATATGGCAGCCACGTTATTAACTGATGTCATGTAAAAATAAGAAATAAAAAAAATAGTTGTGCAAAATGTATGTTATGATCTTTTGCCGTTATATATTTTCTGTTCCCAGATATAGATCAACATTGAGGTATTATTCTGGTCTAATAATAGGTCCATGGCAATCCAATATGTCCATTTTATTCCTGATCTGTCAGACGTTGCTGACCTAAATATGCAGAAGTCAGGTACATACATTTGGATGAAATTTTATACAAGCAATGTGATAAAAAAATGTTTTGACAATAGTCAACCAATATTTTCTTAACAATAAGACGTAGGTCCAAATTACAAGAAAACACTCTGTTGATGCAACCAACTTTTAATTTCAACCTCTAAAATCCGCCATCTTGCAAAAATTCTACGTTTTTTACAAAGCCCTACTTTTGTCTCGTGGGGCCTATTTAAGGAAATTTGCACATTTATTGTGGGGGGGGGGGGCAGCAACCCTTTGTCCACCTTCCAGGCAAAAGGAAAGGAACCCCCATATTCCACAGTTAGGGCCCTTTTAATTATGATGGAAATTGTACAATTTGCCTTAGAATGCTAATTTTTTTCACAACATAAAAAAATATCAACATCAAGGTATAAAAGTAGCCATAATCTGTGTTATTTAAAAAAGGCGTTATATTGGATCAGTTGTCCTAGTCCCCTCAGTACTTATGATAAAATGAGCTGTGCTGTGTTGAAGAAAACAGAGTACTTGTATCTTGGAAAGTAAACCAGTGGGGTGTTAGGTGACAGAAAACTAGTAATCTCATCATTAATATGGACCCACTAAGTGCAAACTGTTATGTAAGTGATAAATCGATTATCACATCCCTTTCATGTGATCCGAAGATGAGATGTAAATAAACAGAGGGCTGGTCATTATGCATGGTGAAATGGGCACACAGAGTCTGTGATTGGCTATTCACTCACGATGGCTGCCATTCCCGAGGTAACCAGAATCACCCATTGACCTTTGCTCGATACTCACGCAGTATTCTATCCAGTTTTACAGCATTCTGCAGGGCATGATGGAAGAGCATACAGTAAAATATGAATTAATACACAACACATAAAGCCAGGTATTGGCAAGGTCATAGGAAATAAACTGATACCCTATTTCATCATTGTTTATCTCTAATATCAATGCCAAGAATTTTTTTTTTAATATTATTCTATGTTGTAACTACAGAAAATAGCTTTATAGGATATGTTCGGGTAAATAAACATGCATTTTTAGATAATTCTACCTCAGCACTCACAAATAGCATGGACTACGATGTAAGAATGCTTCTTTGTTTACATAAGCCCTACCCAGATATGCAACTGAGAACAAGGCTGCTGATTTGACCCTCCATTTCGTATCTCATTACATGCAGGTCACCATCTAAACTGTATGTAGAATCGCTGCTTGCAACGAGCTCTACCGTAGCTTTCTTTGGTTTCGTCATATTTGGCGAATTCACGTAAGCTCATAAAGTGTGTCATCTCGATCATTGTACATCTTTGGGCCAAGTGACACCATCACGGCAAGCTCAATCTGTCATTTTACTCCTGGGGCCTCAAGACTGGCTCACTTCGTCAAGGTGTTGATAAATATTTGTGCCTAACATGTGGCCCAGTTTCCTGCTGGTGCAAGCTGTCATCCTTTCTTTCAGTGTGAAAACAGATAGGAGGCACCGTTAAAGTCCATTCATTTGTTATCCCAAAGGGTACTGTTATGAGTCATAACAAGTTTTATTCTTCAAAAAAACGTATTGGGATCACAGAAAAAAATTGTGGTCATTCCATTCGCTCAGGTGCAACCATATTCGCTGCGAGAGCTACAATACTGGATCAGGTGATAAAAATTCCCACTACACCCAACTGGTGTGGTGGTGCTACATTGAATGAGAGATCTTCTTGCTTGGTTTACAGACTATTTACATAATCGTTTTCAATGTGTGGTCATTAATGGTCAGTCTTCCAGCTGGGGTAAAATTTGTGCTGGTATGCCGCAAGGTTCTGTTCTCGGTCCTCTCATGTTTCTGATCTACATAAATGATATTGTTAACGTTGTCTGTTCTAACATAAAAATGTTTGCTGAGCATACATCTCTCAATTTGACTGTTGATAATCCTGTCACTGCGGCTCGAACTTTGAACATGGATCTTTCAGATATTGGTCAATGGTCTAAAGATTGGCTTGTCACGTTTAATGCTTTGAAAACAGATTCAATGCTCATTTCTTGAAGGGCTAACAAACCTATTCATCCCCCAATCGTATTTGAAGGTCGTGTTTTGAGGATGTAGCTCAACATTAACATCTCAGAGTTACATTGCGCTCTGATTTAAGATGGTCAGACCATATTGCTGATATATGTAACAAATCCACCAAATTGATTAATATTATGAAAAGTTTGAAATTTACATTGGATAGGAGAACACTGGATATTATTTATACTTCTTTCATCAGGCCTATTTTAGAATATGGTAGTCAAGTATGGAGTAGCTGTACAGCTCAAGATGAATAGAAACTTGAAAGCATACAGCTTAATGATACCCGAATTGTTACTCGCGCAATGTATGGAACCAGCAATGCTAAATTATATTAAGAAACTGGATGGTTAACCTTGACTAAACGCCGGGAAATTTCAAATCTAACCTTTATGTATGAATTGGTTAATAAAACTTGTTCTGGACCCATTATGTTCTATTCTTTCCACTGCTTCTTTTACCGGAACTCATACCTGTGCCATGCGCCAACAATTGGACCTCCCTCACTTCGGAGCTCGCACCGACCTTTTTGATAAATCTTTCTTTCCGTCAACCATTAGATTATGGAATCAACTACCTGTCGAAATACAGAAGTCAGACTCTATCCGTAAGTTGAAATCAAGCATAGCCCAACCAGTAATCAGAGCCATAAAGTTTGAGGAGGTGTACAACTTTGGCAATAGATTTTTAGCTATTCAGCATACACGCCTACATTTGGATGCAAGGCAATTGAACTCACATCTTGTCAAGATTGGCATAAAAAAGACCCCAAAATGTTCCTTCAGCACACCTAATGAAGATTCTTGCCATTACTTTTTCCATTGCCCTAATTACACTGTTCCCCGCTCAAACCTTCATACTTTTATTTTACAGTATGCTCCTTTTCCGTTACAGACGATACTCTATGGGTCCTCTAATTGTTCTCTTACGGAAAATATTGAGATATTCTCAGCCGTACACAATTACATTTCTGTAACCGAACGTTTCAAGTCAGGTGTTGGTTGATCGCTGATTGCTTGCACAAGTATTCATATTACTTTATTGTTTATATATGGCACAAACAATATACCAAATTCTGCAACATGTGTAAATATATATAATTATTGCTATTGACATTGTGAATATTATACCTTCCCCCCCTATCTGTCTTGTCGGCGTTTTGTCCTCTTCTTCATGGTTTTGTGCGTCTTGTGCTGTCCTGTGATATGTGTCCTCTTCTGCGAGAGGCATTTATTTCTTTCCCAATTGCATGTAATCATTGCTTTTGTAGTATCTTTGTAAATTTAGTAAATAAAATATGTTTAAACCAATCCATTCTTTCATATCAGAATGATAAATATTTATAGATAATGTGAGGAAGTCCCAAGACGAATTCTATCTGTAAGGTAAATAATTATCACTATCATTGAAGTGCTCCAAAAACTGTTCATACCAGCAGACACTTCTATATGACCACAGTAACTAAACCAAAATTCCTGCACTTCCTTCAAGCCTTTAGACATCAGAACCGAGAATTATTTAGTAGAGCAAAATTGGAACCTGCTATGAATTGAAAAACATTAGGAACTTTTATGCAGTTTTGAAAAATGAGTAAAGGTGGGATAATCGGCATGTACATCAAATTTATCGGCCAAGCAGAGATGAAAAGTGTTGAAGTTCCTTCAAAATAATATCTCATGATTATTTACTTTTCCATACATGGGAACTTGAGTTGCTCAACAGGGCTCATTCGTCAATGAGAACCTTATAATAAACTGTGTACATATAACAATAATATTACTGGATGTTTTATCAAGAGGTATAAAATATATTTACCATACATCTCTTACAAGCACTGAACAATTTAAGGGTTTGTCAGAAAAGAGTCTGGTAGTTTTTTTCCTGTAATTTGTGCTCTGTTTGTGACAATGTGCCTTAGTTGACCGATCTATTAATCTAAGGCAGAAATATCAAAGTTGTCCTTCTTTGCCAACTATTAGCAGACTCTTCAACAGCTTCCAGAGTCATTTCTGGTCTTTGCCCCAAGAAATTTTGTGGCTCACAGTATTCAGGCCCGTTGAACTCACATGGACACAGGTATTTGTTTTGTTTATAGTCACCTTGAGTAATTTCTTTAACGACTTTTGTGTTGTTAAATATATTGGAGGCAATAGTGTTTGAATATTTGTATTAAATTTTATGAGCATCACAATCAGGGTATGTCAAATTCAGAGTCCCTGCATTTGAAATTGATTAATTTATGCAAGTAATAGTTTTTTGAGTCGGTGTTTTTTGTTTGTAATCCCTGTAATTTCCTCTGGTAGTGAGAGTATGTAGCATTTGGATATAAGGCTATCTTGGTGAATCATGAGTTCTTTGTGATCGGCATTTTTGTTTCTTTGTTTTTATTGTTCAAACGGCATTAAGTATACATGCAGTGTACTGGTAAATTATTATTAAATAATTGACAGCCTTTCGGGTTTTGGATTGGGTTCCAGACTATGTTAGACAAGTTTCTGAGTCACGTGTTCTGTACTTGTTTCACCTTCTTCTGTATTCTTTGTGTGTTAACATTTAAAAAGAGCGCGAGCCTTACATCTTTAGCATTGCTGCCATTTGCGTCTTGACTGGTGCGACCGATCGATTTCTAACTGGGGTTCCATGGTTTCGGACCCGCCACATGGGTCTTGTATGTCAGGTAAAGTTGTAAGGTTTTTCCTTCGGGATTGCACATGTATTGAGTATACATAGTTGCTGTAATGCCATTTTTTATATCGAATTTATTGGTCGCTTTTGGTATTTGTTGCGGAATACAAGTCCCGTTTGTGTAAACTTACGAACTGCGTAATTGCCTGCAGAATATCCACTATAATATGGTTTAGGCCTAACGCCGGTTATCTTTGTGGACTGCCTGTTGTCCGGGGTCTGATGATTGTGGCCCAACTGTTTTCAGTAAGTAATTGGGTATAAGTATTTTATGACCAGCCATTGCAATGTATATTCCGCAAATTAAACTACAGTAATATAAATCTCAGTTTTCCTGAGTAAATATATATTCATATTTTGTGGATGTATATCTGTTGCTTTAAGCCTATTGAATTTATATACATAGCATAATTTATATCTGAAGAGTCTCTCGGTTTAATATTTCCATAATACATACGTGCTTCAACTCTGGCAATTTTTTCATTACTTAATCTTAATATGGTATACTGAAAGACGGGTTATTCGTCATTTGTTTTTGAGAAAGAATATTAAAGTAAGAATCTTTATTCGCGGTTCCTTTCAATGTTAATAATGTTACAGCTGTAATCTGCTGGTGCGGGAACTTCTGGCGAGGGAATTCACCTATTGATGCAAGAATGTATGGTAAATCCCTAATGGTTATCCCTTTCCGGTGAGGCGTAACCGGGTGCGCGCTGAATTGGGAACCACTGATGTACAGGGTATCTCGCCCAAGTGGTATGGCAGGAAAATAAAACTCGTCGACTCAATCTGTTTGTTGTCATCCTTCGGGCCAGGGCAACTGGCCGGCAGCGTTTACAAAATATTACAGTGAAAACAATGATAGTGAGCAGTAAAGGTATTATAGTACAAGCGACGGTGCACAGGAAGATTCAACGCTGTGTGTGTGCATGATACGTTGCAAGTTCATCGTGACCTTAGTCATTCTGTGCCCAGTGCACTTTTTGGTATAAACGTCCACTGGCTTTTCATAGCTTTGTGCTACAGATTAAGTCTGTCACCTTCAGTTTCCATGCAGGCGTGTTTGCAGCGTCTATTCATGTGTTAGGGTAATTTTGTGTAGTGTATCAACGCCTCTATTCACCGATCCTCGCAAGTCACCAGATTAGACAAGGAACGGTTCACATAACACACAGGACTCTTTGGAAGGAGCGTCAATAGGACTGTATTCAGCCGTAAGTTTATATTTTATTATTATTATTTATTTTTTTTTTGACATTTATATTATTGTCAATTGGTTGATAGGTGCATATGTTCTGCATGTTTATACCTAAGCTGTGCTTTGGGTTTTGCTTGCTGCCATTGTAACAATGAGTCTCAAGGATGCAAAGTCTGCCCGTCAAGTCAGCAAGACCAAAGTGACTAAGTTAGGAAATAAAATTTCTACAGTTGTGATTGAGTGCGAACAACTGTCCGAAACTCCGGATCTTATTTCTAAATTCAAGATTGCTTTTGCAGAATTTTCTAAAGATCATGAAAAAGTTGTTAGGTTAGATGAGGAGAACGCGTTGGATCATGAAATTTATTATGATCATGTAGAATCAAATTATTTTAAAATTCTGGCAAAAGCTCAAGATTCAAAGTCGGTTGAAGCCAAAGCTCCCTGGTCCCATAGTATAGTGGTGGGTCTGTTATCTCTGCCAAAATTAGAAGTAGAAGTTTTTTCAGGGGAACCTCTGAAATATCCTACCTTCATTAAATCTTTCAAACCTAGCGTCGAGTCTTGTAGTGCTGATCCAGATATTAGGCTGTTGCGTTTATGTTTTATGTGGTCTACCAACCTTGCTCTCTCAGTCCTGTAACTGTGGCAAATGGCAGCAATGGTTATTGAAGGAGCGGGGTTCCCTGCACGTCCGATCTCTGTCCGGGTTCTGGTTGTCTGCCAAGAGTGTCTCTTATCATCGCTCAACTCACCAGAGGGCAGCACTGATCAATGTACCCTGACATAAGCACCACACTCTTTCCCTACATGAAGGAGGGAGCCATATACAAAAATTTTACTTTAAATTCCACAAACATGGCCAACCTGATTGCCTAGAGTACCGCTAATTTGTACAGATATTAAACATGCTCCAACCACCTGCATTCATACTTGTAGAAATTACAATTGATCACCTAATCTACCACCCAATTTTAGTATTACACACATCTAATGAAAATGTATTAACATACACATTTCAATCCGTATCTCAAATCTTTATTGTTCCCATGCTTCATCCATTTCTGAAGTCCATATCAATCACATGCAGCATTTACCATTAATTCCACCTCTATATATGCAAACCCAAACCCTTTTGAGTTCCCTTTATTTCTGCATGCTACCCTGAAAAAGAAGATTAAACAATTAGCAATTAGCAATGTACAGAATTATAGTGCACAGCGGGATCCGTTAAATCAGATGAATAACTTCTAAAATGTACATAACAATCTGGCTCATATTCCACTTCTTTTCTGCTGCAATCTCAACAGGTTGGAGCCAGGAATCTGTCTCCACCTTCAATTTTTTCCCTTTCCTTTCCCCAAACTATTCTGTTCAGGTTGGAGCCAGAAATCCGTCTCCACCTACAGAACGTCCATCTCCAGCTACTAAGCCCTCAAGTTGTAAAATCGACAAGTGTTGAGCCTAGTGACCTTACATATCAGACTCAAGGGAAGATTTTTGGCCTTGGACATGGCCTTAGCCACCTCTAACAACATTCCTGGATTGTTAGACTTGGCTTTCCCCTTGAATGCAGGAGGCAGCAGGAACGGAGCATCAGATTCTAATAGGATCTTCTGCAAAGGTAGTTTGTCCACTACTATCTGAAGGTCCACATTGTCCACTAGCAGGTGAATCCGAACATCACATTAGGAAATGCGGTGACCCACTCATCTATCTCCTCCTGGTTCCCTACGAATCAGTGGCAGTGAATGGGATGACTCTTATTTAGATGTCTCTTAAGTATGGCCACACACCTCCCATGAGCCCCTTCCCCTCGGCAATGTATCACTAATGGCTTGTCACTGGTCTTTACCAATGGCAGGATGTTGTCTAGCAGTGGCTCTTGACAGTCCTTGTCTTTCTCGCTGACCCCTGGGCTGGTGTCGATGCCCACCTCTCCAATACCAACCATGTAAGGATCTTCCAGATACCTCTGTAAAATCGCAACATCATAACGAGGTTTGAATCTACTGGCAAACCTAGGATGGGAGCCATAACTAAATCTAACTCTGTGATCACGAACAACTTGTTCTCTGATTGCTGCTCCTGGCCATCTCCAGGAATAACAGTAGTTCGTGACTACATATTGGATACTGAATGGCTCATCCACTACAGACTGTGTGTCCAGAACTTGCTGCAGACTCGCACAATCAGTGTCTCGCAGCAACTCCGCAAGGTGAAAATGCGAGTCTGCGATATTATATACAGGAGCTGTAACATGTGGCAAGACTGTCTGCAATTCCACTTCCACCTCCAGATCCTTGAAAGCTGCTCTCCGATCTTCACCAAGATTGCTCAGCATGCAACCCAAGACTCTCCAGTGAAATTGACTGGTGATAGCATTTGGTGGAGATAGGCATTGGTGCTTAGTGAGCTCCATGCTGCTTTGCTCTTCGAAGCTATTCCATAAGACTCGATCAACCTCTGTGACAACAGCTCCAAACTTTGGATACCATCCGTTCTCTATGACATGCCATAGCACCTCCTCATAGCTGGATTTCCCTAGTTCACAACACCAAAACTGAAGCATGCCTCTCATCAGTCTAACCCACAAAGCCAATCTCTCCTCTGTAAATAAAGGCTCCTGATGTGAATGTTTCGCCGTGTGTTCCAGAATGATTTTATATTTCTGAGTTTCTTGACATCCACATACCCAGCAGGCAGTATCCGGCACAATATAAAAAGGAAGATTGATTTGGAGAACATGTCGTTTAACATGGACATCTCACTGGGGACAAATTGGGCAGGCCCTTAACTTCTTTTTTTTTCCTGCAGCAGGGACAACAAGCACCTCGTCCTCTTGTTCGGCTGTACCTGGTGAGCTACTTCCAGTTTCATCAACCAGAAGCCATTCAATGTCAAGGTCGGAAATAGAATCCATCCTATAGTATACAAAAAATAAAAAAAGTAAAATAATGAAGTATGCAGGTGCAATATATATATATATATATATATATATATATATATATATATATATATATATATATATATATATATATATATATATATATATATATATATATATATATATACATATATACAAATGAAAATGATTTTTCAGGATCTGTACCTATATGGAAAACAGAAAACCTTCTTAACCATAAATACAGCATAAGATCATTTTCTTCTCCCTGAAAAACATCAAATATCATATGTACATATGGAAAACAGAATGTCCATCTTAACCACGCATACAAATTCACAATTCTGGGATATGGCTATTGTAGTCTGCACCTATGGAAAACAGAATATCCGTCTTAACCAATTGATAGAGAATGAGCCCTACAAATTTATATAAACTAGTGATAGTCCCATAAATACATGGGACGCTTAACAGTTCAGCCCCCCTTTGTGGTAATAGCTGGGATCTGCTCCTCTTCTGAATCAGACTCTGATGAAACAATATCTTCTGGCAGAGCTGGTTCTGCTTCTTCCAACTCTGATTCTGAACTAGAAGAGGTATCAACGACATCGTTAGAGGGTGTAGACTGGGAACTAAACAAATAGGACACATTGTTAACATCCCATTGATCCTCTGGATCCTGCTCATCCTGATCATATGGGAGAGTACTATCCAGATTAAGAAATTCATGTCTCATCCTACGAAGCCACATTGGTATATGCCTATCCTAACAAATACGCAGTCTGTCGTGATGTACCACTATTTCTCTCTTGCGATCTCTGATCTTATAGAGAATAGGCGACAGCACCTCTGTCACCAAATATGGCCCTGTCCAAACGGACTGCAATTTGCGACTCTGGCCCACTTTTGAAGCTGACCGTAGCTGGTACACTAGATCACCACTCTCAAATGTTTTTTCACACAATTTGGGGTCGTAGTCCCTTTTCTGCCTAGCCTGGGCACCCTGTAGATTCTGCATAGCCAACTCATGCACATGACACAACCTTTCCTGTAGCTGTGAAAAAAACTCTGGTAATGTTCCCCCGCTCTCTGAAGAGTGGAATATACTAAACATAACATCTACAGGCTTTGTCACTTCCCGGCCCAACATAAGCATGTTCGCTGAAAATCCAGTCTGTCTATGAACCATGCTACGTATAGCACTGGCTAGAATGGGGAGATCTTCATCCCATGAATCTTGCCCACCCTGCAAACAACTTTTAATTGTTTGGAGAATTAGATGATTATACCTCTCGCACTGGCCATTTGAACGAGGTCGGTAGGGGGTCGTTCATGTTTTTGAGATTTGAAGTATGTTACATATAGATTGGAAAATATGGCCTGTAAAATTTGCCCCTTGATCAGTATGAATCTGTAATGGGCACCCAAATCTAGAAATAAATTCATACACCACCTTGTGGGCTATGCACTCCGCAGTCTGGTCGGGCAATGCAAAGCATTCCATCCATTTAGTGAATTGATCTACTAACACTAGAATATACTGGTTACCATTTTTACTTTGAGCTAATGGACCCAATATATCAATATGAACTCTCTCGAGAGGAATGCCTGCATGGTACGATTCTAGGGGAGCTTTTGGCCACATTCGAGGTTTTTTGTTCTTGTTACATTTGGCACAAGTTTTCACGTAATCTGCAACATCCAAGGCCATTTTGTACCAAAAGAAAGACCCCCTGAAGTTGTGAAGAGTTTTAGTCTGACCAAGATGCCCAGAACTCCGAACATCATGATTAAGACACATTACCTCTTCCTTCAAAGATGAAGGCACTACAAAGCATTTTTTCCGGGTGTCTCCCTCAAAAATGTGAAGCAGGACACCATTTTCTAACTTTAGTTGATCCCTGCTAATCCAAAGATGCTTTGTTTCTGCCCCTGACAACCATAGTTCTGCATTTGATGGTGACTGACCCAACTCAAGCCATGTAATGACTTTACCTATGGCTGTATCTGCTAATTGTACCTCTCTGAGCTCTTCTGTTGAGTATTTATCTGCCCAGGTGATGGCAGAGGCATCCTATATAACAGAAGTGATTGCTCGGACAGCAAGAGGAACAACATCATCCACGTCAGATTCAAACTTGGCCCATTGCTTGTGAGCTCTGGTACAGAATGCACAACCTCCACATGGCAGATCTTGTAAAGCTGAACCTGCTTCATAACAATTACAGGACTCCAGAGTATCTGGTATTCGGCTTAAGGAATCCGCATTCACATGATTCTTCCCCTTTCTATGCAACAGGGTCATATCATATTGCGAAAGCTCTTCTAACCACCTAGCCAACTGCCCTAGGATATTCTTGATTTTCATAAGCCATGTAAGACTGTTATGGTCTGTTCTTACTAGAAAAGGGCGTCCCAGAAGATAATGGCGATATTGCCTCGTGAAACGAACCACAGAAAATAACTCCTTCCAGGTTGTACAATAATTTCTCTGGGCAGGAGTCAATACATAGCTAGCATAGCTGATTGTTTGCTCTATTCCATCTTGGACTTGGATCAATTCACCTCCAATGGCAAAATTCGAGCTATCACAATCCAGGATAAACATACCCTCCTTCTGGGGAAGTGATAACATTGGAGCACATATAAGTTTTTGTTTCAAGGCCTCAAATGCTTCTTGGTATTCTGCCTGCCAATCGAACCCTGACTTTGGTCCCGTAGACCCGTAAAGGCATCTAGAAATTTCGGCAAAGTCCAGAATGTGTTCCCGGTAGTAATTGACAAAACCAAGAAATGATTCTACCTGACGGACACTAGATGGCACTGGCCATTCAACTACTGCTGAAACCTTGTCTGGATCAACAGAAACTCCGTCGCCCAAAACAACCTTACCTAAAAACTTAATTTCTGTTTTGAAAAAGTGGCACTTTTTTGGCTTAAGTTTAAGATTATGCTCCCTAAACCTCACAAGTACCTCTTGGATATTCTGCAAATGCCCGAAAGTGATTTTTCCCACTATCACACAGTCATCTAAATTGGGCAAGGTCGTTTTCCAGGTCAGTCCTCGCAGCACAAATTGCATTGTTCGTTGAAAGGTGGCTGGTGCCCCACACAATCCGAAGGGCATGCGACAATGCTCGAAGAGGCCATATTTAGCCATAAAGGCGGTCTTGTGACGGTCCTCTTCTGCGATCTCTATTTGATAGTAACCGCATGCGAGGTCAATATGGCTATAAAAAACACTACCGCTAAGAATATCAAAGCATTCTTCTATCAGCGGTAAAGGATATGCGTCTTTATTGATCATTCGCAGGTTTGTTTCCCGAAAATCTATGCACCAGTGTACCGAACCATCTTTACGTCTGACAAGCACCGGTGCCGAAGCCCATTGGGAAGTTGATGGTCGAATAACTCCATTATCTAGCAATTACTAAAGATGTTTCTCTTCTTCATCTTCGAAACCCATGGGAGTCCTACGCATTCGCTGCCTAACAGGTGGTGTGTCTCCAGTTGGAATATAATGTTTAATTCCTGAGAAACATCCCAAGTCATGATCTCCCTTAGAGAAGACATCTTGAAAATCCAGCAACAATTCATGGAGTTTTGACCGCTGTTTTGAATCAAGGTTATTGCCTGACCTTGCGAGCAAATCCTTCAAATGCTCTGGAATATTGTCACACCTCTTGCTGTCTACTGGCCCTAACTGTCTCACCTCAGTGACCTCCAACTCGCTGTGATTTCCAATATTGGGACTTAACAATTCAGAACTTGAATCTGCGGTATCTGGATATTCCGACGCCGCGAAATCAAGCAAACTGATTTGCGAAGTAGCTTTGATTACATCAATGGCAGTGCCAGAAAGGTCCGTCACTACTACATTGCCTGAAACCTGCGGGCTGTCAGAGATAGTGATATCAGAAAACTCCGACATCACTCCTTCTGAAGATATAGCATTTCCCACCCAATGACCTGCCTTGAGACAAATAAACTTATCAGTTAAGTTCATAATACTAATGGGGATATGCTCACAACCCCTGACCAGTATTGACGGAATCAATAACCCACTATGATCCCCAATTGGTGTTATAACATAATCTTGTCCCTTTTCCAAGGCGGAATTACAAAGCGCCTGCTTTACACTGTTAGGTGGGAGAACAACTTTCTTAGACAGCATAACCTTAGAGACTGTAAATTTTCCTCCCCAAGTCTTTTAGTTTCAGCTGGAATTACTTGGTCTTGGATATGTAAGATATACTTCTCTAAGTCAATTTGACATTTGTGGGATTTAAGGAAGTCCAGGCCTAATATCATTTCATCGGATATGGGCGCGACATACATGTCCCAATGAAAATTTTGCCTACCCATGGAAAATAAAACTTCCTTAATTTTCCTTGCATCAATAGTGCCTTCCTTGGCAGCCCCTTTGAGATGAACCTCTTCCACAGTTTTATAATTAAGTCTCAACTTGCGGTAAGCTTCAATGCTTAAAACTGTGACTTGAGCTGCAGTGTCAACAACTGCATTTAATTGTGTGTTGTTAATCATGACTGGTACTATCATGCTGTCTTCAGATGGAATTGACCTAACAGTGACTAACTTTTCCCTGCTGGGACTACCTTTGGATTGAATCAGAACATCAGACTCACACAATGGTTGTCCACTAGCAAAGCCAGGTAAGGTTGAGCTTGGTTGAGTCAGTAACTCCGACTCACCACCAAGTGATATGCTACTCACATAAGAGGAATGAGTCAGCAACTCCGACTGAAAAGAATCTGGTAAGCTATTTACAAAATGTGAATTGGGTGATGAAGTATGAGTCAGCAACTCCGACTCAAAAGAATCTTTTAAGCTATTTACAGAATATGAATTAGGTGATGAAGTATGAGTCAGCAACTCGGACTCCACTTCCAAAGGTAATGATAATGGATCATGGCCCCGCAAGTCGGCAGGGGTCGAAATTAGGCCATCATTTCCGACACGAACTAGTTTGACTCCTTTCTGAGTCTTGGTGGAGTAGGTTTTGGAGATTTAGACGGGGACCTGGAGTATGCGTTCGAGCTAGGGCAATCCTTAATCATACGGCCCAAATTGTGACAGCCCTGGCACTCTACCTTTGACATGTCAAAAGTTTGTGGAGTCCCAGGGGTTGAGACAATTGGCTGGTTTTTCAGCAATTCCATAAGAAATCTTTTATTTGACTCCACTATGGACTGAAAAGCCACCTGATTTTCCTTTAGGACCTTTTTGACGCCTTTATTGAAATCGTCGATTTTGCTACTCTGATTATGCTCCCAGCGGACTCGTGGCTTGGGAGAGAACTGAACGGGCCGAACTAACGCACTGTTGTCCTCCTCTAGGTGAGGAACACGGAATCTAGTTGGCCCATAGAGTATTTCTTGACTGTGAACATTTATGTTTAATTGCTCAAGAGCCTGCTCTAGATTCATGGGCGACCTACTCATAACCAGCATGGCCGCATCTTTATGCGTGGTGGCTTGAAGAAAGGCATAAACTGCTAGGCTCCCAATGAACACCTCGTCCGCTCCAGGATAGCCATCTGAGGCAAGCTGTTGTGCCCTTTCGGATAATTCCTCTAGGCTTTCCCCTTCTAATTGTTTTAGGTTTTGCAATTTCCTTCTAATGGTAACCACCGGATCTCGCACACCAAACCTGCGGTTTAATCGGTGAACTAACCTGCTATAATTTTCCCGGTCACCCACACTAAGAGTTGCATAAAAAGATAGCGCCTTATTTGTAAGTGATGCAACTAACCAATTTAGGCAAGTGTCCTCTGACCATTCATATTGCTTCGCCATGCGTTCAAAACACAGAAAAAATGGCCGCCAATCTGCCTTTCCATCAAAAGTTGCCGGCTTCTGTGGCTTCTGACCAGCGTCTGTTGTTGATTTGTGTGGCTTCTTCTTGTTCTTCTCTTGTTGCTTGTTACTGCGGTTTCCGGTTTTTGTTGTACCCCTGTAGACGCCATTTGCAGCAACCTCATCATGCTTCCGAAATAAAGGTCCATATTCCCGGCTGACCTCTGGAGGAGCTTTCATTTGAGGACCTGTACTGTAAGATCCTAATAATTCTCTGATGTCGTCGTCATCGTAAGGCATATCTCCATCCGTATCATCCTCTCTTTCAGTATCATAAGTAGGTACATTTGAGGTGACCGACCTACTATTAAATATATACTTATGCTCCGATGGGAATGGAGGGGGATCATGCACCTTCTTAATTGCAGGAGGTAAATAGCCGATGTGTGGACAGGTGGTTGCAGCATTCTGTTGTTCCACCTGCTGCATTCTGCTCTCCAATCTAGCAGTGGCCTTGCTGACTTGATCTACGTCTTGTTGTATAGCTTGAAATCTATTTTGCGTAGCTTCTTCTTGCTGGTTCAGCAGTGAAGACATGCTTTGAATCAATCTATCATGGCTCGAACTGAACATCTCCATCATACACAAACGCAGAGGTTTTTCACCAAATTATATCTTCTCGGCTGCTATATGAGCATCAATAATGCCAAGAATAACTTTGTCTTCAAACGACCTTACATTGTCTGGAGTAAATTTTCCTCCTAGTTCCTGTTTCTTTTTCAGGATTGCCATGGCACTTGCATCACCAATGTACTTAAGCTCCTTAAGCTCATCGGCTGTTATGTCATTAATGTACAATGTGTTTAATGGGCCTTTGATGTCTGCCATCTTGAACAATGTATGTGTGAAAGGTATTTGATATGTATGTCAAAATGGACAAAATAGGGGAATTTCACACAAAATATCAAATGTGTAATTACAAATAATTCAATAGTGGCTAGGATTCCATAGGGAAAAAGAACAGCAAAGTCCATATATTAAAATTGATCAAATATAAAAAATGTCTATCAAAAAAGAAAACAGGATTCACAAGTAATGTGACAAAATGAATTCTGCATCAAGGTTGAAAATACACAACATTGAAATAAATTATTCCTTCTCTTTGTTTTGCTCCTTTATGTCGCATAGGTGTAAGCCACAAACAATTGTTTAGAAGGAAAAACGCATCAGCAAAAATGAAAAATCACTGGGAAGTGAATGAATAGTTTATGCTGAACAGCTTTTGTATTAACAGTAGAAAAGAAAAAAAGAAAAAAAACGAAATACAAGCAAACAATAAAAAAACGATAACTATAACATTTCAAGGGGAATTTCCCACAAAATACACTGCTAACTGAAATTACTGATTCTATATAAACAAAAAGAATTTGAAAAGTCAGTAGCGTAAATGCAAGGTGAAATAATATATAATGGTGGTCGCCATGACGATACTCATTTGCATATTTGATCGCGGGAAATGCGAAATTTACCACCACTGTTACCAATAGTATTTCCAATGAAAACCTGCATTAAATTAGATAATTTGGATCAGAAATCCGACCCAAACCTACTGTGTGAATTAATGGAAATAGTAAGATCAGAAATCCGCCCCTAAAAACCTATTTTTAAGACAAGGAAAGTCCGTGATGTTGGTGACGTCCACTTTTCCACATAAGAACACAATGGTGGGTCACACACGTCCACATTCAGCAGGAAAATCTGAGCAAATTCTCCAAAAAATTGGCATGGAATTCGATCACTTCTGACACCAATGTTGTATGTGGTCTACCAACCTTGCTCTCTCAGTCCTGTAACTGTGGCAAACGGCATCAACGGTTATTGAAGGAGCGGGGTTCCCTGCACGTCTGATCTCTGTCCGGGTTCTGGTTGTCTGCCAAGAGTGTCTCTTATCATCGCTCAACTCACCAGAGGGCAGCATTGATCAATGTACCCTGACATAAGCACCACATTTATTCCAATTTCTTGCAGGAGAGGCGCGCAAATCAGTTAGAGGTTGTTTGTTTCTTGGGGGTAGCGATGGGTACAAAACTGCCCTTTCTACACTTGAAAAGCTGTACGGGTCTCTTCACAGAATCACGCAAGATGTAATTAAGCCTTTGCGTTCCCCTAAGCCAGCGAAATCATGTAAAGATCTCCGTCAACTAGCTAACGAGTTAAGGGGGGCTTTCCAAATTTTGGATAGCGTTGGTTGCTTGGCTGAAATTGACAGTCAAGTTATATTGGTTGACATTGTATCGTGATTATCTTATTATGCACAAAACCGCTGGAACAAGGCTGAACTTAAAAACAAAAGAGAAAATGGCAGTTATCTTAAGTTCAAAGATCTTGTGAGCTTTGTGGAGTCAATCAGTGATGAATCATCAAACCCAATCTCGGGTGAAAATGCACGTTTGGCCAGGCTGCATAGAAGTAAACAAGTTACGTCCTATGACGTGCAGGCTGATACCTCGTCGGAATTATCTAATGACCAGACAGAAAGTGGGTTAGATCGTGATTCATTCAGCTCATAGCCACTTTGATAGTGAATCTGACCAGCATATTTCGGCTAGCGCTGTCAATGCTGCTACTGTAAAGCAGTCTAGCTTTTTGGGTTCAAATGTCAGTAAACCTTGCCAATATCCTCCATGTACAATGTGTAAAGGGTCACATTTTGTGGCAAAATGCAATGATTTTCGGAAGATGTCAGTCCGTGATCGTATTGCGTTTGTAAAGACTAATGATCTGTGCCATAACTGCTTGCACGGTAATCACAGAACGTTTGACTGTCAAAGCAAGAATACATGTTTTGTTTGTGGTGCGAAGCATACATCTTTCATTCACGTTGATAATGTGACTTCAGATTGTGCTACTGAGGCAAACGATTGCCTGATCCCGATTGTTCAAGTTAAAATCAATGATAAGCTTTGGATAATGGTTATCCCTTTCTGGTGAGGCGTAACAGTGTGCGCTCTGAATTGGGAACCACTGATGTGCAGGGTATCTCGCCCAAGTGGTATGGCAGGAAAATAAAACTCGTCGACTCAATCTGTTTGTTGTCATCCTTCGGGCCAGGGCAACTGGCCGGCAGCATTCACAGGGTAAACTGCTATGCATGGTTGCACCTTCTTGGCAGAACTGCAAAAGGGTAGGTAGGCGCCCTGGAAGGCTTGAACTATATTCATTACGTTTTTTTGGGAGGGGGGGAGGGGGGCAAATATAGGGGACCAAAATTCCACATTAGGAAAAAATGGGGGCTCAAAGTGTCACATTTCCATATTTAAAAATTGGTGCTTTTCACATGCACAAACAGCCCCCGAAAAGGTAAAACTTTTCATATATAAAGTTTTGCAAGGAAAAAAAATCACCATTTTTTTAATCACATCAGAGATCTAGGGAATACTGGGTGCATCAAACAGGACGTCAAAATTCTACATGAGGTGGAAAATTGGAGGTCATTTCCGCGGCGCCCATACGTACCTCCACGATTGAAGTACCCTCACCCTCAGGTTATTTGGTTGTGCAAAATGACACTAATTTTACGTCTATTTAAAGACGTTCGGTACACCGCGTTATGCGCAACCATTTATGGTCCAATGCCTCTATGCAGTTAGAGCTGGTATTTGTCGATACCTGCACTAGCTGCTGTTCGCTTTTCCTATTTTGCACAGTTCCGTTCCAGAAATATGGATTGTTTACGAAGAGTGAAAAGGAAAAAGAATGGGCGGTTTGTTAGCAAATGCCAAAACAAAGGACTAAATACTTTAAAACAAGGCAGAATACGTCGAAACACGACAGTGGTAGACCAAAACGCATGTACACAATCAGCGAACGCTGACCAAGCCACCGTCGAAAGTGCCACGCCCACCCCCCAAATGCCACATGTACATGTAAACACTGACAGTTATAACTGGGACGAAGGTCGCAAAATAGTGGAACTAATGTACTAGCCGATAATCTTGTATGCGAGGAATGTAAAAAAAAAAACATTGTCCCTAAAAAACACAGAATCAGAAAAATGATATGGCTTGGCCAGTGTACTGTCCATTTCTTGTGAATGTGGTACGATAAACGCTGTCCCAACTGGAAAAAAACAACAACAGAGTAACACCCCAGCGTCCAAAGGTGGTACAGGCATATTTGATAATGTGCCACCTGTGCTACCATTCGACATTGTATTAAGGCAGCTATAGTTTTGATATTCTTATGTTTACCTCTTTTTTCCACATTGCTGTATTGCACTATGGAGAGAATCTTAAAATGTTTGCCTCTTCTAAGTAAAACTATGAAAGTTTATATTATGACTGGAATATAAAATTAACGACATACTGCTGTTCATTTGAGCTACATACATGTATATTGATATGGTATCGAAGTGAGACAATGAATGGATACCTTTACCTATGAACTTAGAACAAATTAAGTCAACATGCATGAATTCTCTGTACAATTGCAGAAAAAATAGCACCGTATGATACCTTTTTTTGTTAATCAATGAAATCAGTACATATTTTGGAAACCCCCTACAATTTTTCAGGGATTTGTAAATATTTTTTCTATTTCAAATTAACAAAATACTGTGAGCACTTATACATTTTTGCAAGACGAGATGAATTTAAAGTCACATTCCAGCATGTTTTGTCTACATATTTGTTATTCAAACGCTTGATATACATTGCAAACACTCATTTCGAGGTACTTTATGCATAGTTATGCATCCTTAATTTGTTTTTTGCTTTTACCCACATATATAATGGCTGCTATCAAATTTCTGTAGTCCTCACATGTATCGCCACCTAGCGACAAAAGTAGCACCGTGACATGCCAATTTTTTGCTTGCATTTTGTTTCAAATGCCAATATCTTTGTTCACACCAAAAACCAGAGATTTCTAAATTCTTTTGACCAGTGTACCGAACGTCTTTAAATTCTGAAGTAGCTAGACAGAACATCATCTTGTTTCTTCCTAAATAATTTTGCTTTGCCAACATTTTCCAGTTGTTCTTTTTCATGTTGCAATTATAACGCGGAGAAAATAATTACATTTTATTGGCCTCTTCTTTTATAAGTGGAAATCCACAGGAAAATTAATGTTACAAAAAAATACTGATCTATATCGGGAAAAGTCTGATCCCGACTATATCTTATATATTCATATCCGTGTATTTTTTTAAACTCCAAAGAGTTTCTTACATTCACGCGAATTTGTATCTCGAAGTGCAAAAACCTCAACCAAACTGTTTGCACTATTACAAGCAGCTACCTTCTATTTGTCATAAAAAATGAATATAATCTAAACTAATTGAGAAAACAATCATCAATGTACCTATATATAGAGCACGAGTTTAAGATGGAAATTCAAAACCATTTCCATATAAAACAACAAAAAGTGCCACTCTTTTTAGACTGCCTCCTTTGGGTGCCCTTTTTGATTGTCACTGCATGCTTAAACATGCCCTTTTAGATTAAAAGTGCCCTGCCCTCTTGAGAAGCTGGGGATATCACTGTGATGGCTATAAAATTTCGGATCTAAGAACAAGACATATCTTATCCCGACTAATACCAGCATATTTTTTTCTTAAATCAGATCATGGAAATACCTAATAGGAATGTTCTTTAACAAGTAGAAAAAAAAACAAGGGGGAAAATAATTCAGGCATTACAATACGGATCTAACTCTTGATGAATCTCATCCAGACTTATGCGTATTTCTTTCCAAGTCCCTTGAAATGTTTCCACTCTTTTTTCATTAACAAAGATGCACAAATAAAACGTCACACATTTTCCCCACACATATATATTGTGAATCAGCAGCCGATTTGATACATCACATGTATATTTAAAATGTATTAAAGTTTCTTAATTGCCCCCAAATGCATAACTGCACATAACGCTATGCACACATATCCGTTTTGTTTTGCTGGACACAGTTATATATATATATATATATATATATATATATATATATATATATATATATATATATATATATATATATGTATATGTATATGTATATGTATATGTATATGTATATGTATATGTATATGTATATGTATATGTATATGTATATGTATATGTATATGTATATATATATATATATATATATATATATATATATATATATATATATATATATATATATGTATATATATATAGTGTTATTTTCATATGAAACCGCTGTAGAATCTTATGACAAAATGAAATATATTTTACACCGAGCATGATAGTATCGCCAATAACGCGAATCAAATCTTGGTGTAGATTAAAAAAAGAGACTTATTACTTACACGTATGCGTCTGCATATTAAATTACACGGGTTTGCTTATCGTGTTGATTGCTAATGCAAGTATGTACACTGTCAGATCAGTGCTAACACAATTAGAGTCAATTCACAGATAATGAATAAATAGTAAAATAGGCCCCGACATGAAGATTAAGCATGCAACTAATGTGACATAAAATGTTCCCACGCAGATCTGCTTTAGAGTCAAGTCTGTTGTACAAGAAACATAAAACACAAAATGAACTGGAAAGTGAGTGAACGTCAATCAAACATTAAAGGAAAATTTATATAATTAGATAGTCAAATTCGAATATTTTCATATTTTGTGGCAAGCATAATGATTTGTTGAATTCGGATTTAACAGTTCAATTTTCTAAAGTAAGCCCTAACACTTCGACATTTGCCATTGACAGCATCCCTCAACACACTAGGAGAGGCATTTTGATAATCAGCGGGGTATTCTACGGCACAGCATGCTAGCAATGCCTGCAACTTTCCACTGTCTAATGCGTTCGTGCGGACATAAGGCCTGTCGCAAGACTTTGTTCCCCCACAGAAAGACCCTTCTTTCATCTCTGCTTCAGAAAAAATATGTGGCATGAGACGTTGGGCTAAGTCTGTCATAGTTTTACTGCGGTTTCTAATTTGTTGGTATGTCAAAGCATCAATGTAAATTGGGGCTCCAATACAACTAGTTCAAACAGTGTTTGTCGCCATCTGTTTGAAAATATCACCAGGTTAAATGTGTGTGTCTGTGCCTGAAGCTGAACTGAGCCCATTGTTGATTTGTGCTGATGCATGTGGAGCGTGAAGAGCAGTTGGCCTATAGATGTGCTGGAATGAATTTTGAGGGGTTGCTGTTGACCCAGGTGTATGGACGGTAGTGTTTCTTAATGGAATGAGAGGCTGGCTTGCATTTTCACATGATGGTACCTGAAGTGACTGCAGTGAGCAGCTTAAGCTAGAGGACGAGTCATAGTTTCTGGCGAAACGGTGGCTGGTAGCTGATGAGCATCGGGTGTATCTTTCCTGGCAGTCGCTGCAGATGAAACCAGTGCTGATGGTGTTGAAGCGGTGTTTGATGTGGTGCACTGTTGACTAGAATGCCTAATGCCACTGATGATATGCGAGAAAGCACTGGGCTTATTGCTTAGGCGTATTTCAGTGCTCTGTGGATATGGTACTGTGGTGGCCAGTTGATCCTCACATTACTCGTCACTGATAGGGCTATGTGGGGGAAGTGAAAGGGGGCTTGGTGCATGGAAGTCGGGGGTTGATGATGGGGGCAAGTTACACTTACATGTACATTCTTTCATGTGCTCTTCAATTGCGTTATTTTTTTGTTTTTGTTTATTTGCATCACAGTTTCTGACATGTCAGACAGTTTATCAGATAATTTTTGACATTCATTCTTTAGACCAGTTGCAGTGTTCAGTATGGATGGCAACATCTTCAACTGCTTTAACATGTCCTGGAGGCCTATCGTGCTTACTAGTCGAAAAGAGTCTTGCTGCAATGCAAAGTCCAACAATGTTGAATCAAGGCTCATATCATCCACTGATAGGCCTACACTTGCTGTTTGGTTGGCCTGTGTTGTATTCATGGTGGAAGGTGTGATTTGTGCCCTTGCAGGCGTGCTTGTTTTGTGCGTGGTGCTATGTGTGGTGCGAGTGTCGTGTTGTCCTCCGTGTGCTGGCGATTATGCCTTGGGAGCCGACGTCGCATGTCCTTCCAAATCTTTCTTGTTTCTTGTTCAGTGGGGCCCATGCTTGGCTCTTGAAATGTGTTGCGTTCTGTTGAAGTTGGCTTCTTCGCGCTTTGAAGCATGTCATGAATTTTTGAACTTGTCAAATTCCTGTCAATGTCGTTCAGTATTGTCCTGTCGTCTGTAATGAATGAATGAATGAACGAATGAATCTGGCGAAACAGAGCCGTTACAACATAACGTTACATTAAAAGATTTCAGCGGATTTCCATCATAAATTGCATACAAGATTATATCACTTTAAATTGCAGATCAAACACTTTTCTCAAGAACTAATTCTCTTTCTTTCTTTCTTTCTTTTTTTCTGTCTTTCTTTCTTTTTCTTTCTTTCTTTCTTTCTTTCTTTCTTATGTAATCTGCGCGTCCCAAACGCAGGCAGCACTGCCGACATGAGCTCCAGCTGGGTCACGCTCAGGCTTGGTCTGGCCTCGTTTATCTTGGTCTGTTTGCGTGTGAGACCAGGTGGAGACGAATCCAACTTTCATTCGAGCCAGACTGCGTTTCTTCCGTCTGACACGCACAAACTTTTTCATAGGGCACCTAATTGACATGCCCATCATGATATATTAACTGAAAAATCATCCTTTGGTGTTTTCGTATCAATAACAACAGGTTCAAAATGTTTGAAAATAATACATGTGTTGTCCCATTCTTTTCTCAATTCACGTAGTGCATTATTTGGCACAATAAAGAATATCAGCAGCAGTTATATGACCATGATGATTTGAAATAAACGGGGGATTATGGCATGGAGACTGGTATTTTGTTTGTTTATAGTTATCTATGACATGGACATGGGTCCTTGTTTTCTGTATGGTTATCTAGCTTAAATTTTTAAAGACTTTTGTTGTAATAAATAACTTAGAGGCAACAGTTTTAGAATATTTGCATGAAATTTTAGGAGCAACACTATCAAGGTAAGCTTGTGGGCATATTCGCACCTTCTTATTATGCAGTGTATTGGAAAGACATATGCATATTTAGAAATGCCTATCAAGATATATTTAATTATATTATCTTTTGGTGTGTTCCTATCAATAACTACATGTTTGAAATATCTGTAAAGGTACATCATATATGTTGTCAAATTCTTTTCTTGGGTATAATTTGGTGATATTTTGTTTTAATTGGTTCAGCACTGATAGTGGTATGGACTGAAGCATACATCTAACTATATGGCGACCATTTGGGTAATTAAATTTTCCAGTAAAAAAAGTGTGGTGTCAAATGAGAGTGTAGAGACAAGGGTACTTATTATGTTCACGTGTACGTCAATCCCTTGCCTGAGTGTTGAACCAATCTTAGAATAGTATTTAGAGACATCCCCTACCCCTATTACTCGATTATTAAACCCAAAGGCCAATCGATAGCCAATAACTTTTGCCAAAACAGTTCGTGACTTGTCCACGATTTCTTAAATTCGCACCTGTCTCTTCTTTGATTGGTATGGTTTTTCACTAATTCGCGCATTTAGATGTCCTGGTATGATAGCCACCAATTCTGAAATGGAGTTCTCTACCGGATTTTGCGACATACTGAAGTTCACCCTTTTGATATCACAGTGAGTACATCATATTTTGAGACTTGGAACTTATAATAGATACGGGACCTGGACTCAAAACATGGTATTCTTAGCTGGTAAAGGATGAAAAAAAATTGGATTGAGTATCAAAATTGGGCAGGTCGGGCATCTGCATCTGGCTCAAATTTGAAATGTTTGTTTCCCTTTGTACAATGTTAGACATCAAATTTGGTAGATGAATAGTGCATTGCTTGAGGTTGATTTTGCTACCTTGATGATGTCGCTGATTTCTGGTGATATCCATTTGTTCTTAACTAACTGTGCATAGTATTACTATATAGGAGTCAATATTTGGTGTAACATTACCATTCACAACTAGCGCGCTACCTGAGGCAACTTTCTCCTGGTGCCCTTTGGAGGTGGCAGCCCAGAACCTTTTTCTGTAAATACTAGCATTGTAAAAAATAATGTATACCTCAACGATAACTTTTAATTCAGAGATAAATGCCCACAAAATAGCCAAATGAGTTTTTCTTGGGATAAATATTGTGCAGTGAATTCAAAAACTACCACGAGTACATATTAAGTAAGGAGATGCGTGAACTCATGGAGTAATCAATAAAATACACAACAACAACCAAAATCGATGACAGGTATCTTTTCTGGCAGTGTGGCCCCACTATGGCAGACTTAAGCTAGCTGTAGTTCATATTTGAAGTAAAAATAACAAGTTTGTAGGACCAATGACCTACACTCTTGGGAGTGCACTAGGAACCCTAAGATTCCACTTTAACACAGGCACATTATAAACAATAAAATCGTGCAAATAGACTTCCTTTCATTTATTCAGTAAGACGACAATTTAACAAAATATATAGAAGTTTTAAAATGGCATGGTCATTTGTGAATTGCGGCCATTTGTGTAAACATTTGACATTTTGAATATATTTGATTTAGCAATATTTTCAGCTTGCATAAGATGCACATTGACTGTTTGCAACGGGCGTACCAAAATCCCAAATACTTTATGTAGTAAAAAAATTGAAGATTGCAGAAATGCGCTTGAAAATGCTTATTGAAACAGACTTCTATATGCATAAAAGAATTGTGCTTGCGAAAGGCGCCTTTTTATAGATCAACACATACTTAACAGGCCTGGACACCTGTGTGGAGATGACCATATTTCTGTTGAATATTCAGGGCAAAACTGATTGTAAAATCATGCAAAAAACATAAAACCACACACCACTATTTATTTTTGAAAACGTGCAATGTATGCAAGTGACAAAAATGACCTGGACTGTGTGCTGGCAGGGTCATATCTAAGTAAAAAAAAATTCACGAGGAATTAGTCAAAAAAAGTGAACAACTGAGAAAGTACATCTCAAAGGACAGTTTTTTGCTGCAAACGTATTGCTACATGTCATATCATGGCTTTGATATTTACATCATATATGGCATGCTCAAATTAATAATTCTTTCTTTGCAAACTCTCTTCACAGTTAGTTTTCAGCGTGGATTCAGGTAGCTTGATGAGTTTGATGCAACAGAGTTATCGGTGATTTAGTAAATGATCCCTCGGTTATGTTTCTACCAGTGAATCGAAATAGAATAAAACCATACGTGTACAGTAAAACCACATTATAAGGATACTCATATGTTCGACATTTTCATTCTAATGACACAAGTTGATAAGGACAAAAGTTCACTTTCTTTGCTGTTTTATTTATTTATCTGACATATTCAGTTATCTGACCCATTTCTAAGGGAACCAAGGGTGTCAATTTAACAATTCTCAACAGCATATATATATATATATATATATATATATATATATATATATATATATATATATATATATATATATATATATATATATATATATATATATATATATATATATATATATATATATATATATATATATATATATATATATATATATATTATATATATATATGCGCACTGGGCATCTACTAATCATTTGTTTAGATGAACAGTCGGTCCATCTACAGATATGCCTCATCAAATATAGTGGACATATAAAGCTCTCCGTGGAATTGAGTTCAGGTTATAACTTGTAAAAGGAGTTTTCTTCAAAAACACTTGCTAAACGAATACAGTGATATGACTATAAGAAAATTGAGATGGTGAATTTGTGTATAGATTCACGTTAGTAAGACAACTTTCCTATCATGTTCTGTATATAACAGAGTATGCAGAATTGAATAACAAAAGCAAAAGAAAGTTATCATCCTGCATGAAAATAATGAGACATGCATATAAAAAACGTGATGCAAATGTAACGTTATCTTTTTAGTATAGCATTCACTTACTCCTCTCAATCAATGAAAAATTAGTCATACTAACCAATTCACGGCTATGTCGACAAGGCGCATCTGTCAAGATAGGATATGCCTAGCAATGGGCTGTGATTTTCAGGTTAAAATTTCCCGTTTGTGGTTTGCCTGCTGGTCCAGGATACAATTGGCGTAATCAATGGTCACTGTGTTAAAATAAGCTAGTATAAACTCCCCTGAAGTAGTGTTTTTATTCAACGTCCAATACGGTAGAGATAAAGTTTGTGTCAACTCAGCATTATACAATATGAAAATTTGAAGCATAACTTTGACACCTCAAAGCATCTGCAGACATTAGCAGCATCTGTATCAATCAACAGCAATGATTACTTGTATGCAATCAAAATGAAAGCCTGTTTCAAAATTAACCAGACCAATGTCAGTGTTAATTCATTTAAGCACCACATTGACTTAATACTTTAATTGTTCATAATGAGTTTTAGCTTCGAGGTGAGCACCATTCTTTAACTCTAGATGGATGTAAGTCTCATCTCCTTTCCCAGATGCTATTTGCTGAACATCTTTGATATTATAATAAGCCGTAGTATCAGCTTCTGGATATCTGAAAAATCAACAGGAATCGGTGTAGGTCCCTTCCAGGAATAAATTAACACAGTTGTGTACTCCTGCTAAATAAGAGAAAGAACGGTACTAGTGGCATAGTGTTTCGGCATGTTGGAGATGAAAGTGTAGTGAATGAGTTTGGTTTGTGATACTATTTGATTTAACCACACTTTTTGGACAATGTGGTAGCACAGACAAGGATCTTCATTTTTGTTTACGTAGAAGAGTGTCTCGGGTTAGAATTTATAACGATTGTACCATGTGTCTTTCTGCAGTAAAGCGTCTACTCTTCTGGTCATACTGTGGGTCAGTGTGGAAATCTGTGCTTAGTGGATGCGAAACGTCAGTATCTAACATTTCACTCATGCTCCCCTGTCACATTGTGAAGTCGGCTTCTGGTGACCCGTGGGCAGACTTTGTTGCTCAAAATACACAGACTTGGCAGATTTAAAAACCTCTGTGAACCTGAATGCCAGACCCATTGATCAACCAATTCTGAAATGTATATCATTCCCAGGGCAATTTTTGAATTGCTTTCAATCAAGCATGAACTGGTTTCTCTCGACCACATTGCATAAAAATTACAGTGGTGCATGCCATTCCATATAAATCTTTGCATTTATCTTGCTTCATGTTAAACCAAAGATGGCATTCCTTTGTTTAGCAGGAGTGTAAAAATAAACAATATAACTTCATACGGCTGATACCACTGGACCATATGAGGGAATGGAATGACTAGGTCCTACTTGCAAATTAAGTGTTGCAAGAATGTAAGAAGATATCAGCATGTCTCTTCTAAATGTGCATGGTGTTCATAATATTACACAGCTTGATAGGGAACATCAATTTAGAATCATTATCCGATATAAAGAGTGGCATATTTAGTAGAACCAAAATATGCAAAGGAAAGACAAATTTAAAGATTAATTGCTGTGTCAGCATGTGATACATTTTTTAGTGTTGGGCGTACACATGACAACATGACACATCTGCTTAAGAACTCCAAGCAGTTGTGGAGCGTTGATGTTCAAGTCGCTTCAGTTACAAAATTAATTAATTAATGCTACGATTTTCCTATATAAAGTTGCTCCCTAACTGCCCTCAGATGTTACTAAAACTCAGAGCAACGTTGATATCCTGAGTTCTCATTCGAGCCTTGACATCATGGCTTTGCAAGAAAATCAAGAGTTTGTTGCGTTAAAATGCTGTTGATAGGGAAACAATCCTCTTATACTTCATTTCAGATCAAACTAGTGAAACCGCATTTTGTGCAAGGAAAAGCATACACGCCTTGTGCAATCACTTTATGATAAATATTTATCTGCCTGCACAGAAGGAACATTTATTTTCTTTCATCATTCCTACCAAACGATACCTTGTAGTCGTCGATTCAAACGTCCTATTCTTTTTAAATCCATCCTGTGTATCGTCCACACTGATGTTGCCTGGCAGCTTCAAATTATGGTTGTGATGTTGCTTACATCTAAGTGTAAAAACGTCAAGAACATTACCTAGCACAAATCATCAAGGCTGCGTTATGGCTTATTCAGCAGTGAAAATATGGCAACTGCCAACTTTAAACACACAATTACAAAATACAAAACATGGGGAGAGTGAATTGACATATCTGGAGCTAGGTAGACTGAATTAAGTGGAGATGGTGGCTGCTTTACACCTTAACATACAATTCCTTTATTTCGTGGTAGGGTCACCTGAAGGGTAAAGATACTAGCCCAGCCTGCCCCATGCACTACTACTATTTAAGATTTGTGCAGGAAGAAATATAATTGGACAAATGTAAAAAGTACACATTTTGCCATAAACATGTCTTGAAAATCTTTACCTAATAATGGTAGTGTTATCATGTGATTGTTACATATACGCTCAGGGATTGTCACAAACACGTCAAATGCCAAGACCCCTGTTTATATGTTAAATGAAAATAATGACACGCCCAGCTTATTGAACATCACAGTAATCGTATGTCAATTCCATCCAAACTACGTTTTCATGTGTGCACAAAATGGATGTCGAGGAATGTGTTGTGATGCTTTTTCCATTATTGCTCTAATGTATTTGCTACTTTTGGCAGAGACCTGTCATATACAAGATCGGCCATTCTCATCTGGTAATTAAGGAGCATTCAGTGGTACCAGAGGGGAGCCCACCGGCGTTACAAATGTAGGTCATATCCTTAAGTGCATTGGATGATACATCACAACACTGCCAAGCGAATGATGGGAACTTATGAATTCAATAGACATGTATCAATTAACTTGTATTATCTTAAAACTAGTCTAAAGTATAATTTTTGTTTTAGTATTACTAGTTTGTGAATTTTTCTATTCCATTCTAGTTGTTCCACCAACTGAAATTTGAGTTTCAAAGAACTTTGTCGAGCTCCTGTGCAGATAGAAAAACAAACAAAAGAGATTATCGATTTATCTTTGGATTATTTCATGTGGACTTTCTTTGAGCTTGGTCTAGGATTCTAGATACACATAACTCATGAATATATATATATATATATATATATAATATTATATATATATATATATATATATATATATATATATATATATATATATATATATATATATATATATATATATATATTATACCTGTTTCGCATCTTCCAAATAATGGCACACTGCACTACAATGACGATGATTGAGAGAGCAAAACATGCAGAGATAATAATCAGGGCAGAGGGCACTGAAGAAAAGAACATGCATGTGAACAGTGGATATTGCTAGCTAGTTCTACAAAACTCAACTAAAGACATATGTAAAGATATTCACTGCTCTCTCATCATTAGCTAACTGGAACAACGAGAAAGAATAGGTTTGCACCCCGCCCAATTGTCTTGCTGTAAAGACGACTACTACACTTTAAACAACGTTCAGGTGACAATAATGTGTCTTGTATGTCTTTTTGTAATAATGGGCTGGGATAATATAAAGCAGTTTACCCCCTTGTGCCCATTTTTTCATATTTGTAACATCGACTGAATATTTCCACTGTACCGTATTCAGGAATTTTGACGGAAACAGTTTAGTTACAATTAATTACCATGGAATCAAAGCAATTTTTCTTGTCTGAAATATTCTGTTGTGCAGTACTTTCAAAACCTCATTTCGGATACAAGTGAATTACGTGCTGACTGGGCTGACGCAATATAAATTGCCATATACATTTGGAGCTTTGTTTCCTGGAATCAGCGTATGTTGAGGATGTTCTTTCCGTAGCAACTTCACCGTAGATTGGATAATTGTATCAAAGTAATTCAACATAAAATGATATAATGTTCTTTTGACGTATTAATGGTATTAGAATATCGAATCATATATTCAATGGTACTGAGATACTTAGATTAGCCTTAGGCAGCATTGAATTAATCAACAACATTTCATGGATGATAGAAAAACCACTTTTCTTGCGATGGCAGAGCATTCACAGTCTACTGCTGCACTCATTACATTAAAAATCCTTCCCTACCACCTCCTCTTATACTTTACAAAACGCAATACAGTAATGCATAAATGAAACAAAAATATCATATGTTAGGAAATGTGTAATTTGCAAATATCATCGTACTCAAAAGACTTACTACACATACATATAGATAATTTTTAAATGTTTATAGTACCTGTGCCTGTTGAGATAGTTCCTGTAACCGGTATGATTGATACAATTTTTAATCACACTGTTTTATAAAATAAAAATATTGGCTAAACATGAGTAAAGAAACCCCCCCCCCCCCCCCAAACACACAAATACGATAAGGATAAGCATTTTGCTACACTACAGCACGAACCAATGACGTAGTAATCAGAAATGTTACAGACAGTGTTTATATCAGATCGTTGCACAGTGTTACGGGCCCAACATTGGGTAGGAGCTGAATTTAGAATAAGTGGAAGGATACCTTGCGTCTCTTTGTCTTGAGTACATCCTGAAAATCGCAAATAAATGCAGCTTAAAACGTGGGTTATTGAAAACGTACTGCATTATAGACTCTTCGGATGAAAGAAAATGGATTTTAACCTGAATTTTTAAGTTCACGGCAAACAATTAAATAATTACCTGTTTCAGTGCCTTCCTATTTTAGTGCAGCTGTAAGTGAAATCATATGGGCATATGTTTCTGTTTGTGTGCTCCTGTATGCTGCACTGCACTTAGTGAAACCATGCTATCAAAGTCATTATTTTCATTTCGCTTTATTTCGAAAGCTCTAGTGGTAACAATTGGACATTTTAAAGTGAAAATTGATTGAATTCCCTTCAGTTTCTTGCCCTTTTTATGGTGGTAAGGGGCAAATGTTGGCCTGGTAGGGAAAGAACAAGATACGACAAGACAATAGTTGCAATGTAATCACATTCTTTTGTAAAAAAGATATTGGGGGAATGTGAGAAAAAAAAAAAACCAAACGCACACAAATATGAGAGTGATAAGCATTCTGCCATACTACAGCACGAATCAATGGCGTAGTAATAATAAAAGGATACGGGCAGTGTCTATACTGGATCACTGCATAGTGTAATGGGCACACTGGTGGGTAGGACTTGAATTTAGAATAAGTGGAAAGATACCTTGCGTCTCTTTGTCTTGAGTACTTCCTGAAAATAAAAAATCAGTAACCTCGAAACACGGGTCATTGAAAAGGTCGTGTATTTATATAACATGAAGAGGAAAGAAAAGCGATTTCAACTTGAAATTTTCAAGTTCATGGAAAACGATTAAACCATTTCCTGTTTAAGTGACCTTATTTTTAGTGCAGCACTAAATGAAATCATATGGGGCATAAGTATCTGCTGAGTATATAATGAAATTTATTAATATAAAATTTTGAAATGCAAAAGCCTTGAATTTCCCCCAGTTTCTTTCTTTTTTATACATGTAGGAAATAACCAATAGATGGCGCTGCAGGTATGAAGACCACAACGACAAGATATTACAATGAGATAACATATTTATATATATATTAAACTACAAAAGAAGATTTGCTTCAAAGCAAATATGCTGTGTGTCTATATTTCCCATTTCAGCTAGGCGACTGGTGCCAAAGGTTGCAGGTTCGGGTCCCGCTCGTTCCGAACATGAAATATATAAAGGAAACTTGCAACTTTGGATGCACTTACAGCATAAACATATGAACTGAGCCTGGGATGGTACCTCTCTCAAAAATAATTTTAAAGATATCCAAGTTTTAGATTTTGCAATGGCCCTAATTTGCATAATTCTCATACCTGATCTATAGGTAAATTCTTGCCCTGTTTGAAGTTTTTATGTATGATAGTATTAAAAAAGTCGGACTATCTGCTGGCAAAGAAAGAATGAATTCATAGGGAAAAAAAACATCTGTGTTAGCGCACAGACATACTTGTTGTAAATTTCTTATGTTTGATTGGATTTGATTTTATTCGATGCCAGTCACATAATATATAAAAATAAACCATATACAAAACGGACTACAGACAACTACACAAATAAATCAATGAGGCATGATCGAAACTAAAATTTCACAATATATAAAGACATCACAATAATGTATACATGAAATAAAACTTGACAAACTTAAAGTAACACATGAAAAAAACAACAAAAAACAAAAGAAAAAAACAAAACAAAACAAAACAACAACAACAACAAAAACACAAACAACAGCAACAAAAAAAAAAAAAAAAAATAGAAAAAGAAAAAAAAACCTGGCTGATTTTCCAACAGAAAATCAAATGTCTCCCCGAGCGCCCTTACTATTGTCACCCCTATTTTTATAAATAGGCATTTCGATTCCAATGATCTACAGATATGGTGAAAGTACACTCTTATTGACATTTCAAAACGTTGATTTTTGATAAAATGCCCATGTGACCTTTAAAAATAGGTCAAGGACATACATCTGCAGTTAAAAGCAAGGTCTTACAAAAGTCTTACATAGAAACATAATCACACAAAATGTCAACCTCTTTAAGACAAATCTTTCTTGAGTGTATCTGCAATGATTTTTATAAAGTGACCATGTGACCCAGAAAATAGGTCAAGGTCACCCATCTACAATCCCAATCTAGTTGGTATTATGGTACATAAACATCCTAAATTCCAACGTCCTAAGTCAAATTCTTTCAGAGTTGTGGCATGCATGTCAATTTAAGATGACATGCCCACATGACCTTGGAAAATATGTCAAGGTCACCCATCTGCAATCCCAAGCAAGATCAAATATAGGAACATCTTCACATAAAATTTTAACTACCCAAGTCAAATCTTTCTTGAGTTATCACGCCCACATTGATTTCAGACGAAATGCCCAAGTGACCTTGAAAAATAGGTCAAGGTCATACATCTGCAGTAACAAGCAAAGTCCTACAAAAATCTCACATAGAAACATAATCACACAAAATGTCAACCTCTTTCAGTCAAATCTTCCTCGAGGGCATCTGCGATGATTTTTAAAAAGTGGCTACATGACCTTGAAAATAGGTCAAGGTCACCCATCTACAATACCAACTTAGTTCATTTTATGGTACATAATCATGAAAAATTTCAACCTTTTAACTTGCGGAGTTATTGCGTCCGCGTCAATTTTACATGACATACCCATATGACCTTGAAAAATAGGTCAAGGTTACCCATCTGCATTCCCAACCTAGCTCACATTATGGTACATAATCATGCAAAATTTCAACCTCTTAAGTCAAATCTTTGCGGAGTTATTGCGGCCGCGTCAATTTTACATGACATACCCATGTGACCTTGAAAAATAGGTCAAGGTCACCCATCTACAATACCAACCTAGTTCATGTTGTGGTACATAATCATGAAAAATTTCAACCTCTTAACTTGCGGAGTTATTGCGTCTGCGTCAAATTTACATGACATGCCCACATGACCTTGAAAATAGGTCAAGGACATACATCCTCAGTTACAAGCAAAGTCTTACAAAAGTCTTGCATAGAAACATAATCACACAAAATGTCAACCTCTTTAAGTCAAATGTTTCTCGAGTGCATCTGCAATGATTTTTAAAAGTGGCCATGTGACCTTGAAAATAAGTCAAGGTCGCTCATCTGCAAACAAAACCTAATTCATATTGTGGTACATAATAATGCACAATTTCAGCCTTTTAAGTCAAATCTTTGCGCAGTTATTGTGCCCGTGTCAATTTTACATGACAGGCCCATTTGACCTTGAAAAATAAGTCAAGGTCACCCATGTGCAATCCCAAGCAAGATCACATATAGGAACATCTTCACAAGAAAATTCAACTTCTCAAGTCAAATCTTTCTCGAGTTATCGCGTCCGCAACGCACATAGCAATGTGTTGAAGAAGAACAAGGACAAGAACAAGAAGAAGCGAAAGAAACGGGCGCAAAAGCAATATGTTTCCCCGTTGCACGGGGAGACATATTAACCATAGGAATTTGTAAAAAAAAACAAAAAAACCCGACACCAGGATGACCCAAAAAAAGCAGGCTTGATTGCCTTGCTTTTTTCCATTCGGGTCCTGTTCATAAACATTAGGGACAAAAATCTGAAAGGTGAACACATGTAAATACATGTAGTAATAAGTTAAAATGAAAACAAGAGTAATTTGGAATAAAAATAAAAGGAAATTCATAATATATCTACTACAACCTAGTACAGGCTGTGTACAGCACAGTCAAAATTAATATTAGTAATAACTGAAATCACCGTTTATTTAGTTTGGCTTTTTCTGAAACGTGTGCTTTTAGTTGAAGATTGAAATTCCTTTTGTCTGATATTGTTTTTAATTGCTCTGGTTATTCGTTACAACTTTTGATGGCAGTGTCAGAAGAACTAGCAGCTTTAGTTTTTGACACATGGTAAAATTAGCGTTGTTTTAGTCGGTTGAACCTGGTAAATATTGGTGATGATCACTGACCTTATGAAAACAATGGTGAATGTACGCTGGTTCAGTGTGGTTATGCATCCTTAAAACATGATTCAGTTTAAATTGTTTGACTAGGTCTTCGACATTAGGTGTCCGAACTGTGTCCAGCTCCTTTTGTCCAATGTGACCCCCTAGGCCCATGTTCATAATAAAACGGATTGTTTTGTTTTGCATGATCTAAAGCCTTTTTGGTGAGTTTCAGATATACAGGAGTGCCAGGAGAAAGAGCAATTATCAAATATACATTGTATAAATGCTGATGTGATGGTTTTTCTTGCTTTACCGTTAAGAGAAGGGGCATGTCTCTGCAGAATTTTTTGTCTAATTTGATCCATTTATAATAGCTGTGGTGATAGCCTCTCCGGACAAGAAACTGTCTAAGATGACACCCAAATATTTTACTGAGTCACAATGTTTTATGTCCATGCCATTACATGACACTGTGAAATCTTTACCGTTGTTTCCATTTCAATTTGAACCAAACAATATTGCCTCTGTTTTACACATATATAATGGGCACGTTGAACTTGGAGGGGTTGTGCTCTGTGGAGAATGCTGTTTCAGCGATTCGTTAGTAGCTATGCAACCAGAATAGCCTCAAACTAAATTATTTTTTTCCAAAAAGCAATAGGAAAGCAGACATAGCATTAACGACATCCTCTTCCAATAAAATGTTATTTGGTATGCAAATCTAAGCTGTACTAAACACAAGCATTTTGATCAGTCAAAATCAGCATTACATGCTATCAACACAGCATACATATATATATATATATATATATATATATATATATATATATATATATATATATATATATATATATACTCTTTGACGTATTCATGCACATGCACCAGAAAAGTTGCACGGAAGTAGGTAAAGGGGAAGTTTCACAAATGTTCTGTCTCTCTCACCCTGTGAAAATTATGTTGTTTCTCCCTACACTTTCACTTTCTTTTGTCGGCAAATCCTTCATGTAAAACATTGATCAAACTGTTATAGCTGGGCAGCACATTCTTAAATTATTGCAAGGGAGTTTAGATATGAATTTTGAGTCTTAATTTTGATGCTAGCCTATGATTGTTTGACGGCCAGGTAAACTGAGGGATCAGTTTTCTGTGAGAACACCTTTTCCCTTGTTTTGACATTTTTGCATGTGTTTCCCGTGCTACATTTCCAGTCAAAGCAACTGTAAATCAATCATATACAATTGAATGTTCCCTGTCAACTGTAATGGAAAGCTTATTACGTTACGAAAATGATTACCTGTGTCCCCGCCAGATCTTCTGCCAACTGACGTGGTGACTGAAAGTCGAGATGTATTACTTCTGGAGTGTTTATCACTTCCCAACAATAAATGCATTGCTTTTGCTCGTTGACTATTATATGTATGTTTGGAACACAACTAAATGCTCCTTAGGCTGTTCAAGGTTTTCAGCGGCGCCAGGTCCCATCGGTGGCGGTAGGCGGCAATACAAGAGACCACCGCCTAACCTATCAGATTAGAGTGTATTATAAAAAGTGCTGGCAACTGCCGTCAATAACTGCTTAGCGCCGTACACCATCACCAAAAATGTGCCAATCGCCGTGAAACTATGTTTCCAACATTTAAAAATAAGTGTGATTTTGAAGCAAAAATCACTTTATGTGTTCGTTTGGGGGCGGAAGATAGTTATGTCATTTACAGAGTCACAGATAATACAATCATAAACATGACAACGGTGCATGTGATAGTAATAAATGGTATCTTGGGCCGCCGTTAATCAAGTCTTATGTGTCACTGAGTCACATCCAAAGGATATAGAGTCTCTGATAGTGAACAAGTGGAAAGAAATGCAGAGCCTTTGTCGCAATAAGCATCATTTATTAAATTATTAATGTTTAACGAACATGATATCAACATACCAGTAGTCTATGTCAAAATATTCTTGTTAAGGTGCATACCTGTCGCTTTAGTGGCTGTACTTCCAACGGTAGTCGTTGGTGAAGGCTTGTCTACATTATACAAAATGGTAAATATATTTTAAGAACAATGCTTTTCAAAATGTGACACACCATACATAGTTTTTAAGAAACACATTATTAGATTTAAAACATTTTGATATTTGTTTTCTGATGCATTATTCAAGTCTGTTGGAATAAACATGTTATCATGATCGTCAAATATTGTCTCAAACTGAAAAATAACTGACAATAAATGATATCTGAGCCAGATTAAATTCATACTTGCTAAATCTTAACAATCTTATTGCAATAAAATTAGCGAGTTATAATGTGACAGTGGGTGAATTATAATACTATTATACTTGGTCACAGCACACACCACACACGTATATTTCTTATTTTCTGTTCCATTTCAGAAGCAGTTTCAATCTTACCTTCCCCACACAGAAAGGCGTAAGTATCAGTACAATTGGAGTACATCGGCCCACCTTGAGAATTTACATCGTATACCACGCACTGCCCTGTCGAAATGTTTACACGTAGTTTTTCTGGAACCGATTGCACGAACAGAAACATTGTTTAAGACGTATAGTTCACAAAAATACAGTAATGTTGCCAATGACCTAAGGTAAGTGGCAGAATATAATATACATCAGAAAAGTACGTAACTTCAAGGGGTTTAAGCATATATTGCAAGCCTAAAACAATAGTACCTGATCCATGTCACGGTAGCCTACTGAATGTGGATGTGTTCTCATTATATATATATATATATATATATATATATATATATATACATATATATATATATATATATATATATATATATATATATATATATATATATATATGAGATATTTGAGCAAAGACACAAATGCAGACGGTATGTTCGATGTGGGGAGTTTGGATCGATAATTACATGTGTTAGTAAAGGTGAATAATACCTCTTCTCTCTCTGCTTGTTCTAATCGGTCGTGCCATCAGAAATTACATCTGAGTGATCAAAATGAAAATTTATGAAGACTTCAGTCTAACCCGATTGTCTTCTATGATCTTTTACACATTCTGGTACATAGCCGTCATGATAAAAATGACATTGTGCGCGAATGTAGACATTAGGATTGTTCATTTAATCTACAGTTTAATATCGTTATGCATCACAAACACACTGTACTTTTGAGACAAACAGAGTGAGGCTACATTTGCAATATGATGTTAATTATGACGATGACTTTTTTGCGGCACGGAGCTGTATTCAATCGGTTCTTCAAATAGAAAGATGGATCTCATAGGTGAGGGACCAAGTAGTAAAAACCTATGACAGCTAATGAAACACAAGTCATACATCTGATTGAACGTTCGTACACAGATTTTGACTGAAATATTAACCAGAGATCCCATATGCTATATTTCGAAGTATACCATTGCAAATTGCTGACAAAATACAACACTTAAATATCCTGATGTCTTGATATTGCAGACAAGTTGGAATATGCAATCTATGCCCACAATTCTATATGATTCAATTGTTATCTCGGGATCTGGACCTACCAAGTGGGTTTCTATTGGTCAAAAGGATAAGAATTTAGTACGCAAGATAACACAATAATATGATTCCATACCGGACACAATCCAAATGCTTCCAAGTCCATGCTTTTTCAATTCTTCTCCTGTATTCGTGATGTCGCTTTGCTTGATAATGGCCTGGTTTTTCGAATTACACGTGTCTTGAGCATAGGAAAAGCTTACTTTTGTGATGTAAATAAAGTATCTTCGCAGAAATATTTCGAAGGGTTCCTTCGGCTCTGGAATTTGAAGCGAAGATTTTTAATTGTGTCTTTCTTGTTATGATGGTTATGGCTAATTATCATCAACTGAATACAACCCATCAAGGCACAACCTTCGATTACTGCTTATAATTGCAACAACAACAACAACAGCAACAACAACAGCAACAACAGCAACAAATGAATAATAAGTACTATTTGCCTATGTTTGATGGTATTTCTATAGAAGTTGCTAGATTTTATTTGACCTTATAGGATGTCTGGCTATTTAAAAAAATGATTTCCTCCCTTACTTGCTTACTTTAAAACTTATTTACTCACTCATTTTTTTATTTTGATTTGATGCTATCACTATATCAATATATGTGACAAATAGGAAAACCACTCTTACCACTAATGCATACATAGCCATATCTGTCATCACACGCTGTCATAGAAATTGTTGTGTTGTTTAATATGTAACTGCACTGCGTTCCTGAAAAACGTAGGCATGGTAGTGTTAGAACAATCATCCAAGAGGCTCGCCGTAAATTGCAAGGAAAAGTGAAGATCATCTGACACAATTAAGAAGTTACAAAATATTGACAAAATCTTTGTCGTAATAAAACAAAAGAATGTAGTTTGGCAAGATCAAAATTTTTGACAAGTAAGAGTAACATACTGACTTGTTTTCAGCAGGGAAAAATCATAAGAACGTTCTCTTGTATAATTAATCAAACTGAAAAATAAAATGGACCTATCAAACCCTGAAAAGGAAAGACTCTCGTGCAGAAAATGTTTGTCCACTGTATTTGTTTTATTTGTTTGCATTTCCTTGCTCTACGAAACCAACCATTTACAATTGATCAAGTTCCCAACACTGATAGGGCAACTTTCTACATGGAGATACTCCTGCCAAGTGTCTTTATTGTTTTGGGTCGTCGTTACTAGATTTTAATACGAGCATATCTTGCCAGATTCTGCAATGGCTATACCGTGTAAGCCTGCATGTAAAACTGATTTCTGCTCTCATTATCCCAGGACAAATGTTGTATATTTTGCCTATAGTAGGTGCTTGACATCATCAGTTATGTTCCAAGTAGCAAAGATGGCTATTGCAATTTCCGGCTTATTACCTGTTTTTTTTATCCAAGACTGATTCAATCCAAGTCGCACCATCTGAGCAGACACGTAAGGTTTGATATCTCCTTGTTCCACGTGCACACTGGAAAGTAATGTTCTGTTTCGGTTCCAACATTTTTGCTCTGCTTCGCTGTGCACAAGGGCTTCGTGATTAAATTGGTAGATCCTGCCATCTTTTATGGCTTGTTCTGGACCTGTTATCAAAGAGAATTATACTGATAGTCAAATTATATTATTATACTAAAAGAATAGTTCATCAGTGAAGCGTACTTTCACCAATTATTTTGTTTAACAATTTTCACGAATTTCAATTTTGCGAACTTGCAATGAGCCAATTAGAATGTTTCTGTTAAAAGTTTTTGCTTTTCTCTTTTACCCTCAGTACAATACAAAATAAAAAACTTAAGCTATACTGTGTATCTGTATTGTTATTAAGCCCTTGTCACCAGCAACCCCATCTCACAAAATGCCAGCATGTAGAAAGTACGACATCTTCATGACAGAATTCCCCCAAGAGCCATCCTGTTGCACTGTCTGTAATTTCTAGAATTTTGGGCTTGTGTTGGAAGACATTGAACTGTTACATAATAGAGGGATTTAGAAAGTCCCCGACCTCTACCTATATCACTTTGCAGGGGTCACCCTCGTGTTTTCCCGTGACTTTATACCGCAAACTGTTCGGAGGTGTGCCCTGAAGCGAAAGCATCACGTAAACGTCTCAAATGGGGCAGGGGGAAGTGGGGAGGTACTAAAACGTAGAAATTGCTGTTCAAGTCTCACTGAAGAACATACTTCAAAAATATATTTGAATGTATTCATCGGAAGGAATATTATACATGCACTATGTAACTGCAGAAAAAGTCAGAGTGAAATGTACATCTTCTGGATATGCTTTGCACTGGTCAGAATCAGTGAAGCTATATGAGTAAAATGAGTTTAAGATCCCAGGAGCACACCAACACCATTTGGTTGATTTAAACGTATTTTATCCAAAGAAAGCATTTAGGAAGAAGGGTATAGCTCTTTTAATCCTTCTTGCGAGGAAAAGACACATGCACAAGACAAACGAACGACACGCCAGAGTCGCGCCTCTACCCAGAAAACAAAGTTAAGGATCATCACGTGACAGGAAAACGAGGGGTGGACACTGCACTTTCGTACACAGACAGGGGGTTCACTGAATCTTTCAGTTGATTGGTAATAATATTACTACGTCGGCGTTTCAGGTCCAAAATGTTTGCAAATATCAATGTATTCTTGAACTGCTAAAAATATTATGATGTCTGGTCTGAATCGCATTCTCTGTTTGCAAATTGTATAGCATTCAAACACAAGGGAGCCAGAGCGTTTATAGTGGTGTGTAAAACGTCACGAGCAATGGCATATTGCGGATAGGTAAGGAAGTAATGCCACACACTTTCTGATGCAGTTTTACATGAGCAAGCTAGTGATAATGTAATTCCGATTTTAAACAAATGTTCGTTTAACTGCCTGCGACCCATATGCAACCTGCAGTGAAGGACATATAAGCATCTTTGCCAATTGTTAAAACGTTAGGGTATTTTTACGGGGTGCACACGGGGTTCAGAGAGTTTCCCTTTGAACTGTGCCAAAGTCGGTAAATTTTAGGCTGCTAATAGTAACAGGTTCCATGATTTTTTTCCGATGGGAAAAAGGACTTTTCGAATATGACTGTACTGGTATTACAATATGGCATTTTAGGCAATTCATGGCGTTGCCTGAAGTTGTAACGTGGTTCCCATCAATATATGGTGCAGTTGTGAAAGTATTGAACAAATAGTCGGGTGGTAATCTGTGAAAAATTTTATACATCATAATCAATTTTGATCTCTGCCGTCAGGTGGACAGCCTCTTCCAACCAGTTTTATTCATAAGCTTTAGCATTAGTCATCGTGGTAAAGCTCCAGTTACGATACGAGCTGCAGTCAGTTGTAGATCCTCCGATATTTTTGCATCAGCTTCTCACCATTGGCTTTACATGGATTGCCCTAAATATCAGTTTGTGTAGAAAATTCGAGTGTCACGTGGATTGTTATTTAACGTGGACAGACTGGCTAACAGCATGCAAGAGAGGTCACACAAAATTAAATTTTCCTGGAAATGAGCTAACAGCCAGAGAGGAGTAAAATCTGTGTCTAAGGGGCACTGGCAACACAAGGATTAATATAAATCCGTTATGCAACGGCAGATTGGTTTCTCAAAGCCCTCTGAATTCGACAGAGTCAGGATGATTGGTGCTGCGTGACCGAAACCTCGCCTGTGAAAGCGAGCTAGCTTTCACGCAACTACCGCTTCAAGACACCCTCCGAGGCTTGATGCGCTGTGAAAGCTTGCTAGCTTTCACGTGACCTCCCAAGCCGTGAACCAGACCTCGCTCTTCTGTCTTGAGCGCGAGATACTACAACCTCACTTCCTGAGCATGCGCAGTTGAGAGCTTATATTACCTGGTTCCCATTGCTGTTTTTTGCCAGACTCAAACGCTATTGCCCTTAGTGTTTGCGCAACATTGTATATGAAATATAATAACACACACACACACATACATACATATATATATATATATATATATATATATATATATATATATATATATATATATACATATTGGGCTAATTTTTTGCAAGCTAAACACCTGCTTGTCTTTATTAACTATCACTATATATTTGATGCATTTTATCATTTTGAACCCTGTCATGGGTGTAATGATCGTCCTGCCTTTAAGCCTACACTTAGGTATTCTGTTGGGGTACCAGTATTAAATACTAACTTGCGACTCGGACTCCGCGAGGTAAGTTTCACGGCGAGGTATGTCTCGAAGGGAGCTGAGTGCTTGAGCGCGAGGCAAGTTTCACGCGTGAAGCAGACCTCGCCGACGAGGAAGCTTTAAAACCGCTTGCGAGGTCTTGAAAGCGAGGTCGCTATAATGCTGCATTGTCATGTTGGAGGTTGATTTCCCAGTGTAAGGTTGGCAGGGGAATGGGGTGCGCCAGGTCAGGGAGAAAGAGGTGGTGGGTTTTGATTTCAGGATGTGCATTGTTGCGGTACCTCCTTCATTTTCCTTCATTTTGTACGGGTAGTCTAGCTGCAACCGTTTATTTTACAATCACTGGGACTGAATATAGTGCCCCAGTTTGTTTCCACTTCAGGTACACATTGATTGATTGTTTTACCTAAAATAAGCTAACCAACTACAAAAGGTACATACTGGTTCAGGGGTAAGTCAAATTGTTTTTATCTGAACTTGTACTAACAAATTTAGTTATTACATTTGGTTTGATAGGGATTCTTCATTCATAATAAAGCTCTGCATTTATAAGTAAAACTTCACGTATTAAGCTAATTCATCACTTGCCACATTCATATTTATTCGTTGTTAAGTGGGTTGTCCTTGCTGAATATCTAGCTTAAGCAAGCAGCCTCTACCACAGGCCCTCGTAACGTTCAGTCAGTAAAGCTTTCGTGCTAATATACTCGGGGGGGGAGGGGGTGAGGGGGTGGCGAGTGAGTAAAGAGGGTGGACCTAGAGCAGCTATGCGTTCAGTGACCCACATAGGGCCATATCTGCCATAAAATATTGTGTATTCATCTGTGCAGTCAATTATTTGTGCTAAAAAGGTGGTGTCGGATGGGCCTAAAACCACAACGTCGTCACATGGAGCTCCAACAAAGAAAGGTTTGAATGAAGCTCAAATCTGGACCACCATCCCGCTTCACGTTTGGCATGATTTCATGAACATAGGATAAAAACGCGAGTCGATCAAAGAATATGGTCTGGTTGACAATTGAGAACAGTTGTCATACGGCTAATGTCACGGAACAAACTCGATTCAGGATGAGATACCCGTTTGAATTTGGCGCTGAAATGTCGGACTTTTTACCCGAAACGAATTTTGTGGGACATCTGCGACAATTATAGGCCTGTTGCTCTGGATATGTGTGGGTTTTAATGAATTACCCATGTGATATACTTGCAGCAAATAGTTTTGGATTAAAGTGGTGAGTTACAGCTTGTTGGTGTATACAGAAACGGAGAGAATTGCGAATAAGGATAATGTTTAGGGACAAGATTACAAATAAATGGCAAGATGGACTTTCTAAATTACTTATAAATTTAAAACCAAATCATAAATAGTGATACCAGAAGTGAAAACGGTTCAGCTTTACCTTCGAGCGCTGATTTTGGAATATATTTTGAAAGAAATTGTAACTGTCTATTCTGTAAATCAAATTTCACCGAGCACAAGGGACTTCACAGTAACATTATTATCAAAAAAATCAAATTGAGACACCCCTGATTGGCAAATTTGGTGCTATCTTGTGAATATTCCAGTATCATTTATTTGATATCCTGTATCAACTGTAAATCATAATATGTGGGCCTAACTACTCGATCAATTATAACGACATTTTAGTGAACACAAACTACAATTAAAAGTTACAAATTAAACAGTTCTTGTGCAAGCATTTCAAATCTGTCAAATAGTTACATGTGGATTGCCGGATACAACCTATTGATTACATAGAGCCAAATTTGGTAGACCAAGATAGTCACGTTAAGACAAGAAAATTCTTACACATGGAAGATTTTGGGATCATAACACTGAATTCAGCTTTTCTCTTTGGACTCAATGACAGAATTTTAGGCTCCGGTGATGTTAGGAATTTGGACTTTGCATCTCTTGATAACAGTCACACAACTGTTTATAATAGTTAGGCCGGTATTCAAAGAAGAAATTGTCATGGACAAAGAAAATCACAGGAACATGGGAAATTAGGGAATGTGGATACGAAAGACCTTTTTAAAATTCACTACAGGTTTTCTCTAATAGCATTGGTCAAGTACATATAGCTCTTAAAGCACTATCGTTTCAAGACATGACAAGAATCAATGAATATTTGGGGCAAAATGGTTGTGAAATTGTGTATTCTCACACAATGACTATGGGGTAACTAGATTTTAATATTTAAACAAATTGAATCAAATGTTTTACTACATTCCTTTCAAACACAAAATTATTGATGCACTGAACATACAGTCCCTTTTCAAATCGAAATGTTTTCATAACATGATTCTTAAGGAATGCATAATGAAAGCTCTTCCCCATTATTTCCAATAAATATGGCAAACGTTTTGGACAAAATTTCATGAATTATAAGACATGTCTGTAGTCATTTATTCTTACGGATATCGCAGCAAATCAAAGTTGTGAGTGTTTATCTAGCAATAAATATTCCAATTTTGTTCATACATACCACAAGCATGTATTAGCAAGTAATTTGGATATATTACAAAATTCAGGCTTAAAAGAATTGATGGAAAAGGCACAAAATTTCGGATATGTCCTAAATTGAATATTGACAGTATTTTTCAGGATACGTGTAATGCATTTGATTTCTACTGTATGAGCTGGGCAAAGAAAGAACAAAATAGAATTCCAGAAACCTGAAGGGTGGTTATGAAACTTGAAAAGAGTATTTAGAAATGGAATTGATCGTTACAGATCCCACATTTATGATTTTAATATGGTAAATTTAAAACAGCCTAAAGTGTCAAAAGCAGTCCAAATACTAGAAAGATTTTTGTAATCAGTAACATTGATAAAGGCAGGTAGCATTTTTTGGCATCATCTGCAATAAATATTCTCTAGATGTTTTGAAAAATGAATTTGGTATAAACAGTATTTCATACATAATAGGAATTGACGTATATAAATTACACAAACGATCCATTGATAATTTGATACATACACATAAAGATGAGATGAAAAGGAATTTTAATATTAAAATATCTAAAGAGAACTCCTCTATTCCACTTTTGTTCTGGATACCCAAATTACATAAAACCCTTTTAAATCTAGATTCGTAGCTGGTGCTTCAATGTGTACAACAAAACAATTAAAAGGAAAAAAGGAAGTTACACTGTGCTTGACTGCAAGTAGGAATCATTCGTTAAATACTGTAATGCAATATATAGAAAATGGGGAATTAATTGCTTTTTGAGTATGAGTAAATCTTCCGAGTTTGTATCTAAAATCAACGATATAAAAGCAAACAACATCAAATGATCTGATTCTTCTACACTGTACACAAATCTACAAAAAGATGACGTCAAAAGTCCTCTTTCAGATAATAAGCAAAATTGTTAAACATAATGGCAAACCTGGGGATACTTTTCATTTTGCCTTGTTGCAGAAGCTTTTATGTATTTTGACAAATCTAATTTGGCTGGATAATGATTATAGATTTTATAGTTTTGAGGCAATTCCAAATAGTAAGTAGTAACAATTAACAATGTAATACAACAAAATATATAAGAGAACATAGCTTCAAGGATACTTTATGTGAAGTTTAGAATTTTAAAATTATGAAGGAGAAAAAAAAAATGGAATGACCCTAAATAGAATACACCATCAGGAATAACATAGTAAAACATCAGGCACAAAAGAGTATATCATCAGGCGCATCAGGATATAATACCAAGCACAACAGAATTGACTGCCAGGCGTAATGGAATTTTAGCTCTACTTTCGTTCTATAGGCTGCATGTAGCTGTTATATATATACATATATATATATATATATATATTTATAAAATATATATATATAACTATATATATGCTTTATTTCTTTTAAAGGAATGGACAAAATAGCCAATGGCTAATACTGTTCTTGGCTTTGTTAAATGAACTCTAATAATTTTTGTGGGGAATTGCTCTTTTGTAACGAATTATCATTGCCCAGACGGGAAGTTGGGATGGTCTGGCTTGCATACATTAACCCTGGCCAGCGAGTTGCTTTTGTAACGTCCGCAACAATCACTGGACCTGAATATAATGCGCCAGTGTGGTTCTGTTTCAGTCATACACTGGCATGTGGTTTAACTGAGATAAGCTATCCAGCTAGTAAGCGTGCATTCTGGTTCAGGGGTAAGTCAAATTGTGCTTATATGAACTTGTACTATACAAATTTAGTAATTATGTTTGGTTAGACAGGTTTTCATTCATAATAACGCTTTGAATTTTTTATGCGCAAAACATATTTGTCCGCTACTCAGACAGACATGTACGGGTTCAGGTTCCGAAATATGTTCTAAGTAGTTACCCGCTGAAGGGACTTTTAACTTATTTGGGCTGATGCAGCCTATGTCAAAATTCTACAGAGGAACGTGTGCAATATGGACAATAGTACTTCCATATGTATATAAGTTAGACAGTGACAGGATAGCTTATGTGGACCTAACAGTTCGGACTGCTGAACAAGAAAGGACAACAAAGAAGTGGTTCTAGACAAAAACAAAAACAAAACAAAAACAAACAAACAAAAAACAAAAAAAACAAAACAAAACAAAAAAAAAAAAAAAAAAAAACCAAAAAAACCCCCCACGAATACAATGAAATAATATCTGTCAGCGAACAGCGTGGTGTAGAGTAATACCGCCTGTGTATGGAAGCCCAGGTTAGCTAAATTGTTCATAACGTCTTCATTATTGAATCTACCATATTCAAGCTTTCTGCGCAATAAATCGAACATCACATTTGCACAGATTGTTAGTCTTTCTCGCTATACGTCGTTTGCAGCATGTAAGGCCACATGTCGAGTTCGCGGAAGTCTTTAGTGCGGCCTATGGAAGGTAAAGAGCTGAAGATCTCTATAGCAACTTTTTCTTTAGTGGTCTTCCGTAAGGAGAAAGCTTAATGTTTATATAGCTGCATTTAAGATGATGCTGAATATCCCTATCGCAGAACGCCAAATGTCTCTAACGTCCATATTTGTTATCTTTTAGACCAGCTAGCTCGAATGACATCAATTTTTCTTTGACTGAAGTCTTTTGCTTCAACAGTCGAACAGATTTTAAAATTTGTGCCGTACATCCTCAGCATAGGTTTTCAGTTTAAACTTCTTCAATAGCATCATCATGGATCATCCTTGAAATAAATAGTAAAGAATGAATGTTGGGCAAAGTAGGAAGAATGTCCACTTGAAGATTAGCTTTATACTTGGTCAAGGCGCAAGACACTTGGTTTGCAATCTAATTTACCTTTCAAATGGACAAAATGCTTGCTGAAAAATTTCGGCCACTAATGCCAGTTTGCTATGATGCTAATGTTAACTTGCAATTTCGGACATGCATATTTTGCTCATATAATAAAAGCCAATTTATTAAATCGGACAAGCAGGGGTCCCTCTAAGCTGAATCAGGTAGCACCACCATTCCACCTCATCATGTATCTTTCAGCTGTTTGTCCAGCTTTACCTGACACCTTTCTTGGGAACAAACCCATCTGTTATCTGTAGAATAAACTTCTCAGGATAATATGCACGTTCTGTCATTAAGCATGAGCAGGGAAGTTCTGCACTGGCAACAGGAGTCTCTCTCTCTCTCTCTCTCTCTCTCTCTCTCTCTCTCTCTCTCTCTCTCTCTCTCTCTCTCTCTCTCTCTCTCTCTCTCTCTCTCTCTCTATCTCTCTCTCTGTCTCTGTCTCTCTCTCTCTCTCCCTCCTTCCCTTCCTGCCTACCTACCTACCTACCTACCTACCTACCTACCTACCTACCTACCTACCTACCTACCTACCTACCTACCTACCTACCGACCTGCCTACTTGTCTGTCTGGCTGCTTGTCTGTCTGTCTATCTGTATATCTATCTATCTATCTATCTATCTATCTATCTATCTATCTATCTATCTATCTATCTATCTATCTATCTGTCTGTCTGTCTGTCTGTCTGTCTGTCTGTCTGTCTGTCTGCCTGTCTGTCTGTCTGTCTGTCATCTCTCTATCTATCTATCTATTTATCTATCTGTCTATCTATCTATCTATCTACCTACCTACCCATTATTACAAGGCGCATTTGCCTCATTGTATTACCAGTGAGGCATGCTGTTCAAAAGCACCCAATTTTATTCTGTTCAGTCATAACTGAAAGTGAGTCATTTACGCACACCTTATGTGGTCCCATTACATCACCCAACAATGACCCTATTCAAAATCAATCAATTGATCCATTTTCACTTACCGAAAGTAAGTCATCAGTCATGTGTCAACCGGTTGTAATCCATCGTCTTCATTACCGAAAGTATGTCATCCGTTGTGCGTCAACCGGAAATGACTCACCACACTCCCTTCTGCAGTCCCATTCCATGGCATGTATTTCATCTCTATTAAAAGTGATCCACTTAAATTCACCCAATTTATTCAGCCAACGCCAAAATTGGGTCATCATTCATGTGTCTATCAGAAGGGAGTCATCTACAACCCTTCTGCGCATGCGCGAGCGAAAATTCCTGAACCTGAGTCGGGACGTTCTGTTACTTCCATCCTCTTAGTTTCAGTAAACGTCCTGAGTTTTCTTTTAAAGTTCAGAACTTTGTTGTTTCGCCTAAGGTTGACCCTTCACGGAAACAAGTAGGTGGGAAATTATATGACAACATCTGTGCCATGTAGAGTGAATAATAATGGCTTGACCTGTTTCTGCATTCCATGTTAGAGATGTGGATCTGAACTATAACCCTTCACCTTGAATGAGGACTGAGTGCAAAGTTTCTCAGCGTGGACTGGGCGCTGAGCGCGGAAGATCCGGCCACATGATAGGTCTCATCGAGGTTTCTCATTGTTAAATTGGTTTTATACTGTTGAAATTGGTGAAAAATAATCCAAGCAGACAATATTCAAAAAGTAGTGGGGATATGCACTTGCTGCTATAAAAAAGTAATATCTCTGCTTTTAATTTTTTTAAATTCTGCTATATTCTGCTTTTATCTTTTTTCAGGTCAGAGACCACACTAAAACCAAAATTTCCCATCATTCTGTGGTACAGACCCTTTCTGAACTTCACAGTTTAAAGGCGCAATCTGAGTAAAAGGAATATTTTCAAGTATTTCCGTCAATGATGATTGTTTACACAATTGACAAACAAATTTTACTTGACCTTTACAGTCAAGGACAGTGTGTGCTACACATGATCAACCCTGTTTAAGTGTTAGTAACACTTAAACAGTACCATGTATGGATGTATCAATCATGTGTACAGCTATACAGTTCCAATGTTATATGATACATAAAATGATTGCAGTCAAATGTGAAGATTTCAGATCTGAAACATAATGATTCTGAATGATTATCATACAAATCAGAAATTCAGATGGTAGCCATGATATGATTTTAATTTGCATGTTTTGTTTGCGTTTACAACTTTGGACATGTCCCGTCAGCGTGTCCTTCTTCTCCCACATCAAACTGTGTGGGCAAGGACGGCAGAATAAGAGCCCTCCATCAACGTAGAATTCGCCAGAAACTGCTTTATTCTGACTTTAGTTGTAAAACCAAAGTTCCCTAGTTTCTTGGCTGGTTGATTTGTGACAAAATGGTCCACCATGGTAGCCAGAAAACGAAGGAAACGCCGTTTGGAACAGAACTTTGCTTTGCAACAGAATGGCGGATGAAACCGGAAGTCGCTAACACGAAAGTTTTTAACAGCGCCACAAATGGTCAAAGGGTCAAATACAACACTCAAAATGGAAACAGGTGTTAGTGATCGTCAGGGATGTTTATTTTATTGCATTACGAGTCATTCTATGCCATATTTCAAGGTTTTTGTTTTTTTTATGTTTTAAACAGTGAATTCCGCGATAAAAATGACGATTCTGCGATTCCGCCCGTTTGCGTGGGCCTACCAGTAGCAGCTTTTTTTTTTGCCAGTATGAGGGGCAAAGGGTTGATATTAGGTTTATCGCAGAGACACGTGAGTGACAGTACCAGTAAGAATGCAAGCACCAAACCGCTGCTCCTACATCAGCTGTTTTCTCTTAACCATTACAAATCCTACTTTAACATATCCAGTGGTTCGACGTCTAGCCACATTATTGCTATGCACCTGAAGGAAGGTGTCATCGTAAGTTTGGTCAAAACTACTATCGGTGAATAAATACAACACTTTACTTTGGTATTATAGCAAACTGGTCTTACCTTTAAAACCAAACACTTCTACTTCACACGTGTGTACAAGTGTATATTGTGCAGCAATTGTAGACTGATAGACCGATACAGATGAACCCTTTCTTTGATGGCAGTTAAAGTTGCTTTGGGGAGCGTTATTTGCTGACAAACCCGATACAACGGCACACTTAACAAAATCTTTCCTTTCAAGTTTTGATCCTTGGAAGCTGCTCCCAATTAAAATTTCAGCGCCGTTCAACTGGTCAGCTGATCGAAAACAAGAACAGAATATGATGTTGTGTATAATCAATACATAAAATTGAATTATTATATACACGACATACATACACACACACACACACACACACACACACACATATATATATATATATATATATATATATATATATATATATATATATATATATATATATATATACATATATATCCATGCCTCACTCAAATTTACAAAGTGTCACCTTCCTATAATTTTAAGATTTTTTTCCGTCTCGTATATAAGTGAATAGATGAATGGACGAACAAGTAAGAATGAATAATTTAAAAACCGGAATGAAGAAAAAAAAACTATATATAGATTTCTGAATGATGAAATTAATATGTGCGGTAAGGAAGGGATATGCTTCATGAAATCCGAAAAAGGACAACATGGAAATTTATGCTCGCAAGTTAAATGATGAAACACACAATATTAATTCAATACGCTAACGTACATCGGGGGGGGGGGGGGGGTGACCGTGAAAAATGTGTGCTCAACTGATCTGGCTCGATAACCCGCAAATTAACACAGATTGACCTATGAATTCAAACGCCCTGTTAATAACAAATATCCCTGGAATTTATGCTGTTATTCTGAAATCAACCACGTTGGCGTGTTCTAGTATTAATGATCATACAATTTTAATATTTAATGAAAAAAAACAAAAAAAAAAACACCATTATATCAATGCCACCTAATTTCGTTGCTCCTTTGATGCTGATGAACTTCCAGATCCACAGTTCCCAATCTGGAACAACTCCGAACCCAGTGCATGTAATTGAACTGGATTGAACAAAATGAACTGGGCCGTGTCGATTTAGGCATTCACACATGCCTACCTTCATTGAATCATTGAAGCTTCTTTGAAATAAAAAAATGGGGATTCGGTACAGTGGATATGTGAGTTTCCCATTCTTGGCTAGGTGGTTAGTATTGAAGGTTACTGGTTAGAGACCCACTGGTTCCGGGGATTAAAAAAACCCACAGAATTGGATACCGATTTAAAATCCCATCAACGTCAGATGATAATCCACCCGCTAGCTTTGGAGGGGGGGGGGGGGCAAAATTATGAAAACATAAAACAATCCAGAAATATGTGAAAACTAATTATTTTTCTTCGGAGTTGACTGAATTAATGGTATACATGCTTCCACTTGGTTACAAAAATGTAGCAGTAGGAAGCAGAAATCTACCGCCGGCAATAATTTAGAAGGGTTTGATAGCAATATCCACTGTCTGCTGCAGGCTCTAGCCAACCACTGCTGACCAGGACTAAATCTCACGAGCCCAGGTTGGTTTGTGAAGTCAGTAAGTGGTGAATCCACAGTCGGCAGTGGCGTCTCCTACTGCCGCAGCACGTGCAGCGCTTGTAGGTGGCCCCCTTAATCTCACTACCAAACACAACTTCCATTCTATGTATGTATGTATGTATATTCTTTATTTCCTCCATTTTCTGGAGAGATACAATAAATGTATGAAATTACAAAATCAATGACAGTTTGTCAAAAAGGAACGGTACAATACATGGTAATAAAGGAAACATATACAGACATCAAATAACTGACAGATGTTCAGCAAAACTGGTTTATGTACAAGAGAATACAAGAGAATCTATGACGCAATGGTTTTACAGGGTGCATTAACGAATTCACTTCTATGGCCATTTACTTGTACGATAATGAAAGAGGTAATTACCGTACTGATTTCGCCATGTGATTGTAACCTTTGTAATGTGGTATTCCTGGTCTAAAAATACCACCCACCAGGCAGCCGGGGGTCTAGGAGCGACAACTGTCTGGGTACAACTGTGTTTTAAAAAATCTGTGTCCTTGTTTCCATCGACAGCATTGGCGGCAGCTGGCAAGGGAGAGTAGCTGTAGGTAGAGTTCTGTCTCGCCGGTCTTCGGAGTGCCAAATTGACAGCACAAATTCCTTTATTGGAAAACAAGCAAATTTTAAACAACACGAGGAGAAGTTGCATATGCATATATAACTCTAATGAGATGTCATTTATAAGCCATTAGCCACAATTGTTTGATCAGGATTCCTGAGAAAGTGCATTCTTTGTTCAAGAAGTCAGTTTTCAGTTATTCAAAATCTATTTTGTCATTCAATGGCTCTCGTGCCATAATCAGGAAAACGAGTCCAACCATTCCGTACAATCGTAGAAAATGGTCGTCAAAAAGTACTATCAAGCTATTATCGGTGCAATATTACAACCTAAGGTCAATATGAATTGTGTGAATTTCTTCCCAAAACTTCTAATTTTAAAGGACATGCTTATGTAAAGTAACGAAATGTCATTTTAAACAGACGTTCAGTTATCATCCAAAGACGACAAAATCAAGTGTCCCTGCAGTCAAGAGATCTGTGACCATGTCTTCTTTTGGCATCCTTACTCTTGCCTTCGTAGGGGACCATGATCTTGTACAATTTTAAATTCATAGTACATACAGTTACCCAGTTGTAATCATGACATAGCAAGTACCAAAGTTACTTCGTTGTCTTGAGATAAAGTTGACGGCCACTTCAATCAAAATTCTCAATTTGCTAACAATATATTGTTGTTTAAAGTTTTTTATTAAGCAGAGCGATTTCAATACAGTAAAATGTGATGCCCCCTTAAACATCAGACACTGATCAATTCTGCAGGTCTTTCCGCAAGCAAATAATAACTGGCGTGAGAGGTCATGACACCTTTTGCTCAAATTCTGATGAACTGTTACATGTTGGTTGTTTACTTTCCATGTATCAGTACAGACATACCGATAACATGTGTGTTGACTGGCTGATTAGAAAAGGCAGGATAGATTAACTTATGATAATGATCGGAGGGTCATATTACATGAAATGCTGTACGGTATTTTATGGAATGACCCTGCTTCTCTTTGCCTCTCATATTTTCTGTGTATAACAGAATATGATTTGTGTTATATCACAAAGTAAGGCATTTCTAATTGTCATTTTTGCTGCTTTGCCTTGTCTCCATCCAAATTATACGACTTGGCGCACGAAAAAGGCAATATGGCAAATACATACATGTACATGTGCACACACACATACAAACACACACATACACATACACACACACACATACACGCATATATATATATATATATATATACATATATATATATATATATATATATATATATATATATATATATATATATATATATATATATATATATATATATATATATATATATATATATATATATATATATACATATAGATATGTGTGTGTGTGTGTGTGTGTGTGTGTGTTTATTGACCGGGTACCCGAGTAATAAACCTGTACCCGTATACCCGCGACTTTTTATCTTAATAATGCCAGATTTATCCCAACATTTCTGATTTTGTGCACTTCTGGTCCGTTACGGCAATCCAGGTGCATAACCCATTTCTAGTTTTGTACATGTATGTTGGCCTTGTTCTTTGAAAACTGTTAAAGCGCGCGAACGTAGCTTATTCACATGACCACTAGCGCCATAAACGTGATCATGAAAAAGGCATCGCCACTTAATCCTGAGCGTACTTTAAATTTAGTAATGAACTATTTCTCGTTGGTTCAAATACAAACATTGATTATTACGTTCATTCAGAATTTGAATATAGAGGATAAGGCGCTATTAAAGAGCCAACATGCACTTTACCACAAAGTACTTGAATAATAAATGATTATCGTGTGAAAATTGGAGTATTTTATCCTTGGAAGCTGCTCCCAATTAAAATTTCAGCGCCGTACACACACACACACACACACACACACAGACACACACACACACACACATATATATATATATATATATATATATATATATATATATATATATATATATATATATATATATATATATATATATATATATATATATATATATATATATACACATACATACATACATCCACATTCATGACCAGTGCCTAAATTGCAGTATAAGGGGACAACACAAGTACCTAGTATAATTGGTAAAATCCAACCGTTACACTTCAATATACCTTTTTTGTGTTTCATTAAATGAGCATCAGATACACGTAAGCATCTGTTTATCAGTATTAGGATCACCATACATAAATACATATCACCATAAAGACGACAAGACTTTAGGGGACCCGTGTTTGTTGCCCCCGAGTCTGCAGTCTGCTTAAGTCTTATATCTTACGTATATTTGGTATATATGGACTCCCTGCCGCCCATTGCTGAAGTATTATATATATATATATATATATATATATATATATATATATATATATATATATATATATATATATATATATATATATATATGACTTCGTATATTTATGAGCAGATCTACGTATCAATGCATTAATTTTATAGACATTTAGATTGGGAAAGGTATCCTTTCTTTTGAATGTAATTCCCTTCTTCTAACACATGCATCAGTTTAAAATGTCAATGTTGAAGGGAGAAAAATAGGACATACGTTTTGCAGTGAAATCAACTATTTTGTATGTGTCTTACAGTGTTTTTTTTTTTCATCGAAGCTTCAACAACTGCAATCACACATTTAATTGGTCAGAAGATTTCTCACCTTTGTAGCCAAAAACCTCCACTTCACACATCTCAATATACGTCGTTCCCTCTGGTTTGTATAGCGATACAAATGAACCTTCAATTCCTGAACAGTCGAAGGTGTGTGTGCCACCATTAGTAGCCCCCGAAACCTTGACACACTGGTAAAAGGCTTGGCTTTGGAATAGTTTCCCGTCAAACTCTTTTCCAACCGCCAAGAATAGTCCATTTTGTGTGTTTGCTGTCAACATAAAAAGAAAGAAAAAAGAAACATAGTATATCTCTGTGTTGATTTTGTCTTCTTTATGTACTTTCTAGTTTTCACATGTAATGCAAAGCATATACATGTATTCTAGATATTTCCTATCATGAAACTCTCATGATATGCCGCCCTCACAACGGGCCCACCCATGATGTTTATACCTCTTACACTGTGATACCAGTTACGGAAATTCTGTCCTCTGGCCCAAATAATCCTTTGGCGTCAATTTACTTTAAGTAGACTAAACCTTTTTAAAGCCATGGTTAGAAATCTGTTGTGTATATGTGGGTCACATTTTATAAAGGAAGATGAATTAACATATATGTCATTTCAAATATCAAGCTTTGTATGAGTTCAGTTTTAATATTAGCGCTTTGTTATGACGAAGGGTATCTTGGTATGCTAGCAATCTTCAACGTTTGTCGTTGTGTGAAAAACTGTCGTTTCACACACGCAGACTGTGATACAAAAAGGTAAGTCCCAGACAAAATATAGATTCCAAAAAGAACAACTTCACAGAAGTCATCTACAAAGGTAGAGTTCACGAAGAACGTCAGGATATGTGGGTGTGTTTGTGTTGGGATGTGTTTGAGAGATATGCAATCTGTTCGTGACAAACGCCTATATTCTTCATCAGTCCACCCAATGCGAATACTAAACAAAGCGATCATCTGTCTGTCTGTCTGTCTGGCTGGCTCTGTCTCTCTCTCAGATACAGCTGAGCCTATAAGATGTGTCTTTCGTTTGTCCACAAATATTACATTTTTCACCTCTGCAAGACTATTAGCCACGTCCACTTCATTAACTTGGGAGCGTGTCCACCAACTTGTCCAAATGGTTACGCTTCAGCGGTTTTCAACATGTTAATGATTTTGGTTTTTTTTAAAGAAAATTGAGCAAAGAAGTTCAGATGATGTGTCAGTCAGCTGAGTTTAAAGGCTAGTAAGGCATCCGTCGCTCGTCGATTTACATTTATATTTTTTACTTCTCTAAAACCGTTGGCTGGATTATGTTCAACTTTGCTGGGGATCTACGTTAAGTAGAACTCTGGTAAGTTTGTCCGTCCACCGTCCTTTGTCGTGCGGTGTTGTCTGTTTAAATTTACGGTTTTTGCTTCTTTGCAAAACCTGTTGACCAGGTCCTCTTTAAATGAGGTTTGGATCTACTTTGGGTGGCTCTCCGTCAAAATCTTACAATGATTGCCCTTTTGACTTCCTGCTCATTCTTTTGTTCCCCTTTTGGGAAAAATCTTGAATGAACAGCCACATAATTGTTAGGCCAATTGCTTTAAAAATACTGACGTTTCTTGGTACAGTTAGACTTTAATGTGTGCAACGGACTGAACTGCAATATTAAAAATTATACATTTTTGTGCATTACAGCTATTTGCAACTTCTTGTCAACTACCCACTCCGATTGTGCTAAAACGTATAGATATGTACGTTACCAGCTGCTGCTGCTGCTGCTGCAAAACCCCGGTGTTTTACCTCCTTTATAATTCAGGTACCTATCGGTTGATGCATACGTACTCTCCTATAGATTATTATGTATTGCCATGGCAAATGTGTTTCACACTTTTGACTTCTACAGGATCGTCAGCTAAATAAATTTTAAAATGGTTGGTGACTTACTTAGGTTGGTCTCTATGGTAACGGTATGTGTACTTGTTAGCCTTTACGAAAGGAATAGCAACACCGATGACATACTGACTTGGATCTTACTAAAGGTACATCCAAGGTCCGTGGTTCATATTAACCATAGATAAGAAAGTAACTAGGGTTTCTGTTGGTGTTGGTAATTTTGACCTTGCGTGACCTTGAAAGGTGAAACTGGCACATTTGCCTTTATCTTATTAATACTGAGTATTCTTCCCTTTCATTTCAAAGAATATGCCTCCCTAACTGTGCGACTGAAGATTACGACTATCCAAACGGTAACGATGTTGGTACAGAAAGTTGTCTTCCATCTTATTTTCAAGGTCACGTGACCATTTCAGTCTGCGATGTATGGTCAGTGGAGCACAAGACTGTAACAGTCCTCTATTTTTCTTTTATTTTTAATCAAAATAAAAACATTCTACTGAAATCTTTGGTTCAATTGCTTTCAAATTGTGTAGCGACACCTCTGGCGACCTGTGGCACCATTTTGTATACCGATAGTGCTGCATATTTATTTTTTACGATTTTTTTTTCTCTTGGGTGGGGGGGGGGTAATTTCTTTTTGGTGCTTTTTCCTCAACAACTTACCACTTACACTCTTTAAATTCAATGGGAATCCTCGATCTCTACAAAATTTGCAAACTTAGAAAAGTGTAAGACACGGTTAGTATTATAGCAGTAGGAATAGCAGCAAATCTGACACATTGGCTTATATCTCGTTAATGGCAGGTGTTGAGCCCATAATTACCATTAAACACTGCTCAAAAGTAGCGAAGGGGTTTGTTGTGGTGTTGGTGATTCAAACCTTTTGTGACTTTGAAAGGTCAAAATGACATTATTGTTTGCCTTATATCTCGGAAAATGGCGGATCCAAGGCACATGGTGCTGGGAAACACTAACAGAAAAGTACCTGCTGGGTTTCGTTTGTTGTTGTTAATTTTGGTCCTGAGTGGTTTTATAGACTGACAACTGGGTTTTTATGTTGGTAACAGTTGTTCTGTCACTTTTCTTTTAAGAAAGATTACTCCTGAGCTGCATGAGTGAAGACTTTAATATTGTGTATAGTAATAATAGTCTTAAACAAAGATGACCGTGCTATTATTACGAAGACCAGACGTATATATAAGTCTGTGCATACAAAGTCTGCTGAGTACAGGACTGCCACAGTCCTCTTATATGCAATTTCAGTCATTTACAATATTTAGTTATTGCTTATTGCGATTGGACATAACGCACTCCACACTAGGCAAGATCCATTTTAGGTGTATGGAATATCGACAGCTAACACGACACTCCACGAACGGATAGTCTCTCTCTCTCTCTGTCTGTCTGTCTCTCTCTTACTTCTATACTCCCTTTTTCTTTCATTATTTCTTCTTTCTCTTGTTTCTTTTTTCTGTATTTCTTGCTTGTTTCCTTGCTTTCTTTCTTTGTTTCTTTTTACTGTCTTTCTGATTTTTTCTCTTTGTGTTTGTTTCTTTCTTTCTCCCTGTTTTCCTTTCTCTACTTCATTCCCAATTCCTTCGTTCTTCCTTGCTCCCTTTTTTCTGTTCTCTTTACCTCTTTCTCTCGTCTTTCCTCCATTACCTACTCCAACTAAAATGCATATTTTTAACATACTTAAGAAACATGCACTCATATTATTCTGTTAAATAGAGAATATAAACCTTTGAATCCCACGTTAGTTCTAGAATGAAGGAAACTCTAAGGAAATATGGACATATTTGAGACACCAGTGCCTGGTATCAAATTTGTGCATGATCAAGATCACAAGAACACGAAGACTCTCCTGAAGATACCTGTCTTACTCCATGCTTTACAACAGGTCTTTTTCTTATTTTTTTTCTTGGTTTTATCAGTTATAGTGTGGATATGTGGGTTTCCCATTTCAGCTAGGCAATTGGTGCAAAGGGTTGCAAGCTTGAGTATCACTCATTTCCAGCATAAAATATATTTTCGGCACTTTGTTGGTACTAGTGAATTTAAGTACCCAGCTGTGGAAATAAATACTGCCTGAGTAAAACTACTGTATCGCTGTGATGATATTGCACTCACACATAACTACCTACATAAACCATTCTTTTTTAAGAATGAGGATCTGGCCGAGTGGATATGCACGTGACCCATTTTAGCTGGTTCGAAACTCGCTCGTTTCGAATATAAAAAATAAGAGTCCAGAATAATTTATTTTCCTTATTTTTTTGTTTTAAGTTTGCTTTGATGATGTGTACCCTTACAGCAAAGATTATTTGTAAAAATCGACCTGAACAGCAACGTTTTGAGAGTGGATATGCACGGAAGGAACTAGGCTGCTGCGAATACTGGATAGCTAAGTTATGTCCAACTTGAATCAGCCATCTAGGGTACCACTAAATTACTTGATGCCGATAGCTCTGAAGAGGTTCGATGTTACACTTTAGTTTATTTAATAGCTTGCACTGTTCTCAACAAATATCTGTGCTGTTGTTGTTTTTGACTTCTCCAAAACAGTGCTGCCTCTTAGATTATACTGACATTTGTTGGAACTATTCCTTGTGTATCGAAGAAAGTTATTCACTTGGTGACGTTACTATTAATCCCAAACTTTAGACTATTTTTACAGTCTGGGTACCAAGCATTTTAGAATACCGAGCCATGGTTATCCACACTTTTGACGTCTTCTAAAAACAACTAAACAAAGGCTGCCAGATTTATTTCAAACTTGATAGGCGTGTACCTTGGGTACGTTTCTGCTGAGGGTGTCCAAATTGTCTCTTTCCGTTTACTTTTACATTTTAGTTGGAGGTGGGGGGATTGAGAAAAAATCCTGAAATGACTTAGCTAGTTACCATTTGGCCAAAACTGCTTAGGGACACGCCTTTGTACCTCTGGGTACAGTGTGTTACTTATGTAGGACTCATCTGTCGGGCCTGACACAGTGCAATCTGTTTCTCACAAATGTGTTATCAAAGTAAATCTCAGCACACAAGAAGTAGCTTTTTAGTCGAAGATACCACGTAATTGTATTGTAACCCCTCCTGAATTGTTTGCAGGAAGTATCACTTGAGCCTTCATTGGACAACAATAACAATGCCATCTCCACCCTCGTCTTCTTGATCCCTCCAGCTCACCTAATTAATTTTGACTTATTCACGTTCAGGCTACTCGTCTTCATTACTTTTTAGATCGCTTGATGTTTGTGAATCAATGTACACCTGCTAGCCAAGTGAGAAAACAATTTGCTGCATCAACATACTACATCAGGAAACACATGATGGTATTTCTGTATATTCTCTTTCGTCTGTATGGTGCATTCCAGGTGGACCAAATCACTTTCAACAGTTACAGTTTCCAATAGTTGACATCTGGATGCCTTCCCCTTCCTCCAACAAATTTTAATCTTCCCCTTTTGTGGATCAGTCTGCTTCTGCTCTTGGGTCTGCTAATTTTCTGTTGCCAAGGAGTATATATGTATCTATTATCTATTGTCGCAGGCTTGAGATCCACCAGCAAAGAGCCTTATGGCCTGATTGTGACTTCTTTTTTATATTCAACCTTGTGACTGGGTTTCTGGGGAAATGTATGCGGACTCTTGGTTTTTGCTTGTCGATAACAGCATAATTACAATTGCTTGGTGTGGTCAGTACATTTGACTCACAGAAAATTTGCATGAACACATCAATACTCAGTTTATGATGATGGCTTCTTTTGGCAAATGAACGTGTTCTTCTGGCATCTCACCCAACTTGCCTCATCAAGTCATCAAACAACAGCACATTTCTCATTTTTGTATCGAGAAATGCCTACGTCCACATTTGGTGATATACATCCAATGAATTCAATTGCATGTATGTTTCTCTGCATCTTGGTATCATTGGGTGCCATCGCTGTGGTAGCAGATAACTCTATAAAACAACGGCTCGACAAAGGTCTGTTGAAAAAGATTTTTAGTCAGGATCAATTTTCCAAAGCCTGTTGGCACAGTGACGATCATAGTGAAGGGGCATTTATATGATATCTAATACTTAATCTACCCTAAATGTGCATGCGGTTGAGTCACATGTAAATGGGCTAAAACTGACGAATCTTAATGCCTTTGTTTTGTGTAAAACATAGTTAATTGAATACACGGCAAACACGGTATAGTGTTTAAGATAAGAGATAATTGAAAAAAAATTACATATTCATAACATTAGACAATTCAAACATAAGGAACTAGGGGCTACACCAGCAATCAATACTGTGCCACCAAACATTTCGTGGCACTGAAAGATACTGGATGCCTATCTCGGGTAAGATAGGGCACAAAAAAGTCACAAAAAAGGAAATTAAAGAAGGGGCAGTGACCGACGGGAAGGAAGATGTACGGATGTAAGAGAGAAAGAAGAAGGATGGAAAGGAATGGAAGCCGACAATGTTAACATACTTCCTCGTATTTTTAATTTCGTTTTCTCTTTCCTTTTTCTCTCTGTCTCTCGTATTTTTGTTTCCTGCTTTACTTCCGGCGGATGGCCTGTGGTGGGTTTTGCGGTATTTTCAACACTTCATACATTACTTAAACATTTCGGCGATAGACGGTACATTTTCGGTGGCGGCCAGCGGCAGGGCCGCTCTCTGTCACCGAAAACCAGTTGGGATCTTTGGGATCGGCGGCACAGGGTGGCAGACAGCAGAACTCGGCGGCAAACAGCAGGCATCAGGTGGCACCTGGCGGCAGACCCTTCTTGATTACATTTGTACCGCTGTCTGCTGCTCTCTTTCACCATCTGCTACATTCCACCGCAAGTCTTTGAATGATTACTACTATTGCATGTAAAATACGAAATTGGATGAAACCTAAAACCGGACGAGTAACGAAAGAATACTACATTAAATGTTTTCATATGTACGTACGAGCTCTGTGTAAAAAACACGCATATTACATCTTAGGTCAGTAGTGTGATGAGATTGTGGGTAGCGCATATACAGACACATACATGCTGAGAAATCATTTGCAAATGTAGCAGAGTTGACTTAGATTTCCAGCCCTATATTTACATCAATAATTACACACACACAAATACATGCAAACATCCATCCATCCATCCATACATACATACATACATACATACATACATACATACATACATACATACAAACACATTCTTGCACAGTTGTAACCATGTTTTTTGTAACTGATCCCATCATGGAGATACTTTGAAATCACCCTCTTCCACTCTAAAAAAATCAATAAATAAATAATGCAATAGAACTTTAATTCATTTATCTTTCAACTTCAACTACCTGTACATGTACATAAAGCATATATCAGAAATAGAGAACAAGTTTAAAACTTGGCATTTGCTCAATTGTTTAGGCCTGTGCTTATCTACGAGAGAGAATAATAATGGTATGCACTCATATACATGCATACACTTTCTTTTCAAGCAGAACAAAGGACAAACCCACAAAAATGTTCAATGGAGAAAATGTTATAAATAGATTTTGTCGTTCAAAGCAGATTATGCAATATAAAAATGTGTGTCTTTCAAATCATAAGTGCTTTTATGTAGACGCCACATATTCATGAGATAGTCTATTGATCATTTGTATTCTTGGGATCAATCATCTAATGTACGTATAATCTACATTAATGTGCCAGTCTACTCTGTAGGTGCTGATCTGTAAGCAGAGGCTGAATATAGGCGTCAGTGATCAGAGACCACATTAAGTTATTTTCTTTAGCTGTTACTAATGAATGTGATACAACATCTAAGGGAACATACATATCACTTATAAAAATGTTATCCTTTCACCAAATAGCCTGTCTTGCTCAGTTTGTGGAAAAAGTTTTAATCTAATCCAAAAATTTGTAGAGTCTCAATGATGTTGTGATATACAGTCCACAAGTCCGAAGGTGGGATGACTGGCATCGGTACTTGGTTGGAATTTTTCATATATTTTGTTTCATACCACACCAACATAAGATTTTGTTGTTGTACGGATTTCATTGCCTCTGTGTTGTGATGGTTTTATTTTTGTTATAAGGGGAGCAATATTAGAGATTTATATAATAGCCCTTCTGTAAATATTCCACAGAGTTTTTTACATTCTTCTTCTGATAAAAGCCTTTTTCTTCCCTTTTTTCATTTCCCTTTCCATGCCATTTGCCTTGTTCAGAAATTGTCAGGCTGTGTATCTAGATTGTGGTATGTAGGCAGCAGCTTTTCGTTTTTTTTTGATGTGCATGTACAAGTATTGAAAGAAAAGAATGAAAATTCATTAATTTAATCAATTAATTAATTAATTGGGTGGTGGGGTAGGTGTTTCAAAGTAATTCCATGATTGCTTCCATTCCAAAGAACATGTTCATGTGTTACATATGTGTGCAAGATTTTGTGTGTGTGTGTGTGTGTGTGTGTGTGTGTGTGTGTGCATGTGCTTGTGCTTTAAGTTAAATTGATGTTGTAAATAGGACAGAAAGATAGGCAAGCTGTGCTGCAATTTAAAAAATCTCTCTGTATATACATGCATGTGTCTGAATATGCTCTACCTCATGAATAAATGAAACCATTTTAGCTTCCTAGAATATCATGCATTCGCCATTTCAGAGCTAAGATGCATCATTCATGTATTTGGGTTTTTTACGGCACTGGTATACAAGTTAAGCATTTGATGTGGTACTGTTTAGTTACTTGTTCGGCTTTAGGTTCCACCCAATGTCTTATTTTACATGCAATAGTATTCGCCATTCAAAGGCTAGCGGCAGATGGCGGCAGACAGCGGCACAGAGCGGCAGAAATATAATCAAAAAGGGCTGCCGCTGGGTGCCACTGTCTGCCGCCGAGTGCCGCTGTCTGCTGCTGTGTGCTGCTTATCCCAAAACACTTACTACTTGTCTTCGGCAGGAGACTGCAGCAAAGAGCGCCGCTGCCGCGAAATGCCGCTGGGCACCGCCCAAAAGGCACCATCTGCCGCCAACAGGTTTTACTAGTAATAGCAGTTTTGTGTGACATAGAGTGGTGTAAAGTGCTGGGCCTGCTTGTTGTGATTAGATATTAATACTTGCACATGCTCACATAAACACTTTCATGTGGTTTGCATCACTCGAGTGTCTGAATCGAATTCCCTTTGCTGCAATATACTTGGACTATTAAGTTTCCACAGAAAATGAGGTACAATGTATATATTTTAAACCGTCCAGTTACAAAGCGTCCCGAATTCAAACCAGCTCTCTAAATAGTAATTTAGACTTTACCTAGTACCTTAGAATGTACCTTATCCTGCTTACGTCAAAATCATACATAACATGTATTACGATCATGTAGTTGCTTGTAAGTACTACATTAAGATGTCAGTAATTGCCGCGATATACAGATCAACATTGTGTTGCAGGATGGACCACCAGACCTGAAGCAAATATTATTAGCTCTTGTTGAGTCAAAATATTTCTAACAACAACAGCGACATGGGACAACATTAAAAAAAAATGAAAGAAATTAAATCCGAATCTGTGCGTCATGTAAATTTATGATATTGTACAAAAAAAGGCCAGGCAATAGACAGTTTCATCGGAAATAAAGGTGAATTAAGAGTTATTAAATCATATTTGAAAGCTGAATATATTGAAATATATTGCCAAGTAGCAACACAACTTTATTTAGCTTACCGTTGGAATTCCCCCATGTAATTGCAACTTCAGTAATGCAATACTGTCGACGCAGACCCACTATCCACCATGAGTTAGCCTCAGATTTTGTACTAGAACAACCCCCTTCATCAATATCAGTCTGTTTGTTGCCGTCCACTGATTTATTTGCATGATATTTTGCATTATCTGCAAACATCGTGCTCTGCCAAGCTGGTCTTTCAATGGCCAGGTTTGTTGTACCTTTATATCACCAAGTAAATTGATTTATCGTAAGTTTGTATTTTGAGACATAAACTTCAATCTGATCCACTCTGTTTGGTTCCAACAAACAGAGAAATAGTACATGATATTATCAACACAGCAGTGTAAGTGGCAAGTTTGCCCTTAAACAAGCTCTCGGACGCTGTAACAAACGTGATTGAATATAGAAATGTGTATTTTGTTCCATGTGTTCTATCATGCACTACGAGTAGCCAGCGTTATCATAGACTACTTTAGGGCGTCTTACGAGAAAAATACCGTGTTAACCGTGATATCGTCATTATCTACAAACGTCGTGCTCTACCAAGATGTTCTTTTAATGGCCAGATTTGTTGTACCTTTATATCACCAAATAAATTGATGAATCGTGAGTTTGTAATTCTGAAACATAAACTTCCAACTGATCCACTTTGCTTGGTTCTAACAAACAGAGAAATAGATGTTATCAACATAGCCATGTAAATGGCAAGTTTGCCATTAGCCAAGCTCTTGGACACTGTTACAAATATGATTGAATATAGAAATGTGTATTATTTTCAATGGTTCGTATCATACAGTGTGCGTTGCCAGTGTTATCATCAACCACTTTCGCCCGTCTTACAAGAAAAATACCGTGTTTTCCGTATAGGTAAGTACGCGTTTCCTAGAAAAGTAAAAAGAACACTTTATGTTTTTAATCACACGTATTCTAGGCTAACCTACCGTCTTGAAACAGGTCGATAGCATGGAAACCTGAGGAAAAACATGTTAAATATTTAATTTATGTGCGGATACACGTGAAAAACCTAAGATTTACTCTCAGCAGCGCCTTTATGCACGGAAGAATAAAAAATTATCAGAAAGGGGTGAATGCTTTGTTGATTTTAGGCAAAAAAGCATTTATTGAAATTGACCCATCATAGAATCAGGTCTTAGCAAATGTACTTACTCTTTCCATATACCAGACTAATCCAACATGCCAGGGATGTGGTAAGGTATACATATTTCATATCTTTGCTTTTATTATTCGAAGCCGATGACGAAACAGCTTTGTCTTGGGAAAATGTTTTCTCTGCCTGATACCAGTGGTGGAGAAGGCAGCGATGGGAGAATACAATTCTTGACCGCTGATTATATCTTTCTGTATACTGAAAACGTCTAAAACAGACAGAATAGTGAGAGACGTAGTTGTTGAAAACCATTTCGAGTACGGAAATTATAGTTTATTAGATTATGGCAAGAAGTGCAAAATATTCACTAAGCTTGCTCAGGACAAATCACTAGCTGTCTAATTATAGAGTAGTAGCAGAATGTCGCGTGAGAAGGAAAGTAAAGCCTTATGTCAGATCTCAGTGTAAAAGTTTCCCAATCACTCGTATCTTTTTGTGACCATAGAAATATCGACTTTGTCTGATGTTTTAATTGTAACCTTGGCATTAGATAGTTAAAATCAGAGTTGCAACTAAGTCGACCTGTCTGAGTATCAGATCAGCTGGCTTTGGATGTCAGGTTCGACTAAATCGCTTGGCGTTTTTTATCCAACAATAGCTGTTGCCTTAACTGACAACGGAGATGCAGTGTAAAATATTATATTTGAATGTGGGAAACGAAGGGTTCAAAGAACAAAATGGCCATGCTTCTGGGGTGTTAATGTGAGGTTGGGACTGACCACGTGAAACATCAATCATATTAGCATGCCTGCACTGCAACATGGCATGGCGGGTATATTTACCCGAAAATCTTAATACTCTGCGCCATAATCAATTACACATATCAGCCCGCAAATGATATGCTCATCATAATTACTTATAAATCGCAAAGGTTCTGGTAAGCGGAGCCATTAGCTGCAGCCGAATACGTCAGATTAAACGTTTCCACTGACCAGTTAATAGCTTAATCATCGGCTGCCATTATTTGTTGCAATAAATATGTTGATAATAATATCTACCTGCCATTCGCTTGACACTTACCACAAATATGATGAATGAGCATTACGTTTCGTGGCAACTTTTATTTTTATTATCAATCACACCTGGATGTAAAATTTGAGTGGCGCTAATTTTACTGCGCAGCGTGCGAAATAGCTCTCACTTTCAAAAACTTATCTGAAAAGGTTTACAGGCTAGCAATTCGGCAAAATGAAACTACAACTGGCAATTATGGGAACATTTAAGCTACAAATGATTTTATTTCCCTCACAACCCAAATGAGGGGGTAAACGATGGTTGGTTGGACAGGCATAAGAATTCAACTTTCACATTGTGCGAAGTACAGCTCGATCACGTGATTATGGGCCAAAGCCAAACAATGCAAAAACTTCAATTTTAATTTTGAATTTATAGCAGTTTAAGTTAAGGGCCCTCTTTACATCAGCTGGTAAGCCAGTTGAGGTTACAGTATGGTCCATTATCCGTCATCGGTCGTCTGTCGTTTGTGCATTATCCGTCTGTCCGCTATTCACATTTTCGACTTCCTCCTGTAACCGTCAGTCAGATTCACTTCAAATTTGATGGACATGTACCTTGGGTGGTTTTAAACTGTATTTACTCAAATGGTCATGCTTTAGTTATTTTTAGATCCTTTATAGTTTTTTTGTTGTTCATTTCTTGGAAAATCTTTAAGAAATATTCTGCTCCGACACCGCTAGGACAATTGCTTTGAAAATGCATAGGGACACTCCGGGAAACCTCTGGACATTAATTTGTCGAAGAAATGGCGTGGTGATCTTTTTCTATTTTTTACAATTTTTTATGTGTTAATGCGTTTTTCGACTTCACGTAAACCGTCATTAAGATTGGTCTGAAGTATAGTGGACATATATCTTGTGGGAGGGGTAAACAAAGATATGCACTAAGCAGTGATACTGTGGATTCCAGAATGTAAACAAACATACGTTCGGGTACTTATAGGTTAATGCATGCAATCATATTGACCAGTGTGTGGGGTCAACGAGGCTTGCAATGGGAATACACATTTTCTGCTTCTCCAAAACTGTAAACCGGATTAACTTCAAACTTCATGGGAATGTACCTTTGCTGGGTCTCTAACGAATTTGTTCAAATGATCTTGCTTCATTGATTTTTGGATTTTTTCTTATTTGATTTCTTTTTTTTGTGTGTGATTTTGTGTAACTTTTGGATAAAATCTTTAAACATCATCATCTCAAAAACCACCGGGCCAATTACTTTGAAATTGTGCGCGGACACTCTACCCCCCCCCCCCCCCCGACCTTTTTGTTCAAGGAGTGGCGCTGTGGTTCTTTTTTTTTCACGAATTTGAAATTTGTGTGTGTTTAGGCTGTTTATTTTGTGTGTTTATTTAGGCTATTTATGATTCATTCTTCAAAACCATCACTGAGATTGCTCTGAAACGTACTGGGTATGTGGCTTGTGAGAGAAGAAACAAAGTTGTTCAATAAGCAGTGATACTATGGATCCCTCACTTTTATCGGATATTTCAATTCGGGTACTTCTGGGTTAATCCATTCCTTCGTATTGAACACCATATAAGTCAATGGGAATTGGAATGGAAATTCTTCATAGCCGTAAATCGCATCCACTTCAACATTGGTGGGAATATTCCTCAGCTGGTTTACCAGGCCTGTTCAAAGGGTTACTTTTTAGTGATTCGTTTCCGTTTTTTATCATTTTTTATGTTAAATTTTAGGACTAAATCTAAGAAAATTTACTTCTCAGAAAACGCTTAGCCAGTTCCCTTGAAACTTTATGGAGTCACTTTTATTAACCCCCAGACCTTCATTAGTTCAGCAGGAGACGCTGCAGTTTTTTTCTATTTTTTGGAATTTTGGCATGTTTTCCCTATTTTTGACCCTTTGTTCAAAACCCACACTTGGTGAGAATGTCGTTGTGGGTGGGTTAATAAAACCCTTCACTTACCAGTGATAATTTGGATCCATGAATTTTAGTGATTTTGTTTCAGTTTGGGTACCTGTCGGTTAATGCATGCATTCCTATTAATTACCATATAAGTGAATGGGAATTGCAATGGAAACTTACATTTTTTCTTCCCCTCCAACATCCTTTTTCGCTGGACTAGAGTGGGACTTATATTGGGTTGAATGCCACTAACACTAACGTGACTAACAGTCCTGCCACTGTGCCTGATGGAGACACGCCTTCAGTCGCTCAGAAGCAGTATTACGTGGATCGTATCCTCAATGGCATAATTCAAAATGGCAAGCGTTGGTACAGAATTGAGTGGTGGGTTTTCCCAAAGCTGCAGATTTTACTTGGGAACCAGAGAAACATATTCCTGTGGCCTTGAGGCAGCAATTTCACGCCAGGCGTACTCAGGCACAAAAAGGGAAGAAACGACGGAGAAAGCGTGCTGTCAATTACACTGCGCGGTAATTGAATTTAACACTATAGTTGATAGCTTTTTTTCTATTTGGCCCCTTCTTGTCTTTGTGTCCGTCCAACTGGTTCGCCTCCGTGTGCTGCCATCTTGCGTCAACGAGTCTACTTACCCTTTTTTCTTTCTCGTCTCCCCTAAACTTAAAAGTTAAGCTTCCCATTTGTTTGTCTTCTAAATATGAGCTAGCCCTATATGCGACACATATAAAGAAAGTCGTCGAGCAGGTTCGGTCAGATACTCGTTTGAAGTGGAACTTGACACTACGTTTTGCCTTGCCGTCTCCACGTTTTCCATGGGCAGTTACAGCATATATCTGATGGTTGCGTTTCTGGGAGCTTTGTGCGTACGTATTACCTCGTGTTTTGTCGGTTTTGTCTTTAATCGTGTATTTTTATTCTATTTTGGATAAATATCGCTGTTAATTATCGTTTTGCAGCCGGTCGTTCATTGTGACACGTAGCAATATATTTCTGACATACAGGCGGATTGTCAGGCCATAAAATTTCCGCAAGTATTTTGATATTAAGTTTTTGCGCTAATTAAAAGTATTCTGCGCATATGTCGTTATATCTGCTTGCCACGCCCGAGATGTAAAGTTTTCAGAATTGAGAATTTAAAGTTGAATACATTTCAACTAGGCGCGGTTAAATGTTTAGATTTATTATATAACTTTAAAGCACCTTTCAGGTTTGAGCTCAAACCTGTGTATTGATATTGAAAGTGTATTTGAAACTGAGTCATATTATTACTAGACATCATGTCTTGGTATAAATATTAATATTTGTTTGTCGAAGTTGTATTCACGCCACGTTGCACAAGATTCACTTGTGTCTGTTGAACGGGTTTCATTAAGATTATTGCCACGTAAAATGTATTTTGCGCACGCAGTTGAATCATGAAATTTGTGCAACAGTTGTGTAATTTGCATGGATAAAATTATATGCACGTCGCTAGAAATGTGTAAAGTTGCACCAGTATATGGATACATTTTAGCTATGGTCTAATGGTAGCGAGTAAATCAGGTTTTGTATCTATACTGAAAGACGGTTATGATATGATATGAAGTAAAAGTTAAATATTGTATACGCGAGATTTGAAAATTCCTGACGCGGGCTAATATGTAAAAGATTAAAGATTTCTGTGTATGCGTCGAATATATACTGAATTAACAAGTTACAAAATGTTTCATGTATAAAAAAGTACTTATCGTAATATGTATTAAGTGTATACGGGTTTGCTTTTCCAGTTTATGGGAAGCACGGGAAGCTCAAAGGAATTCATAAGTCGTTCGTGGTCAGAGGTACCGCACCTGCAATGTTATCTGGGCTCCCAATAATGGAATAAAAAATTGGTTCTCGTTGACAATTCACGCCTTCAGTTTTTTTGTGTATGACACGTGCTATTTAGTCTTTTGAGCTGACAAATCTTGTGTCTGTTGCAGGCACATTTTTTTTCTGAACATAGACATAGGTTTTAACATGGTTAAGATTTTTTTCTTTTTTCACTATAATAATTCACTTGTTAAAATTAGCCATAATGGCTCATGGTATTGCTTAAGTTCCAGGCTCGTGGCCATGTTTTGGCATGCCATTACGGACCCAGTGACTTCATGGTATGATATTCATACCACATCAGTATAATGTTAGTTTTTTCACCCTTTCGTTTGAGCCCTGATCTGTCATGTTCCGTGTTGTATGCACTGCTTTTCTGAAATTGCCTGCTTGTCTTATTGACCGGCATTCAATTCTTCAGCTGACTTATATTAGTTGTCTGTGAAAATTTTACGTTAACAACTCATTCTAGATTCGGTTGTGACACGATTTCCATGAGCGTGCCACATGGGATATTATCATCTCTTATGTTCGGGGATCCTGTTGGTATACACGGTCTTTCTTTCATGATTGAGAAGATTATAGGGACAACAAATATTATAATTCACAAACTCTATGACCTTAGTACACATATTTGTTCCGAGGCTATTGTTTAAACTATTATAGCTGTGTCAATTTTGTGTGTGGCCTTGCTGCCCGCGTATGCTCACAACTTGCGTATACATCTGTTTGTTTACACTAATTTTGATATATATAGGTCTACTTCAAATTCATTGTCTTATATTTCGCAATATTATAACGTGCACGACAATAATGATAATGGGCAGCTGAATGTGAACTATTTTGCATTGTTTGTACCAGCGACGGTAACCTGAGCGTTGTCGTACTGGTTACCGGACCTTACCAGACATATCTACAGTACCATCGTTGAACACTTTAGTGATTATGTAGTTCCTGCAACTCTGTCGTCATGCCCATTCCTGGTAGCTAAGGACAAACTTTAACGTTCAGAATGTGCCTCATTCGTACGCAAAGTTTCAGAGCCCCACTGTGGATCCATAATTATGGTTACGAACCTGTACTTGTGTGTTTTATGTCTCTCACTTATAGACAGTGCGAGAAGGAAATCATTATAGCATCTCAGATTCGTCTTGATGTTATAATCGTCAAAGCATCCCGTGTCATGTGCCTTATGAGTTATAATACTGCGGACAATTACGATGCCTTACGTCATCCATAAATGACAGAACATTAACTTTTATCTGTGTCGTAAATATATTTTAAATTATCATACGTAATTCTTGTTCCATAATAACAATTTATCGTTTTCAGTAATCGTTATATTATATTATTCATGAACATTACAGGAATTGATTTCATTTCCAAACGCAGAGCGTTTGCCTGGCGAGAGCGAGCAGATGTTATATAGGACTTGACTAAGTTTTAAAAACCCACTGCCATGCAATACCGAGTTAGCAGCATGGACAGTCATCACAACGAGAACCAATTCAGTATCATGTTAAACTTGAAACTTACACTAGTTACTGAAACTTTTCAGAATTTGGAAACTTTGGCCAACTTCATAGATTTCAAGCTACAAGAGTGCATTTTAATTCAACTTAATTTAAAATCCATACACTTGTGGAGTTTGATATTTTGGCCACAAAACAAGATCTTTGAGAAGTAATGTCTGCAAAAATCTCATGTACATTAGTCTTCTGGTTTCGAAGAAACATTAAAATGTCTACGTGTATCATAGCACACATTATAAAGGGCAGAGGTGAAGTGGACATAGGTTTAGAAAACCTTTTTGGGAGTCGTCAGGAACCTCCGTGCTCGTCACATAAATATGACGGATCATGAGTTTGTAAGGTATGGAAGCTCAGAAACGTCGGTGCTGGTTTATTCTTGGAGTGGAAAGAGATGTGTGGCATGGTGCGAGCAATGTGGTTAGTGTCGGCATAGACGCACATTCAAGAGATTTCCCCTGGGATCCCATATACAACATAACTACACAGATCGGTCTTGGGTAGCGTATCCCCTGAGACTTGCTATTGAACTGAAACGTCATATATTTCAAAATATTTCTCACTTTTGCAGCTTTAACAGTGCAATCCTTAATATGGCTAGACCAAACGGCCTGTTAGACCTAAATATTAGTCTGTCAGAATAGGTTTCCATAAAGACTAGATCGGCGTACTGTAGAGGCTATTTACTTTGCTGAGGTGCTATGGGTAATACTCGAGCTTATCCACCAATGGCGGAATAAAAATTCGGTATTCTGCCATCATAAACAAACATTTTATATTTGCAACTGTCTCGGTAATCTGGTATAAGTGGCAGTGACGTTGAAGAGACACAGAATTTTATTCACCAACAATGCCACCATATGGCAATCTAGTTATGCCCCATATCGCTAGCTATGTGTGCACTTATTAGACATCTTATAAAATCTCGACAAGTCAGTCGATCGATCAGTATAGGTAGAACTTTTATGCAAATGAAGGGAGAATTTGTTAATTGTACTGTCTGTATATATGAACATGTGCCGTGAAAATACATCGATATCAAATATGTCAGGTTATGGATATATTTGCGTATAAATGGTATATAGGACACTATCTATTTGTTTCATGTCAAGTGATAATTCCCGTACGATTTCATGATAAGAAAAAAAAAAAAAACATGCCGTATGGCGAGTGATGCAGAACATGACGGGCCGGGATGACGGGTCCCAGAAGCGCAACGACGTCCTTGCATAGACGACTTTCAATCGGGTATTGGAGACGGAAATTAAGCTAGCCTTAATTCCAGACCTATGAAAATGAAATGTCCATGAAGATAATAAGGTTTTCCTAAAACATAACCACAGACACAGGCCGGCAATCTTGACAGATTTTGAACAACTGACCACGTGCACCGTAGTCATAAAAGTCTTCATGGATCATGTACATCGTCAACAGCCGAGGTCCCGTAGCCTGATTGACTACAGGGAGATAACGACCAGCCATGGCCAGTCGACGACTGAAGTCAGTCAGGTTACCAGACCTCAAAAGTCGCCGCTGTACATGATTCGTGAAGTCTATTATGGCAACAGTGTACATGGTGAGTTATTCAAAGCAGGGCCTAACATATACTGTCAGAAAATAAAAAGAAACCAGGAATACCATGTTAAGCAAATGTCAGTGTTTACCTTTTATTTTCTGACAGTATAGTATGTAAATCCCTGTCCAAAGGTAGATAGCAGTAGAATAAAGTCATATCAAATGTGTGATCCGACATGATTAGATGTTCTATGAAAATAAATCAACATAACTGCATGATTAGAATTTTTGTATTACAGATGCAGGTATTCACTTCGTTTGTCACGAAAAAAAAGTCCTAATGTATACATGTGAAAAAAGAATACCATTTACCTTTATTGTCTAATGAAATCAACGAATTTAAACACAAATATAACAAGGTACTCGAGATGACACTTATATCGGTGGGACATCCAGATTTTTTCAACACTGACGACAGTACGTCGTCGAATGTTTATGCAAATTTGTATTCAGCAAAAAAAAAAAAAAAAAAAGAAAAGAAAAAAAAAGAGAAAATATTGCCTTTAAATAAAAAATGTCCAACTTTGCCATTAAAAGATTAACTATTGTGAAACATGTCGAGCCTGCGCTGCGCAAGTCCAGCGCACAGCTCGACGATCCTTCCAACATCCGCCCTGACGGATTTACATACATCATCTTCATGAACATTTCATTTTCATAGGTGCGGGATTTAGGCTAGCTTAATTTCTGTCTCCCATACCCGATTGAAAGTCGTCTATGCAAGGACGTCGTTGCGCTTGAGCGACCCGTCATATTCTGCATCACTCGCCATACGGCATGTTTTTTTTCTTGTCATGAAATCGTACGGGAACTATCACTTCACATGAAACAAATAGATAGTGTCTTATATACCATTATACGCAAATGAATCCATAACCTGACACATTTGATATCGATGTATTTTCATGGCACATGTTCATATATACTGACAGTACAATTAACAAATTCTCCCTTCATTTGCATAAATGTTCTACCTAAATTAATCGATCGACTGACTTGTCGAGATTTTGTAAGATCTCTATTAGGAAATAATGGAAGTGAAACCTTGTGTATCACCAAGCTGAATCGTCAGACAACCCGCCTTAGGTAAAGATGGAGTACGGGGACGGACTATTTAGTCTCAAATTTATTTGGTAGGGAGCTCTGGGTGTCTATGTGCACAAACAAACAAACAAACAAACAAACAAACAAACAAGCACACAAAAATCTAGGCTCGTACAAAATGCCACATTTTCCAATCGTATGGTGCGAAATCCGGTAAAATTTGCAATTAAGTTAACCTTTAGTATTCAGAGATACATATATGAAATGGGCTGTAAACTCTACACGGAGTGCAAGATGCAGGGCCATTCCCCGGTTGCCATATTCCGATCTATATTTATTTAGTACCCTACACGGGATCAGGTCTTTTTGAAAGACTACACTCAAGGCCATTATATCAATTCGACGTTATGAATGCGTGTAAATGTAAATTCACATTCACCATTCTGTGCCCATTTGAACATCACGTATTTTACTTATTGACTTTTTGCAGAACCGAGGCACTTTCTTTTGTTGTAAAAAAAAAGCAAAAATTTATAATTTTTACACACTGTTTTTGCACCGGCTGGTTCCTGTTTGTGCTTCAGATATTAGCGCCTCCCTATTGACACCTATCGCCAAAGAAGCCCTTACCCTTGTCGTCACATTTTCACAGTTCCAAAATTGTTGATATTTCACAATTGTGTTAAGATCAAGATGGAACAGTTTGCGCTGTTAACCCCAAAGGTAACAAAGCGTTATTCTGTGGTAATATTTTGCTTTCCTTCTTTTAATTTTCGACCAACCACGGTAGACTATTGAAATGTAAAAATTGTTTTTCCTTGCTTTTGACATAGTGTTCATACACGTATGGTACATAAATCGTACCTTGTATTTCCTTGTTAAAAAGAAAGAAAAAAACAACAAAATTATACAGCCCGTTATGATGCCGCGGTTTGACTATATCCCAGTAAAATTGTAAAAACTGATATTCTCATTTTCAGCAGCCATTATTGGCATAGCTATTCTAAAGTTACAACGGCTGACCGTTATGTTTACATGAAGCTTTTACATGCTTAAGATTTAATATCCGACGCCGATGACCATGACTTTGATACCTATTTTAAAAAGAAAAGGGACGTGAACATCCTTCTCGTCAGCGCCTCTTGGGCTGTTTGTTAGAAAAGATACATTCCTATTCATCCATATCTTATTTAACTTTGCTTTGTCAATGTCGACAGATATAAAACCGTGTATTTACAAATAGCACACAAAAGTGATGTCTTCATTTCGACCCTCTTTTCCTTATACGTCACTGTACGGCACAAACGTTTTAATATGGGTCAGTGAATCAAAAAGTTTGAAGTCCCAAAATTTCATCTACACAAATTTAGGACGACAAACCGAAAAGCCTCAGACAATGTAACATTGACACGGCGTCAGAGGGGATGAAAGACGAAGAGCTTTAGATATTTTTAGACTTTTACGGATAAATCGATATTCATGCAGGCGATTCTTGCACTTCCAGCAAACTCAGTACCTTCACGCTTCAATGCGTGACTGGGTTACCTTAGGGTATTACACCAGGGTAATCTTCCCCTGTCTGTATTCTTGTATTATCCTTTCTATAAAGCCCGTAATTGTAAATATGTAAAGACAAAGTATGTTCACTTACTTCAAAGTGATATCTGACAGTCTTGCTGCAGAAAATATCCCAAATACAATGTCATCACCTCAACCAGGCTCTCACCCTGACCCAAGTGTGTATGCTACTTCCTGGTTCAAGAATAAACTGAGTATGGCGCTTCAAACTAGGACACATTTTTGTGAGTTGATGCCCATCCATGTAAAACGTCCCGGCGTCCGTGATAGGCAGGTCAAGCTTTTATACAAATACAGACAGGAGTATGTCCATTAAATGAGATGTTTAAATCTTGCTGGTTGAAAGAACATTCGGTGGAAACAATGAGGCGTGATTCAACAGAACGGCAGTGTCAACTGCACAAAAAATTGACATAACAGAGGCCTAATTAATCAGGGGTTTTTTGTTGTTGTTGTTGTTGTTGTTGTTGTTTTTGTTTTGTTTTGTGTTTTGTGTTTTGTTTTTTGTTTTTTGTGTTTTTGTTTTGTGTTTTGTTTTTTTGTTTTTTTGTGTTTTTTTTTTTTGTTTTTGTTTTTTGTTTTGGTTTGGTTTTTTTGTTTGTTTCGTTTTGTTTTGTTTTGTTTTATTTTGTTTTTCTTTTTGTTTTTGTTTTTTGTGATAATGAAATCTGGCTATAAAGCTTAAAGTGACTGCCAAGAAATAGTGTTGTTGGGTCAAGGTACTATCGATATCGTTAAGGCAAGGCTGAGACTAGCCAAAGCAACATATATGCAGTAAATCAAAAATTACATGATGTCTATTAAGGGAGCACTCCAAGGCTACGATTTCTGGGAGGGGCATGTATTTTCTAACTCGTACTCCAACAGGCCATAAAGTGTCGCTAAACAAATCCCTAACCTCAAAGAGAAGAATAGTCAGTTTGGATGACTTGAATCTTGCATGTAGATTTTATACACAGCATGGGTGCCTTACTTCAAACCCTTTTCCATATAATCTCTTAGATCTTCAGTTTCTGCACATGGATCAACCTTATATAGGCATAGACCCTTATTTGGTTCGGCGGAACCACGAAGCCGACTGTAATGTGGTTTTGCTTTTCCAGTGATAACTCATGATGGCTTATTTCCTGCCCACGTCGACGACTTAGTTCGCCAGTAGAAAAATTGGGATCTATATGACTTAACAGATAATTTATTTAATGACGTACCACTGGAAATATGTACGTAGCTAGCTCTATCAATTGACAGGTGAATATATGCATGTCATAGAGACGAATCGCGAGAAGTTGAACCGGATATGCCTATTGGCCTGTGCATATCAGAAGGTCCAAGTATGTACCCATTTGTCCTGCCCGGACGAGGAATATAAGCATTGTTGCCCGAAATACCCCCGACCAGTGGAAAAAAATTTGCAAAATGGGAACACCTGCAGTTAATCGTAAACAAAATATATGTGCTCCATAAATAAGGTCTACCCCCCCCCCCCCGCCGTTCTGTTTTTATCTATTTATTTTTGTCAAGTCCAACATATTGGCTTGTGTACAGGAGTTGCTTAATGTCAAACCAGTAAATCATGCTATCAGACGTTGTATATCAAGAGTAAAAGTTCTAGTTCATTAGCATACCGTATGCTTTCACTTAAAACTTTTCATTTGCAAAATATAAAGTTAATTCAACAATATCATAGTTTAATCTTCATTATCATCAATTTGCTTGTTTTGTAGATGCATCATTTATAAAGTTCTTACCTAAAATGACTGAGGGGTGGACATTATTAATATGTATGTATGTAAATATATATATATATATATATATATATATATATATATATATAGAGAGAGAGAGAGAGAGAGAGAGAGAGAGAGAGAGAGAGAGAGAGAGAGAGAGAGAGAGAGAGAGACAGACAGACAGACAGACAGATATATATTACCGTCACCGACATATATCTCAATTTGATGCTTTCATCCAGTTACAGTAAGTATCGTTTTAAATGTAACATTCAGAAAACTTCCTTTTTTATTGTCCATATTTCTGAGTCCATTTTTGAAATAATTCCTTTAGATTAATGCGTTATTATATCTGAACACACATGTAATCTCTGAGACATGATGACAAATTAAAATCAATTCATAAATCACTTTTGTCATTCCCGGGCGACTTTGTGGATATGTTCCCGGCAGATTTTAACGGTCCAGAGGGCAAGATAGTCCTAATCTATGGGTGCAGTGCACAACTGACTCTTAAGAATTTTGAATCTGAAAACTTAAGTTATATAAAAAGTAGCAATTGGCACAATGATTTTGCTAGAATGTGCTTAAATGAGCTGGGCCATGGGGTCGTTAAGCAGGCGCAAAATATTTTTCCCAAAAGCGTAATAAAGTACAAAGCTTTTTGTACGGTCCGAAACAATATGCGTTAGCCTTTAGTTAGTGGGCTGGTGCACTTTGCGTCTTTCAAGTACGAGTTCCATGCTGGTGCTCTGGTCATGTCAGAAACAAACGTAAACATATATATATATATATATATATATATATATATATATATATATATATATATATATATATATATATATATATATATATACATATACATATATAGAAAAAATATATGTATACATATATATATGTATATTTTCTAAGGACCGAGCAAGGGTCACAATAGCTAGAAGTTGTAGGAGAAGTTCGACCGGTTTCGTTGTGTTTCACAACTCGTCAGGAACTGTGGGCTAACCGACGTTACGTCTGATTTATATGCCGAGGGGTAACTTTCTGTTGTCACGTAAAACACGCTATTGTGATTGCGTAACACAGAATCTCGGTTCTACCAAGACGTTATTGTCAAGGTGAATTAGATTCAAAAGAATTTGAATCCTGGCAGGCCAATAAAATAAGGACTGCCGTAAAAACAATGCTGGGGGTCAGCAAGTGTAATTAATCAGACATCTAGGTGGTGGTACTACCGTACCACAAAGCCCTGAACACAGGAACTTGGGACTGTGTGTGAGAGCACAGTGTGGGTGCGTATGTGCGGTTTCCCTATGGCTTGCACAGGTAATATGCTACCCAAAGCAGAATCTCATGGAGGGATGAACTCTGAACATAAAATTTTAGCATTAGACCGAGCAAGAGAGCTCATCTCCCCATGATGTTGAGACCGAAAGGTTCAATGGAGCGCAATTGGTGCATCCAATGTCTTTCCCTGTCAAGGCGCAACTGTCTGGTGCGTTCTAGACGGGGGGGAGTGCGGATATACTCTAAAATGTGCACTTTTAGAGCAAGACCCTGGTGGTCATTTTGGGCAAAATGTCTGCCCAGTGGCTGTGCAATGACTTTGTTACTGATGTAACGAAAGTGTTCGCGCAATCTGTCTTTGAGTGGGCGCATCGTTTGCCCCACATATTGTTTGTTGCATGTGACACAGGTAAGTAGGTACACTAGATTGGAACTTTCACAGCAACCTCCCTTGGGGACATGGTATGTCCGCCCAGTTTGTGTACTGGTTACTCTGCCTGAAGTGTCCAGACAGATACAGTATTTGCAATCAGCTCGATTGCATTCGTTACTGTGTCTCTTTCCAGATACAGCTGGATTCAGCTGTGTGTCTGTGTGATATCTGATCCTGCTATGGACCAGCATGTCTTTCAAACTGTCTGCCCTTCTGAAACCCACTATAACTTCCTTGTCGATTAAGGCTTCTGCATGGGGCGAGGCCTCAAGTGTTCTCCAGTGACTTTGGATGATCTGTTTTATAGGTGGGAGTGAGGGGTTGAACGTTGTGATCAAGAAAAGCTTTTCTTGGTCGGTCTCGGTGGTTGGCTTGGGAGCCAAAATTGTGGACCTGTGTACTGAGTCCACTTTCGTTTTCGCATCAGTCAGAATTTGAGTGGGATAATCCCTAAGCTCATAATATTGGAGGATTTTCTTAGAATTTTCCTCATAATCAATGGTCTTGCTACAGATCCGTTTGATTCTGAGCAGCTGGCTGAATGGTCCACCCACCTTAGAATGTTTGGGGTGGGCTGACCTGTAATGCAGATACGTATGAGTATCTGTAGGTTTGACGTAAAGGGTGGTGTACGCTTTACGTTGTGTGTCAATTCTGACGAGAGTGTCAAGAAAGTTAATCTCTGTGTCGGAGACGTGAGAAGAGAACTTGATGGTTTCATGGCAGGAATTCAAATGGGAGAGAAACTCAGCTAGTTGCATCTCGCCAAAGATCCAGACACAAAAAAAATATATATATGTATATGAATCTCTGCAGTCAATTATTTGTGCTAATAAGATGGAGGCGGATGGGCCTAAAACCACAACGTCGTCACATGGAGCTCCTATAGGAGCTCCATGTTATTAGCACAAATAATTGACTGCACAGATGAATACACAATATTTTATTACAGATATGGCCCTATGTGGGTTATTGAACGCACAGATGTTCCAGGTCCACCCTCTTAATCCACTACCCCCCCCCCACACACACACACACACCGCGTATATTAGCACGGAAGCTTGACTGACTGAACGTTACGAGCGCCTGTGACTTGGATACTTTAGGTAATGAAGACATGCAATGTATTCCATTTGGTTTTTAAAAATGTTTCTTAGTGTACTACGTACGTGCGATCCCTAATCTCTACATCCATGTGTTTGTTGCACACGAAATGAAGCTGACTAGATTTCAAGATTATCCCATTTATGGCACGTAATACTCAAATTTACACATGTACTCAGGATGAGATCACTGGACGCACACGGTAGCTTTCTTTTTTTTTATTTCTCGCAGCGTGTATCAGTTTTTTTAAGCAATCCTCGCTGGTATTTAAAATTACTTATAATTAAACTTATTTCAACAAAGCAGAGTATGTATTGGATATGAAAATGTTGTTCAATATTCCGAAAAGTAGTGCTTTTATGTTTGATAGCATGCTACGCTCTACCCGTTTGGCAGGTACCATAATATGATCAGACCAGAGAACATCACTACACATTCATAAGTAGCTCTCATATCAAGTAATTAAACAACATTTATCTGTAAAATTTATTGAAATTGTCGACCGGGATCAGATATATTATCAGAATTAGAAATAAATGCAGCACCGCTAACGTTTAGCAAAGTAATGGGTTCCCGCTCCAGGATGTGGTGGAAGACTAGGCACGCAGCCGTGATGGAGGGCATCCTGTGGCTGTAGCCAAAGGGCATGATCGGCCAACAGCAAGAGATAATTAATTTCGCAAATGTGTTTTGGGTAAAATTTATCAGGGGTGATTCTATAATTCTGTTCGGCCTGTCAAAATATGTAGCAGGTATGGGGGGGGGGGGGGTTAACCAAGATGCCGTTTTACGTGAGTTAATTGTGTAACTTGACCCAAAGTTAACTTCTTTGTAAGTTAATCGATTTTTCGATATACAAATAAGTCTTTTTAAACGTGTATTTGAAATAAGACACGTGAATGTACACTTATAAAAAAAGCTGTTAGAAAAGAATTTCTCTCTCCACGTTAATCGAAAGCAAAAAGTGGTCTGGTTAGGGCAGATGCTTAACCCTATTCATACCGGGTGGGGTCTTTTGGGACCCCATGCATACTCTTTTGACTGTAAAAAATTAAGAATTGGCTCTTTTTGCAGGAAGTTTCATGAATTTGTCACTTTACATTTCAGAATTCATGGGTTATACTCAAAATGGTGGAAAACTTTATGGCTTTTTTGTACGGAGGTAAAAACCTTTGGGGTCTTTAAAGACCCCACAGATTTTTTGCCATAGAACCGCAAAAACATTCCTCATCACCACACAATATCATCTAATTTCAGGGTAAAACATGATGGACAGGCAGAGAGCAGGTAGATATCTGACAAGGGATGATGTTCTCAGAACAATTCAAGAGGATAGTTCCAGTGAGGAAAGTAAATTGACAGATTCAGGCTCTGAAGATGAACAAGATCATGTGTCTGAAGGCACAGATAGAGGTGACAGTGAATCTGCAAGTGATGTAGATGGCAGAAATGAACAAAATCATGATGATGAGGAGAGTGTGAGAGTTCAAGGCAGGGGGAATGATGGTGATGAGAATGTGAGAGGTCGAGCCAGGGGCAGAGGTCGTGGAAGGGGTCGTGGTAGAGGTAGGGGGCGAGGCCGTGGCTGCGGCCGCGGCCGTGGCCAAGTTGACGCCACTCCAGGCCAATCCTTACCAGGCGACCCTCCTGCTGCACAAAACCATTTGTTGGGTAAGGATGGTACAGTATGGTCTAAAACAGCACCAGCACAAGGATGGAGACGTGCACAGGATATTATAAGACAGGTCCCCGGCATAACAGCTGATGCCCGGTGTGATGAAATACTAAAGTCATTCCAGCTCCTCCTAACTGATGACATAATACAGCAGATTGTCCGTGAAACAAATAGAGAGGGTCATCGGAAAGCTGCAGGGTACAATAATACTCATCCTGAAAATCCAAAGTCATGGAAGGTCGTTGATGCTGTAGAAATTAATGCTTTCATTGGGCTCTGTATCCTAGCAGGTATCCAGAAGTCCAACTTTGAGCCTGTGTCTTTGCTGTGGTCCAACCTTCAAGGTAGACCAATCTTCACCGCAACAATGTCACGCACCAGATTCCAAGAAATACTGAAGTACATGAGATTTGATAATAAAGAAACCAGAGCAGCGAGGATGGCCTCAGATAAGCTGGCTGCTTTCTCTGATGTTTGGCAGATGTTTCAGGCACAGCTTCAAAAGATGTACATTGGAGGCCCAGATCTGCGTGTGGATGAGCAGTTGGTTGCATTTCGTGGCCGCTGTTCCTTTTGCCAGTATATACCATCCAAGCCTGCCAAGTATGGCCTCAAGATCTGGTGGGTCTGTGACTCAACCACAAGTTATCCTCTCAAAGGGCAGGTCTACACTGGTTACCTTCCAGGTGAACAGCGAGAACTTGGGCAAGGGGCACGTGTAGTCAAGGATCTTGTTGGCCAGTACTACAACAGTGGCCGCAATGTTACCGCTGATAATTTCTTCACTACAGTACCACTTGTAGAAGAACTTCTGAATTCTGGGCTGACTTATGTTGGAACCATCAGATCTAACAAAGCACAGATCCCCAATGAGATGAAGGCATCTAGAAACAGACCGCTTAACTCATCAGTATTTGTATTCAAGGATCAGCTAACTCTTGTTTCGTATGTGGCCAAACCCAACAAGGCAGTAATGGTACTATCCTCTCTTCATCATGATGCTGAAGTTGAAGGGGAAGCTCAAAAGCCATCCATTATCTGCTGCTACAATACCACCAAGAGTGGAGTCGACAACATGGATCATCTAGTCACCCTAACTACCTGTAAGAGGAAAACAAGAAGATGGCCTATGGTTCTCTTCTTCAATATGGTTGATGTAGCTGGAGTTGCTGGTTTCATCATCTGGCTATCAAACTTCCCTGACTGGAAAGTAAGGGAGAAGAAAGGGCGCCGCCGTCACTATCTTCTACAGCTTGGGAAGGCTTTAGCCATGCCTATGGTTGTACGCAGATCAGCAGTTCCTCAGCTGAATCTACCTGTCCGACAAGCCATACAGATGGTGCAGACAGAAGCCTGCTTACCTGCTCAAGCAACCCCAGTGGCTCGTCGAGAGACAGATGTCCCTAGGAAGAGATGCTACCTCTGTTCCCGAGAGTCTGACAGGAAATTCAAACGCTGTTGCTTTGTTTGTGAGAAGGCTGTCTGCCCTGACCACAGTGAGAGTCAGGTGACATGTGAAAGCTGCATGTAGAACACAGGATAAAACAGCTTGCATGGTTATATATACCAGTATAAGCTTTAAATGTGTTTGCGGACTCGCCTTTGGTATTAGATATGGACGATTAAACAATATTGCTGCCATAGTTTTAGGAAAATGTGTCAAAATGTTCTAGGTTTAAGTACATTAGTTTCAGCTAAAAGGTAAACAATTACTTGGACACTGTTGGCACAACAGGTGGATTTGTAATTATGATACCTGGAACAAAATGACAATTGTTCAGTGGTTAAGCGCACTTTGCGCACTTTGGAAATTATTACTTTTCATAATTCTTAAGTTCATTCACTTCTCAGAAATGCCAGAATGGTCATATGTGAATGCATCTGTATCTGTTTAATAAACTTTTGTTTGTGTATGATGTGTTTGCGGTCTCCCTTCTGGTCAAATAATGCAGTAAAACATTAAAAACAGCATGGGGTCCCAAAAGACCCCACCAATATGAATAGGTTGGATAATGATTTTACTGCCATTTTCTAAAAATAATCCGAGAATATTCTAGTTTTGAGTGCATTAGTTTCATCTATGATGAAAAACATCACTCATACATTGTTGGTCTGGCGACTGGGTGCTTTATTTATGATACCTGGAACAAAAATTGCATTTTACTTCAATTGTTGAAAAAATTCAGCATTATTTTATTCACATTTCTATAGTCAATTCACTACCTGGAAATGCCAGAATGTTTGAATATGAATGCTTGTGTATCTATCTAATGTATTTTGTTGATGTATGTGGTATTTCTGGACTCAGACCTGGTCAAATATTGAAATAAAAGGCTAAAAAGAGGTTGGGGTCCCGAAAGACCCCACCCGGTATGAATAGGTTGGCATGCCTCCCGGTATGATTGGGGTTAATATATAAAACTGATATGTCATGTAATATTTATCAGGTGCTTTTAATTTGCCAGGTATCAAGAATAGGCTCAGGCACTTGTTGATATAGCTGAAATGCAGTTCAAAATCATGTATGAAAGGGGATAGGGGAACTCCACGCATTCAATGACGCTTTTCCAGTCACTGAACAATAGCTCTCAAGGTTAGTTTTCTTGCCATCCTTCCATTACAAAGGGAAAGACAGAGAGAAAGAGAGAGAGACAGAGAGAGAGAGAGACAGAGAGAGAGAGAGAGAGAGAGAGAGAGAGAGTTAGGGAGGGAGAGACAGAAAGAGAGAGAGAGAGAGAGAGAGAGAGAGAGAGAGAGAGAGAGAGAGAGAGAGAGAGAGAGAGGCTATCATGATGCTTTCATCTTCACATCTAACGTAAATTTATGAATTTAAAAAAAAAAAACAAAGTGACAGCGTGTAGAATCTGCAAAAGCAAGTGAGTACATTCTATTCATGCCACTCCATGTACTTACAAAGCATCAAGAGGATAAGGAAGTCTGTCCAGAGGACTGCGATTATAGCTTTCCTTGGTGAAATGTTTCAGGACCGGTGTTGCAGGGGATATTCTTAGCGAATTCAGAAATGTATATACGTATTTATACATATTTATGTTTACATAAATATGTGCAAATATATACATATGACAGCAAGTTTACAAAATCTGTGGCATAGGTCTTCATTTGGCGCAAGACGAGTCATTAAAGACAATGGTCCCAAATTTTAATTCAATAAATTTAACAGGATACTCTGAGCACAGTCGTGTCTTCATAGACCCATCTTTCCCCAAATCAAGACCTACGCAACAAATTTTGCCAACCTGCTGTCATATATATATATATATATATATATATATATATATATATATATATATATATATATATATATACACATACATATATATATATATATATACATACATATATATATATATATAAATATATATATATATATATACATACATATATATATGTGTGTGTGTGTGTGTGTGTGTGTATCAATACAATGAACGTATCTGGGAAGGGCTTGTCCTTTCCTCCTTTCCTCACTGACAGAAGGATTATAGATTATAAGGTGTAAACAAATTCAAGTCAAATTAAAGGTCCCAATTCTCTATCCCATACTCGTCGCCATATATGTAGTAACCCCAAAACAGTAGTTTAAATCAGCAACAACAAATTCCAAGTGCAATATGGAAGCCGTACTTTATTCACCTCCCCTAATCTCCCTTACAAAAGTGGAGAGTTCCACAGACAGGTGGCAGCATTGCCTAGCACACCATCACATACCAATAACATGTATATCAGCATCTCACAACAGTGAGCAGCCTCAAGCTCAACGTTTTTTCCTTATACTTTCTCAATGAAATGGCAATACGGTGAAATCTTAAATGTATACATTTGATTGTCAAATATAAGAATCTTCCAAATCCGGTTTAACATCTCGGAAGCATGGTCTGCTTTTACATTTTACACTGGAATTCACATTCAGAACAGCTTAAACATTAAAACAGTATAAGATAATAAAATAAGTGTTTGTGAACGATTAGAAATCGTCTCATTATTATTATTTGTTTTTCTACATTTTTCACAAATATGAGTTTTGGTGCGGTCACTTTGTTCTCTCCGCCAATAAAATAATGATTTTCATCACAAAATATGGAGGCTTAATCTGTCAAAAATACATTGCCCTATGTCTTTAAAAGCGTGATGCAGTCCGAAATGAAACGCGGCAAGCGCATGTAAATTCAGTTATGTAGGAGCACATATTCATGTTCAACCTACGGGAGCACGTTTTAATAACATAATGGAAATAGACTAATGTAATTGCAAAGAGAAATGTGAGTTTGGAGATAGAATAAATTTGTTTTCAACTTTGTTTGTACCTAAAGTCCTCTTAGTAAAGCTTTTTTCTGGACATGATAGATCCATCAGAGTCCGGTAAGCCCCCTTAAGTAAACCCTCATTATAATAGTAGCTGCCTAGATTGAAATGTAGCATGTATGTAAGTTCAGTTAATCAGAAGCAAATATTCATATTCGACGAAAGGGCACACTTTTAATAAAAAATGTGAAAAGCAATTATGCAATTGCAAGGAGTGATTTGGATTTGGAGAAAAAACAAAATTGTTTTAAACTTTACTTGTACCACATGACGTCTTGGAATTTCTTTCTCGTGGACACGACAGATCCATCAAAGTAAAGTAAGCCCCTTTAATTGATTTAAATACATTTTAGTGAAAAACAATCGGCCGACAGGCTCGCCAGCCCATGTTAGGCTCACTTTAATTAAAGTACCTTAATTATAACAGTTGTTGCTCTGACTGCAGTCATGCATCAAATTAAATGCAGCTGATGGCGATCTAGCATCACAAGCGCACATTTACCTACACTATATATATTATCAAATGTTTTTTGCTTACAAGGTGATCATTACTTTATATCCTCCTATAATCAACCATTTTTATGGATATAACCCAACAAACTTTCTCAAATATACAATGCATATTTTTGGACAATCAAGGTATTTGAATAGTATATAGTATTTGGGTACATATAAAATATTATGTACAGCACGTTGGATTCTTAATCTCTTTTTGGCTTTTAGAAGTCTGAGTATGTAGCACAAACTTATGCTCGAATTCAATCTCACACAGGCAACCTTTCATACAGAGGCTGGCTCCTAGCAAAATATCGGTCATATTCAGTGATGAAAATGGAATTTTACTTTTCAATTACTGCTTCTGCCATGTGTATTTTTCTAACAAATATAAAACTCAGTATGAAAAGATCAGCTTTGTCTGTTTTTTTTTTAAATATATCTTGGAAAATGATTTTATTAACAAGTTTCTAATTGATTTTTGTCTGTCATTTCAGGCCAATCCTGCTAGATTGTTACCACTGCCGAATTTTATTTTTATTGAGAGGTTTTAATATATTGACCTGAAAGAATTTATTCTGTTTGTTAATAAAAATTGTCATCGGCTGCATCAAATACGAGACAAAAACTTACTACGTGAGGGAAAATCTTTATCGCTTGCGCAAAAGATAACAAATGGTAGGTCTGGCACTGTTTGGTTCTCGTGTCTTGTCAGTCAGCTCAGATAACAACAAAAGACGAAAATAGGCTAATATTCCTTTTGTGATATGTATGAATCTGTAACACAATAAAAACTCTGTACCTCCATTATGAGTCAGAAAGCACAAACAGCTCAACATTACCACTGAAGCATTTATCAAAAATGGTTCTGTAATATCTTACCCATAATTACAAAGTTCTACCCAACAATTAGATAAAATTTAAATACAACAAGTGGCAGAGATTAAAGAATTACCTAAACATCAAAATGCACTTTCCAATACCAATGTAAAGAAATATATTTATTCCGACAGTTTTATTAAACAATCTGTGCAATATGCGGACATCGGCTGCAGTGTGCTTGAGAGAGATTTCTTCTTTGCAAGTTGACTGTCGTGTGCAAACAAGGTCACTAATTTAGATTTGGCTAAATGTTCCATGTCAACATTGGAATGATTTCTTCACATGCCTCATTTTGAGATTTTATCTGAGTGCCAAAATTTATTAGATCCGGAATTAATGGCAATTTTCCTCTGCGCAAAGCTGCAATATTTGCAGCAGTTAAATAATTCCATTGTTTTGTTCATTGACAATTAATGCATAGCAAAAATGCATACTAAAAGTAATGTAACTGAATTTGATCTTTCGATTTTATACAGTTTCGATACAGGTGCAATGTGCAGGTCTTATTCAGTTCTTAAGTTAACTTAATCAGATACGTCAGCGAGATAGTCGCTGATTTCAATAATCCAGAATACACACTGGCCCCGCTTTATAGATCTCTGTGGAACTGTCTGTGTATAATGTTGAATCTGAAAACTTTTGTTCCATTAAAAGTAGCAATCAGCACTCTGGTTTTGCAAGAATGTGCTAAAATGAGCTGGGTAACTGGGGTCCTTAAGCGTGCGCACGGGGCAAAAACATTTTTCCCAAACGCGTTTCAAAGTACAAGACCTTTCGCACGATCCTAAACAATATGAGTCGGCCTTTTGTTGATAAAATTCGAATGGTGGGCTTTATTTACAAAGTTACTTAACATACCACTGCGATAATCAAAGGATATTACTGCAGTTCAAACAGCACTGGTTTTACCCAAAATGACTCCACCCCATTTTATTAACAATAAGCGCTTTCTCATAATTCAATTCTGATTACATTATACCTTTGCATGCAGTACCCATATGACTTCATTCATGGACAGCATACTTTCATAACTCTATACAGTTGTATTTCAGCAGTCATGTTTCTACTTAGTTTGATTTAATGAAGAGTGAGCACCTTCCCAGATATCTGGAATGATTTGGTACAATTGTAATACAAAAAAAAAAAAAAATAATAATAATACACACTTGTTAAATATTAGAATAAGCTATCAGACCAGGCATCAGAGTCTCCTGAAAATTGTATTGTTACAGACTCAGCCTAATTTGAATACCAATACACCAAGCTGAAACTTAAAATCCAATGCGAGTTATATTCTGTGACTTACAGGAAGAATTGTTGGACACAATATATGCAAAAAAGTGTACGTTAATTTGGAACAAAATTACCGGGTTTCCCATACCATCGCGGCTTTTATGTCCTGCTTACCTTTGGTCATAAAAGTCCTCTAATTTCACCAAGACATACGCAAGGAAGAGGTTTTTTTTTTTTTTTTTGGCTGCCTTTATATATCTAATGTGTTGCATATTGGGCTAAAATTTAGCAAACAACTATTGTTCTCCACTTTAAATATCTTCTCCTCCAATTGGTAAAGATATGACAACATTCTTTTCAACACATTGATTAACATCTACCAGCTCTGTATATTCTCCAATTGCAAGCCTTTTCTAACCTTGCAACCGAGGCGTATTTTGCTGGTTGTTTGGGAGAAATATGTTTGTTCGGCACTGAATGTTGCATAACATATCCTGCCTCTAGCATTTAATTCATTCAAACCAATCATAGGCTTACGATACCTTACAAAAAGTATCGAAAGTAAAACGGAAGGAACAATATCCCTGTGTAACTATTTATTACACAGACACACATACACACACACGTGCTGCTAGCCTTCGACATAGCAGGCCATATACTGTTAAACTTAATGTATGTACAACTAAATATTGTATTAGATGGATTAAGTAAAAGTTTTTTTTTCCTTGAATACATTATTATCGCCCTGTCAGGATGGAGCTATGGAATAACTTTGATTTGGTTGTCTTCAGTTTTCAAGTGCATTTAGTTTCATTTGAAAGTACAAATTGTATAGGAACAGGAGGGTATATACTTTAGTAGTATTTGACTCGTTTTGGTAATGCATGATTTGTCATGCATGACAGATATAATGTTGCTCCTTAAACATGGAAGGTTGTCCTGTCAAATGAATTAACATATTGGTAAAATTTTCATCACTTGGTTTTGCATTTTTGGCTGCAATTAATTTAATACATATGGCCCATGTTTTTGTAATTGTTACTTCGTTTCCTGTACAGACGTTTTTCTGCACACTTTCTCACTCCTTAGCTGAAGCTTGAAGATTTCCTATTTCCAGTATTCTAGCCAATTCTAAAATGCCCTCGAGTGGTTTGACTATCTCCAAAAGCGCCCTCAAGTGGAGTCAGTTGGATGTAACATGCCAAATGGCCTGTAATTCAATCTCCTATCTCTACCAACGAGTTCACATTAATTTGACAGCTGTCTCTGCTCTGTAATATAATCGTACAGTGATAGTTGGTCCTTTGGGCGTATTTCCTGCAAGCACCGTTTTTGTATAAGTACCAGAATGTGTGTCCATAGGCTCTATAGATCCTCATAGCCAATGTAATACTCTCTCTAAACCAAATGACACATAACAACCTAGATTGTAATTGATTTGATGATCATAACTAGTTAAAAGTTATAGAATATGGTTTCTTGTCCAGTGTTCTCCTTCCCTGGAGGTACAAAAGGGATGGTATATTTTATATTATTCATAATAGGGAGTACCACTCTCTAGTGTCCATACACTGATCAAGCATGTATTCAGTAATGGATATACCCAATAGCAACCATCAATTTAGAATACACAGGATACTACAGTTTGTGTAGTTGAGTGTAATTCCAGACAAGTGTTGGAATTAGCACCAAATTTGCACTCAAAATGTAGATCCTGCTACGTGCATGTACTTCACTATAGGACAAAACTTAGTGAATTAGGAGAGTGATGTAATTCACAGACACATTTGCAAAGAAGGTACATGATATTAAAAGCCATAAAGTTGGTAGATTGGAAGCATGGTATCAGGGCACAAATTTGATGGTTGATAAACTCATTTATTGTTTATATACACAAAGTTAGTAATTCAGGAGAATTATACTTTTAATAGAACCATAATGTGTGGATAAGTAAGGTGAAATAATACACAGGCATACCGTCGGTGGATTGAGATTGCAGTACCGTTCACGAACTTAAAGCTGATAGCTTACGAGTATAGCATATTTTTGAAATCCACCACGGCGGTTTGAAGTTATGAAATGATGTAAAGTAGGTATAAGGCGTTACTATCGGCTCATTTTTGTTGAATGCCACGATTATTGATGAAGGTGACTAAAACAGGCAAAACAATAATTATGGTGTAACATGAAAAACTTTCATTCCAAATACAGTCATTCTGCATTGGAAAGCTATGTTTGTCTGTAATAATTATCATCAACGGGAGAGACTTTTCTGTCTCTTTACCATTTATGTGCCGCACAGCCTTCGCAGTGGTATATCAAATATTCTACAGGCCCAATATCATTTGAAAATTACAACGTCTGGTTGAATTTAGCAATGATAAATGATGTTTGGGAAACAGAAGCTGCTAATTCAGACGAGTCAACCTGTTTAGTTGATGCATAACAAATTTAACTACAATAACTGCCCTGCCAAAGTCTCCTGTATATGTCATGCAGTGGCTATAGTCATTATATAACATACTGACTTGAAGATATATCTGAAAACAGAGAAAAAATGCTCAGCTATATTGCTTTAAAGCATCTATGGTTGAACGAGCCTTAACTAATGTACGGCGTCGTGTTATAAAAAGCCTATTGTGGCATTAAGGTAACAGGGGATTTCAATTTTACAAGAGAACAGACATATGTCTCTCCTAATTTGGCCTGTAACACCTTCACTGCAAGAAAAATTCGTGACTGGGTTATAAAATAAACTTACTTATAAATCAAGAAACACACTTGTAAGTGACGACAAGTAATGAAAATCCATGTAAATTACTTATGAAGCATCCGTTTTTCTGTTGCTGGTACTGTTCAAAAACTTGAAATTGTTGTGATATCCTCAAGTCAGATATCATTTATTATAAAACCATAGTAAGAATGAATAATCCTTCTCATTATAAGATCTTAACAGGGCTAAAAGACAGAAGCACGCTATTATTGAATCATAGGGCTAGGGAGTCTATTCCTAGTGTTGTGCAAATTCAGTACACAAGTTCCCATGACATCACATCGCCGGTCCCAGGTGGTCTGCAGGAGTCCATGACAGGTGTCTCTGAAATCAAAAGCAAGGCAGCAACAAGGCGTGGTCATCCAACAATGGAGCTTACTACGCTGTGCTGCAGTGCCTGAGGTTATGTGTGAAATATTGGCAGGTCAACGACCCTTCACTAATACGCACAAACATTTGGTACAAGATGTGAGATAATGTGGCCTACATGGGAAAACTAATTTTCACAACTTTCATCCCTATTTTGACAGGACGGGAGTAAAGCTTATTTTTTTTACAAATTCTTTAGGATGTACATGTGAATAAGGGTACAAGGCACAAGCTAACTCTGCTAGGAAAATGATTCAAACATAAATATCACTAGAGCTATACCAGACTCATGATGATTGGAAAATAAATGCACTTGATGATGGCTTTTGTAACCTACAAACCGACAATGTTATGTTTCATAAAAGCCTTTTGGAGATAAGAAAAAGTACAGAAAAAGGTATAGATTGTCCAAATCACAAATTAAGTTCGAACAACAAAATGAAAGATAAGTCGGAGAATGCCGACAGCATCCTCAGTAGCACATGCAAATCACTTTTGTCAAATTTATAAAACCTACGGATAGTCCACACTTCCATGAGACAAGACTTGCAATGAATTGACCTGGAATAAAATTATCCGGGCAATGAGTTTTCTAAAATGATAAAATTTATCACTAATTCCTGGCCTCTCACAAAAAATGGCCATACGTACAGATGGCATATATTAATGGTTACACTGATAAGTGACACATTTGCAGCTAGAAACGAGCTGACATGAGCAGCAATTTCACTCTGAAATTCTGAAATAGAAAAATATCGGTCAGAAATGCTGCCACAATACTGGGCAAAATAGATACCATACATGTTGTCATAAGGTATAAAATCTGAAATGTGCAATGTGAAATCTTGCTTGGCAAGCTAGTAATACAGAGGTCCTGTGCAGCTGGTCCAACTGCATCCTTTAACCCCATACATTTGTGTCCTTTGTTGACTGCACAGCGGCTGAAGGTCTATAGATGAAGTGTCCTGCTTTAATTGGTACACTATATCCAGGATCAGGAGCAAATGATAGAGGGTACGCAACTGCAACATCTTCTGTTGCAGTTGGTGAACATTAATGTAGCTCTACAATGCACTGGAAGCTAGCCCTACCATGAAAAAATGCGGACAATACGTACTTCCTGTTAGTTGGCTAAAAATTCAGCAGGAACCAAACCTGACCAACCATGTACAGATTCTACAGCCAACATGCAAGTTTCCCCGTTGCCTGTACTGTTCTTGACATAAATACTGTCACCAGGATAGTCTACAAAATCTGGTGGTTCATACTTGATGAACAGGATTGGCAATGTGGATATCGTGGCATGTTTTCCTGACCACAGTCTAGACCTGCAATCTGATGGCTGATCTATGATGTAACTGATTTGTGATCCAGATGCTTTCCCGTGTCTTTCAGAAATGGACCTGTGTGCATTGAATTTCTCACTTAAATCATCAATACAGGCTTATTACATCTATTTTCATCTTCAGGCAAATGTCACCACAAACAACCTTACCAGTGATGATATTTTCCCCTGGATCACACTATGGAAAATTATCAGTAAACTTTGCAAAAGATCCCGCCACTGCCGAACCTCGGAAACCACCTGAAGTATCAGAAGCAGTTACTACAGTAGTAAAATCTTCCTGCACATTCTGTTTCCAAAGTTCTAAATTAACTTGGATGCACTCCTTACATTCTCTTTTATTACATGTACAGGTAACTCTACTTCCGGCTTTTTCTTTTGCTTTCCACAAACACCGCTGGAATCTGTATATATATGTTCTTCTGTAAGTTTCCCCCTTTTGTTCCCTCTCTTGAACATTTACAGCTGCCTCTTGTTGGAGAACGAGTCACAATTTAAAGAGGATCTCATCTTGTGATGTATGGTTTATTTAAACAATGTGATCACCTGCAATCATACAATCTTCAGTGACACTAAATGTGCCAAAAACTATTCGTCAAATGACTGAACTTCTGTTTGATAATGTATAGTCAAGCCAGACAATCCGAACAAAACTATAAACTATGTCCTGTATGCCCTGCAGTGCACAGTCAATGAAAAAGTACTTTGATCTGACTGACAAAATGTGCATGGTATCTCAAGCAAGACATATCCAACCAGGGAATATCTATTCAATGGAAAATTCCCCCTTCCAGCAGGTCAATTCAAATGTCTAATCACATCTTACAACAAAGAAATAAATTCAACGGACCACAACTAAATAGCCACAAAACAAACTGTTACATACTTAGCTCAGTCAGACAAGCCAACCAAACCACCTATGCGATTCTGATCTGAACAAAACTACAGAATGAACTTGGCATGACCAAAGTCAAAATATTTTTGTCTGAAGTAAATTATTTTTTCGCCTTTTAGTAACTAGTCTTAAACTAACCAAAATACGCTGCTAATATGTTAGATATGTATGCACACGTGCTTTCCCTCAGGAAACCTGTTGTTACAAATCAATTTATCTGACTGGAAATAATTGAACGAAATGTTAAAATAGTGAAACAACATATATATGTTTTTTGACCATGGAACAGCCGGGTCTCGAACCGGCAACCTTCAACATCAATCACCTAGCTGAAAATGAGAAATGCACATACCAAGTGTACTAAATCCCCATTCCTAAAAAGAAAGGTTCAATGGAGCCAGCCAAGCGTGAATGGCGTAATCGACATGGCCCAGTTCATTGTATCTATTCCAGTGCAAATGACTTACTGTATCCAGAGTAGTCCCACATCTGGGACTGTACATATGTAAGTCCACCAGCATCAAAAGAACATCAAAACTATATATACGTTTTTCGACCATGGATCAGCCGGGTCTTGAACCAGGGACCTTTGACACCAATCACCTACTTGAAAATGAGAAACCCATATACGAACTGAACCAAATCCTTATATGAAATCCTACAGTCACTATAATAATGATCCAAGTGCACAGACAACTATGTGTAAAATCTCTGAGATCAACTCTGCTGCAGGCAATAGAAGTGTAGCTTTACACGTCCTTCCAACAAAGGGCTTGTTATGGGGCATTATAATATCATTTGTCTGGTGTCCATCCTCCACCTTGAATCTTTAAGAACCACGTTAGAAAAACGACCAGTGGATATGTTACTAAAAAGCAAAACCAAACTTGATAGCAGTATCTCAGCTGGTGAAATCTATATCAACGGATATAAACAAACACATCTGTACCTGATTTCACTGCCAATTTTGGTACTAGGTTAGATAAGCATGAAGAGGAGAACATTTCTGGCTCAATGTATATTCTTGGTGATTTAACATCCATGTATCAAAACCAACTACAAATCCTGCAACAAAACGCTTGCATTTACCCTCCACACATGAACTAAAGCAAATCATACAGGAACCCAAAAGGACTACTGAACATTCAAAAACTCGTATAGATCTTATTTTCACTAATGAATCAAATTTCACAAGCTTTGGCGTATTTGATCTTGGTTTATCTGACCATGATTTGATTTTTTGTGTATGTAAAGATACAATCCTGTTTCCAAAACCAAAGTATGTACATATTCACTCATTCAAAAACTCACCCAAACAAATTTGCAAGTGATTTAAGCCATATACCATGGTGGGTCATGAATATATTCGATGACACTGATGATTGCTAGGATTTTTTTTACAAAGATATTTAATACAATCTGTGACAATCATGCTCCCAGTAAGCCAGTGAGGGTAAGAGGTAAACCAGCCCCATGGATTACAGACGATGTTAGAGAACTAATGTACCAACGAGATTATTACAACAAAAAAGAAAGTCAGTCGATGTTAGGATGCATGACGATGATATGTACAAAACCCTGAGGGATGAAGTTACTAGAGAGTCTCCAAATTAGTCTTTGTGTACTATTAGGCAATCCAGAGAAAATAAATATGTTTATAATATAACTGATACAATTAGAAAGGCGCGTAGCGACTTCTATGATGAGATGATTTTAACAAACTCTTCTGATAAAAATGTGTAGAAAACTCTCAAGAAGTTTCTACCTAGGAAGCAAACAGATGAACCCCAGTTTTTAGAGGTTAAAGGAGTCATAGTTTAAGATCCTATGTCCATCTCTAACTCTTTTAATAAACTTTTCACTGCTATTGGCCGTAAACTGGCCGATAAATTCACCAGTATTTTCACATGCCAGCTTCACAAAGTCAATATCAAGATGCATTTGCAAGAGGTATCTGAAGATACTGTGTTACAGGGCCTGCAAAAACTTACTACCAGTAAAGCAACTGGCACTGACTCTCTACATCCACCTTGTGTGGAAGCTAGCAAAAGTATCTGCAATTCAAAAAGACGGCCCAATGGCAGATCCAGGAAATTATAGACCAATCTCAGTTATAAACATTACCATGAAAGTGTTTGAAAGAATTGTCCACGATCAACTATCTGCCTATGTAACGGAATACAATCTCCTGAACGTAAACCATTCGGGCTTTAGACCCTTGCATTCTACAGCTACTACCTTGATAGATGTAAATGACTATGTCCTTACCAATATGCACAAGGGTTTGATAACAGGTGTGAGCTTTTTAGATATCACAAAAGCCTTTGATACTGTGTAATATGAAATTTTACTAACATAACTTGGAATATTTAAGGATTGATGGTATTGAACTCTGTTGGTTTGGAAACTATTTATCCAAGCGGACTCAATGCGTCCAATTCACGGGGGAATTGTCTGACCACATGGGAAAAGCCTATGGTGTCCCCCAGGGATCAATACTAGGGCCCTCCTTTTCGTCATTTTCATAAATGACATTCCCTCTGTTATTACAGCTAGTACAGTTGTATTGTAAGCTGATGACACTGCTATTTTCGTTGCTGTTAAATCGGTTCGTGACATTCAGAGGACATGAAATATTGAATGCAGCTTTATGGATGAACTACGACCATTTCACCTCGAACATTAAAGAAACTAAGTGTATGTTATTAGGAAGTTGTAAGAAACTTCCAAAAGATGACAGATTGAATATTTTAGTGGACGGGAAACAAATTGAACAGGTCGACTACTTTAAATATTTAAAACTATGGTTTGACAAGCAGATGTCCTGGAACAAACATGTTGAAAATATTTGCAACAACATCTCGGCATTCTAAGGAGAACTTCCTCATTTGTGTCAAAAATGCAGTATTACTCCTGTAAAATTCTGTGATATTACTGCTTTTTGATTACTGTGACCTCGTATGTATGACCATTCTACAAAAAATCTGGACATGTTACAAAAGTTTCAAAATCGAGCAGCTAGGATAATACTTTCTAAAAGTCGTAGAACGAGAACTAGGGATATGCTAAAGGAACTTCATTGGACTGATGTAAGGGCCTGGCACCAATATCATCGAGCTGTTTTCATGTTTAAAGTAATTAATGGCAAAACTTCTACCCACTTGAGTGATACCTTTCAACCAGTGTCGGAGGTCCATGGGCATTTTACAAGGCAAGTAAGGCTAATCTGACCGTCCCTAATGCATAAGGCAAGTCAGGCCAAAGAGCGTTTAGTTTTATAGGTGCTAAAGAATAGCTTAAATGATAAGGTTAAAGAATCACCATCTCTGACAGTTTTTAAATCTGTGCACTGTAAAACGTACCATGTCTAAGCGATTTGACATTTTTAAAACCTGCATTATGACCGTAAATTTGTCATTACATTAAGAAAATGTTCAAACATCATTGATGTTCGTTCATCAAATCACAATATGTTAGTTACTTTTAATAATGACATTTTCATACTTTTTAATTTACCGATTGTTCGTGTATTTTACAGCATATTGTATTTATATGAATTGATGTATGAGTGCAAGTGTGTATCCAGGGCCCCTATGGAAAGCAGTCTGAGTGCTGATCAGGGTTACTCTGTATGTATAAACAAACAAACAAACAAACAAACAAACAAACAAACAATCAAATAAATAAATAAAGTCAAATGGTGCATTGGTCACCCCAATCATACAAGTGCAAAACAATGAGCTTTCCAAAACAGGTGACCCCAAGTGTCACAGTTGCTGTTCAACCAACCATGGACAAGGCTGTGCTCACAAAACATCCAACACTACCTCTCTGCTGAAACAAATTTCTAATCAATCAAACATTGTGCTGAATCTGAACAAACCTTTACAGGGCACTACTTTCATCTTGGAAAATACTTATTGGCCTGAGATTCAGCAATAACTATTCTTCCTTTGATCGCAGACAAAATCCACAATTAAAATGAATTGAGACTCCAATTAGTGAATTTGAAAATAAAGATTTCACCAAGGAACAACTTCCACAGGTGATACAGACAAATCTGAAACCCATGACAGAAAATCTACAAGATATAAAGTTTCAGAAATCTTAATCTATGTAAACCATGAAAAGTCATCACATTTATCAACATTGCATGATCATACCTACTTTCCTCATGCATTAACCAATGATCGCTGTCACAATTTATCAAAAAGTTTATAGGGATTTTGAAAGCAAAAATGTGCCAGTTCCCAACACAAAATATTCTTCAAAGGGTTTTCCTTCCAGTCCCAGGATTTTGCCAATGGTGTATGTAGGTCTCTTTGCACAAGGTGTTGTCTTCAAAAGTTGTGTGGTTTTGTTCCGTTATCGGGTACCAAATGAAGTAAAATATGTTGATGCCTTCATAGTATAACACAATCGGGAACAGAAGCATCTCCAGATTGCCACAGTATAGGAGATCAAAGATTGTATCCAATAGTAGGGCTGGCAACAGGGCTGAAAATCCATGGTCCTGTTTTTTGAAAGTCTGTCCAGCTCGTTGGCATAATTCATAATGTGCTTAGGGTACTGTATACAGGCACTGAACTACTGCATGGTTTGAAATTGTTCACATCTTGGGGTGATTACTGGCAAGGTAATGCCTGTTGGGTGATGTGAGCTACATGGAAAAAGTATTTTCACTTCACTAACTTAATTATTGAATGAACTTGAGACTGCAGGATCTGTGACACTGCAGTTTAGCTACTAGGGCATCCACAGCTTCCGATATTAGAATAACGATTTTTGGTTATAGTAAAATGAAATTCTAAAGAATAAATTTGCTTAGTAAACACTTCTCTGTTATCCCGTAGAAATAGTATTGATAGATAACTAAACACAAAAAGTGTATTAATATCTTAACTCTACCCAAGATGCCAGTCTACATAAAATTCATTATTTTTAAAACTGCGACCATCTTAACACCATACCAACACATTTGTTTTATTTGACCCAAAATCACTAGAAATTAAGCCTTAGCTGAAGTGTTACAATTACCCGTAACTACAAATTTGTAAACTAAACATACCTTGGCAACAGCTGCGAGAGGAAAGATTACTTCAAGCTGAGCAACTGTCATGAAAACCATTGGCAAAGGGCTGTTTTTTGCTCCAAAGCATTCTTACATGTTTATGCCTCTGTTTTTACATTGCCATCACATACGCTGCCATTTTGTAATGTAATATCTTCATCATGTTCCATACATAGTTAACCATGCCCATGGATCTAGGTACTTTAATGACCTTTATCCACCGTACATAATTGTAATTAAGTAAGCGTTTCCTGAATTAATGTTCTCTCTCAGTAAATCAAAATACATTAAAACCACATTTTTTCGACATTGTTATGCATCAGGATCACGACCTCACGCATTTTTAAGTAATAGTCACTTGATATCATGATTGCACTTGATATGTATTTTATAAGATTAAATGACAAAAAAAAAATGTTTTCAGACCAGCAATTGTTGAGATTTCAGCATGCCAACACATAAGAATAAAACACCGACTGTCCCAAGTCCCCTTTACAGAAAATCTCAATGAAGTGACCAACAGTGAAAATGCAAAATGCACAGCAATAACACATCTGACTTTTACATATTTTTGGCCCGGTTTGCAAATATTTTCTTGTCAATCCAATCTTCAATAAGACACTGCAGAAAATTGACATGCACTTTATTTCTATTTTGACAATTAGTAATTGCTCTGAAAAAAATGCAAATTCAGAAAACAAAAAAAGATAGGCTTTCAAGTTACCTTGTCCTATAAAGATGATTTTTTAAAACTTAGTAGTCGCTGATCGTGTGTCCTCTTTACCTTCTCTGACATGATTGACTACTCACTTTCGAGGCCACAGCACCCAATTTGGAGCCATTGTACTGTATTTGCACAGCATCTGTTGCGTTCCATTTTTAGTTGTGGTACATTTATGTATGATGACATGAACGTCTGTGATTCCTCGTTCCCTCAACTGATTTCACACAGTACTAACGGAGTACATTGTGTATTTCACAAGCTTAATGGTGGTTCTTGTAATGTATTACCTAAGGAATCATGCAGTAATAAACAAAATAAATGTTTCTATACTCTACATATAGTACAGATTAAGTATAATTCCGCCGTGTGATACATACTGTATGAAGGATGCATTGAAATTAGGCAAAATGGATCTACACATATACATCTTCAGTTCAAAATTCTCCTTTAATTCTGATTAGTGTGATTTTTTTTTCACATAGCTGCTCAGACACATATCTTTTGAATGTACATGTTTTATAGTCTGTTACCAACTGAACCAAATCAAAACTTGACTGGCAAATTGATATACCCTGTTAGCTGACAACACAATTTGTGAAGCAACGTAACATATCATTTGTCAGCCTGCAGTGTGAGGCTCTAACCACTTGCTGTCTATCAATGATTTGCTTCAATTAACCATCTGTTCATCCACTGCTGTGCCCCATCAAATATGGCAGGAACATAGAGCTGTGCATGGAATTGGGGTTATGCGTATTTTCATACCCAGCTGTTCAACCTAGTTTGCGAAATCAACAAGAATGATAAGGATTGGTTGTATCTAACTTTTTAACTTCAAACAATGCCATGACAAAACAATGATTTTTTAATGTAAAAACCGCATCTTGTACCAAAATGTATTTCGACGTGAAACACATTCTAAATCATAATGTCATCGTCTCACTTATTATATGAGTTTTCGTCAAACATACCTGATATAGGAACACTGTGATCTCACTCGGAGGAAATGAAGTTAGTGACTTTATGAATCAGCTTACTTTAGAAACAAAAGTTTGCTGGAATATTTTGTACAAAGCAACCTACGCACATTTGATAAAACAAGTGAAGAAAGGTTGTAATTCCCAGAGGAATGTTTAAAGGTTGATATAAAACGGAATGCAAATATAATGTTACCTTTTATAACGTAATAGTCATTTAATGCTCTCATCATAGCAAACTGCTCACAGCAATCAATTTAAGGTGGAAGATCTGAAGCCAGCACATTCGGATAACCTCTAATCACTTTTTCATATTTTTGGATAGTTTTATACTTTAAAAGAGTGCTCCTAAAACCTCATAGGTGTGGACATAAAATTTACGCGAGAAAATTGAGCTCAAAAATTTTTTCACACTGAAGAGTTTCAGCAGTGCTGACCACATGGCCTTTGTTTGCATGGTCATGATAATGAACCATGGAATTGTTTGCACAGTCATCAGTCCATGACCCCTGGAAACCAGGTGAGCCACCGACAAGGGTCACTCATAGGGCACAGGAAACCATTAGCCATAGAGAGAAGAATGGGCCAGCATAAACTAGTAACTACCATTGTTCTCACTTCTTTGACATTCTTTATTGATGTATAAACAAATTAGCACAATCCACTTACTGGGCCCCACATATGAAAAGCAACATGTGAACCCACATCCAAACAAGCCAAGTGTGGATCCCAAGTTGAAAAATTCGAGTTTAAAACAACAAAATATACTTTTTGGAATGACAACACTACCGAGGTGAAGCTACAGGTATATTTTCTACACTAAAAAAACACAGGAGAAGTGAGTATGTGTCATATTGCAGCCATAAATGCATAAAACTGCCAACATTTTCTCTCAACGCAATTCCTAGAACTGTTTTTTGCATAACAAATGCAATTTGTACATCGCTTCACAAATAAACAAATTGCCTTATGAAACTAAAATTAACGGACATTAAACAATATCGTACCCAGGAGCGGTTCCAAGATTTATTTTGATGACCACTTCCTTAACTTTTGGAGCAATTTCTAGAAAAAATATGAAGAACTTTACAGGACCACCTTAAACGTTTTATAACTTTTTATATATGCCACTTCAGATATATATATATATATATATATATATATATATATATATATATATATATATATATATATATATATATATATATATATATATATATATATATATATATATATATATATCTGATTTCAAATTATAAAAAAAAAAATATAATTTCTAATTTCTGAATGCAAATTTTAAAAATCCTACATAGTCAAAAGGATGCTAATCAATTAAAAGAAACTTCCAATCCGGAACAAAAATATGTTCACACATCTATGGATGCGTAGAAATCAGAAAACATATAGGTTTGCTGTACTTGTTGAAAATGTAAATGGATAATATTGATCCAAAGTTGCCAGTCTCACTGTGCACTAGCTACAGATCTCCCATCTTAACCTTATTCAGATGAAGTGCACTTGTCAACATGGTTTGCTTCAGAATTTACAGGGCAAAGACTATTGCCAACCTTCAGGCCTAAAATTAGGAAGACAGTTGCAATATTGGTTCCTTAGAGAGAATATCTGGCATATATGCTTTCCTGATGGTCCCACGTATAATTAGCATAATAATTCAGCGACATGCAGCAATTAGGTTCTATAAATTCCCATCAAAGTATAAATTGTAGTGAACATCTAACTGGCTACTGAATGATGGTTTCTCAATTCAGCATTATACAGTATTAAACCTTCAAGATGCATAACTTTCAAACATCAAAACGTCGGTAGCAACAAGCTACATCGTTACCAGTAACCAGCAACGATTATATGTATGTAATAAGAACAGCATGTTCATAAATAAACCAGTCTCATGTTACCATTCTTTATAACCATATTCTCTTTTAGACCTTAATTGTTCACAGTGAGTTTCAGATTCTGTCAGCAGCATTTCTTAACTGAACTCTAGATATGTGTAAATGCCATTGGCTTACATATAATTTATCTGGTAAACATTGTTCATATTATTATAAGCGGTAGGTTTTTGGATTGCTGCTAAATATAGAGGAAAAAATAGAGGAAAAAATATTTCCCCTGAAAAAAAACACAAAACCCCAGAATATACAAAACTGCTTAAACGAAATATAACAGTGCTGTTGGCATTATGTAGAGGGCAAGGAATATGTTCTGTCTTTGCTTGCTTTTTATTTTGCTTGAAGGCGTGTCTTTGAGATTAGTTTGCAATTTTGCCCTTTGCCTTTCTGCTGGCACACTTCTGCCACTATGAACTTAGAGTGGTCCAACTTGGCAATGTGGACATAAGAGGCTCGCTTATAACATCTGTAGGTTGGGGCATGTTAGCTTCATAATGCATTGACATGCTGTCAGAAAACTCATTTTAATGCCCCTGCAAACCTGAATGCCAGGCACAATGATTAATAGATTTTGAACCTTGTCCCCTTTCCGGGACAATCTTCATACTGCTGTTGATCCATCATAAACTGGAGTTCCTTGACCACATTACATGGAGTCAGAGTGCTGAATACAATTTTATGTAAAACTTTGTATTCATCATACCCAATATGAAACCAATGGAAATGTTATTTATTTAAGAGGTGGTGTATATAAAGACAATATATCAGCGATTACACAGGTGAGGACTTCATGATATTTTTTAAAAAACTAAATTCTGTGAACAAATTAAATGCTGCAAAAAAGGAAGATGATATCAGCATGTCATTCAATATGTGCATTGTGCTCGTAACATCACAAAGCTTGATAGGATGAATTTAGAATCCGTTCGAAAAAAAGAGTTCCACATTTGGGATAATAAAATGGTCAAAGGAAAGACAAACCTATATAATAATTTGATTCAGCATGCCAATACATGTTTACTGCTGGATGTATACCATACCAAAGATGGGATACACCTCATGGCAATATGACATATTTGCTTTAGAATCAGTGCCAATTTTGAAGCTTTGATGTAGGTTTCGCGTCAGCTTTACAAATAAAGAAAGCCTAAGATTTGCATATGTGAAGTCACGCATTCACTACCTTCAAATATTACTGGTGCAGAAAGCAATGCAAAGTATCCTTAATTATCGTTCAACCTTGCCATCGTGCATCAAAATCAAGACTTTACTGCATTTATATAAAGTAGGTATGGCAAGAAGGGACTCGCATTGCCATTGCGAAGTTGACACAAGTGGGTCTGTATCCTGTGTAAGGAAAACATTTAGGCTTTGCTTAATAAGGATATGATACAAATTTATTTGTCTGCACAGAAAGAACATTTAATTCCGTTCATCTTTTCTACCAAACCAAAACTTCAGATCGTTGGCTCAAACGTCCGCCACTCCTTAAATTCATCATGTGTTTTGTCCAAAAAGACAATGCCTAGCAACTCCTAATTATTATAAAGGTGGTGTTGTTTACATCTAAAAGTGAAAACATTAGAAGGATTATCAAGTACACGATATCATGGCAGCTGTCTGGTTTATTATAAACATTGAAAATATCAGGACTGCCAACTTTAGACACACAATTAAAAAAATCTTAGAATAAATGGTCTTAACAAAGTCAATTGGCAAATTAGAGCCAAGCACACTGAATTTGGAGGAGGTAGTAGCTGGTTTACACCTTAAGTTAAACTTGTTACATGTAGATGTAGCGTTTTAGCACCTGATGTGTAAAGATACTGTCCCATCCTGCCCCATGTACTGTTGCTCATCAAAGTTCATAGTGACAAAACTATATATATGGATATGAATTGTAAAAGGTTAATATTTAAATGGTGGTGACCTGGAAATACCAAACGTGTCTTCAATGCCAATCTTTTCATTTAATTATTGAAATAAACACTCATGATTGCGGCAAACATGTCAGACCATATGCAAATATTAAATAAAAATATTTACACGTCTAGATATTGAATCACACAGGATTCATATTTCCATTTCGGCAAAAAGCCAACGCACGTCTGTATTAAGTGAACATCAAGGAATGCGGTCTGGAATTTCCTAGTATATCTGTGATGCATTTGCCATTTCATACAGAGACTTGGCTTATGCAAATACGGCTGCTCTCATCCACTCAGTGAAGCACCTTTAGTCTGGCCAGTGGGAGATCTAACAGTATGATGTCCTCACGTGCAATGGATTCAGTGTTCATTCTCAAGCAGGCTTCTACTTACAGTTTGACCCAGCCTCTTTCTGAGTATGGGGTATCCTAATAAATTCTTCGTTGGATGCAGCACATTGCATCGGCCTTGTGTAAGATACACCAGTTTTTTTAAAACTACCTAAAACTGCATTGATGTTCCAAAACAGCCATTTTGGTATGTTTATGCTACAGTCAAGGAACATGACTGCATATGCAGCCACTTCATTGCTAGATTATCTCTGTTTTATCAGGTCTGCTGCTGATGCCCGGAACCCAGCTCATACCCTCATTCTGGCAGTCAGTTCGATTCCTGCATATATATATATAGATATTGTATTTGTGTCTTTTTGCCCAGAACCACTTCCTAGTAGTCAATACCCTATTAGGCAGTCCGAATTCTTTACTCTCCATAAGCTAACCTGTCTCAGTCTAACCTATATACATATGGAATTACTATTGTCCATATTGCATACGTTCCTCTGTAAAATTTTGACATAGGCTGTATCAGTCCAAATAAATTAAAGGGTCTTCAGTGGGTAACTACTCAACATGTTTCAGAGCCTTTTACCCGTACATGTCTCTCTGAGTAGCGGCTCCTTGTCTAAGCTAAATATTCAGCAAACACAACCCACATAAAAAAAAAAATAAGTATGAAAGTGGCAAATCATGAATTAGCTAAATACGTGAAGTTTTTCTTATAAATGCAGCTTCATTATGAAAAGAGAATATCTATCAAACAAACCATATTTACTAAATTTGTATAGTCGAGGTTCAGATGTTATATATATATATATATATATATATATATATATATATATATATATATATATATATATGATACCATTACTTCAACCATAAAGGCCTGGGATTGGCTAAAAGGCCACCTTGTCAGAGACTCTTAAAAAAGCCACTATGTTGATTGACGAGGACCAGTTAGGAACACGGGAGATTTTAACACCACAGGGATGTTAATTGAGGTTATCGCATGTCAATAAAGTGCAAATTAGTCACTTAATAACAAAAACATGCGTTTCCTGGGCAAACTACGCTTTGAACTAAACAAGGTCTTTCTGTTCGGCAATGGTCAGTTTGAATTTCGTAAATCCTTGGTCCAAGAGGGCTTTCCATATCATCACCATTCTAAACGATGCTGAAGGTCATAAACGTTTGATAAAATAAAGTTCTAAAATGCAACTTGCTTATATACCAAAGCTAAAGGCCGTTTTTCTTTTGTTATTGTGTATATGGAATTTTACAGTTGAGGAGCAGTCACGGAATCGGGTGGGTCAGGAGACCACTTTCCTGGAAATACTTGTGGTTTTTTTTTTAAATTTGACATTTTACGATGGTAAAAGATTCTCTTATATTTCAAGGAACACTTTTTGTAGCACATCATAATTGACACTAGGATCACAATGTGGGCCAGAGTTTTACTCATGCATGACGTGTACTTTTAATTTCGTCATGAAAACACTTGAGGGACACACCATCTCAACTTTCGATGTTGACTAATTTACGAGGTCCATTCATCTTGATTTCTCAATCAATGCAGATAAAAGATAGAAAGTGGTCAGATAAATAAGATAAAATGATACCAGACTTGCATTATTTTCCTGGTTCAAGAACATTAAAAATAAGCTATCTATCAATGTGGCTGATCTGTCAGTACGCCTTGTTGGGAGTGTTAGTTTGGGGTAAAATCCACTACACATCATCGTGTTATTGTATTCTGCATATTTCAGCCCTGTATTCCTTTTCAGTAAATGTAAATGAAAGTCTGAGACAATGATCTTGCTGAATGTTCTAGAGATATTGCCGCACGTGTCGGACATATATCATTGATTAACATTTCAATATCTTTATTTCTATTACTGGACGGCCTATGAAAGTTGCACAAAGTGATTTTTTTACTCATATCATTCAAATACATATCAATAAATTGGCTTTTCCAGCTTGGATGCATAAAGCACTAAAAAGAAATGTTTTTAACACATCACTACTTAGGGTATTTGGAACCATAGCAATTTATTTTATGTTGGATACTTTCCATTTGTAACATAAAAATCATTTAACACACAGACATAGGAGCACGGTGTTTTGGATAAATAATCGGGTGCATTTGGTAAATACACATTACCTCAGTAGTTACAAGTTATAAACATTAATGGCAGTGTAATAAGTACTACTGTTGCAATAATGAATTCTGATACAGCATATGTAACAGCTATTAAGAAAACGTGTGTTAAGAAAATTGAAGTAGGTGACAAAGAACCACCAAGAAACATGCAGAGCAATACAGAGAAGAAGAAAATGTTGACTGCATTTGCAACATTCATGATTGAGACAGGAACCGATTTAGTATTTGAAAATTGCCCAAAGGGTTACAGTTAAGATATGTATAAAGGATTTGTGGAAAAAGAGCAAGTTCATTTCCATCATTTCCTTACTGTCAGTGAAGATCAGCAGATGGATAAGGAGAAAATTTATAATGTGAAAAAATAGACTGCAAAACTTTTTTTTAAAACTTAGAAATAATGTCCACAAAGAGTTCAAGTTTAATGGCGTAGCAAACAGCATATCATTGAGGAGAATGTGTGGCTTATTCCAGTGTCAGGTCAGTGTTAAGGTTCAGGTGTAAGCAAGCTTTTGGCTGGGGCCTCCTGAGTCATATTGGCACGGTATGGCTGCTGACCTCTAATATCAGGTTGTAGAAATGGCAAAGTCTTCAGGTGCATGAGTTTGGCATCTATCCTTACCCAAGCTGGTAGCCCAGGATCTAGGTGGCTGTGTGTGTGTTCTCATCATTCTCAGGGAAGGGTATTTGGAGGGAAAACCTACCTTTGCCTTGGGTTAGTTCTATCAATGCTACCACCAAATGAGCATAGTAGTCTGGACGGAACAATTTTCAGTGTTTTTCGCCACATATGGTTTATGCGTGTGTGTTACCTCTCCAGCTGCAGTATCAGAAATTATTATACTACATCAATGAATATTGCCATACAACACTTACTTAGAAATATGTCCAAAAAAAATCTCTCAGACTTATACCCAGACTCAGCATACTTTTACATCACCAAAATAAGCATAATGTATATATAAAATGATAGTAGCTGGGGAGACTCCCATTAAGGCGGGACACTCCACTATCGTGGAAGCTACGTTCACAGAAGGATGAATAAAAATTGAACAAAAATTAGATGAACATTTAAGATATGATTGAGAATGGGTTACATAACATGTTCAATTCTGTTTGTTTTTTTGCTCCAGCTAAGTTACATTACATCATCATTATAGATATAAACTGCGGAATGGATAGCAAAATAACTGTTTATCGCATACATGTATTACAGGCATAGCAGTTTAGCTCTGAGCAAACAAAAGAGTATTTATCAATAAAATACATTTTTGTAATGGAAGTAAAACAAGATTAACTATGGATGTGTACTTTATCATTCATGATAGTGAGAGTTTAAAGTGTCCACTAACTCGTACCTTATGGAATTTTTTGTACCAACAAGTGATAACCCTTAAAAGATCTTATTCCGATTTCTTGTAAAATCTTCATGAGTTAATGCAGCTGGTTGCATGGATAAATCGTCAATAAAATATACTGGTAATTGTTTTTTAATTAATTTTTGAATTAATTTGTAGTTAAACTTTAATTGCTGGTGAGTCACGATATCCCTTAACTTTAACATTTTTATTCTTTAAAAAGTGGTTTTGTATGTGCAAGATAGTTACTCTAATTTGTGTCCCTTTCTTTTACTGGGGGGGGGGGGTCTGGTGTTTGTGTGTCTTCACGCTAAGATACCGTAATTTAAGCGTGGTAATATAAGAGAACTCTATACAGCAGCTAAAATATTCTGTGGAAGGTAATCTCTACGCTTGTACATGATGCAAAAGTCTGAGATAGCTTTGTAGCAATTTTGTCTATATGAGTGTTTCAACTGAGGTGTTTGTTGAAAGTTATACCTGGCAATTACATTTATAAACACAATCAATTTTCATGATATCTATAAACGGTTTTGAAATTGGTATATATTTAGGAGTAAAAAAGACCATAAACTCTGTTTTCTCGGCATTCGAGAACAGCTTATTTAGTTTCATCGAGTTTTTAATTTTCAGCAGTTCTTTGTTAATGTTTGAGGAAAGATTTTGAGTATGATCATAGTTTTGGAATATTTTTATGTACTCTAGGTCCTTGTAAGTGTATCTAGCGTCCATTACATGGACTTATCTTGCCCGAGATCTTATAATCTGCTGGTCGACAATATGGTCTGGCATGAATTGGGTATCCATTGGTCCTCAAGGTTGTCACAATAATACAAAGTCACACTGTGGATACACGCTCGCCTATGACCGCTAACATTCTTAGAAAAATGTGAATCTCTTTTTACCAAGGAATGCTTGCCCTGTGTCAGTCGAAATGCTGAGATATAAAGGAGAATGATTGGCTACCAGCAAGCCTCGGTTCCAAGCTATGCTTCAGGCCGTGACGTCACCAAAATAGACAATTTCAATATGGCAGCCACCTAAAAAACTGATGTCACGTACAAATAAGAAATAAAAAAGTGGTCCAATTATTATGATCTTTTGCCGTTATATATCATCTGTTCCCATATATAGATCAACATTAAGATATTATTCTGGGCTAATAATAGGTCCATGGTAATCCAATATGTCCATGTTAGTCCTAATCTGTCAGACGTTGCTAACCCAAATATCCAGAAGTCATTTACATACATTTAGATAAAACTTTATACAAGCAATATGATGAAAAAATATTTTGACAATAATGAACTAATATTTTCTTAGTAAGAAGACGACGGTCCAAATGACAAGAAAATAATCTGTTGACGCAACCAACTTTGAATTTTAACCTCCAAAACCGCCATCTTGCAAAAAATCTAAGTTTTTTACACAGCCCTACATTTGTCTCATGGGGTCTATTTCAGAAAATTTGCATATAAAAAGCACTGGTAAAGCATACAGGTCAATAATTGGGGGGGGGGGGGGCAGCAAACCCTTTGTCCACCTTCCGGGCAAAAGGGCATATTCCATATTTGGGGGTTAGGGCCCTTTTCATTGTGATGAAAATTGGACAATTTGCCCTAGAATGCTATTTTTTTTTATTTCACAACATAAATAATCAACATGAAAGTATCAAAGTTGGCATAATCTGTGTTATTAAAAAAAAATTAAACGTTATATCGGATCAGTCCTAGCCCCCTCAGTACTTGTGATAAAATGGACTGTGCTGTACTTGTATCTTGGAGAGTTAACCCACCTCAGTCCCAGTCTGTAGCCCCTTGAATGCTTGGTCATTTGTTGATAAAGGCTGAGCATGAATGAGTCATGGGTCCATTTTCATTTAAAATGGGAGAGCAGTATCTGGTCGGTGGGTGTACCAAACAGACATCTCGTTCATCTTCATTGGGGTGTTAGGTGACAGAAAACTAAGAATCTGACCATTAGTCTGGACCCATTAAGTGCAAACTGTTATATAAGTGATAAATCAATTATCACATTCCTTTCATGTGATTCAAAGGTGTAATGTAAATAAATAGAGGGCTGGTCATTTTGCATAATGCCATGGGCACACGGACTCTGTGATTGGCTATTCACTCAATATCGCTGCCATTTCCGAGGTAACCAGAATCACGCATTCACCTTTGCTCGATGCTCACGTATTTTATCCAGTTTAACAGCATTCTACAGGGCATGATGGAAGAGCATACAGCACCATTTGAATTAATATAGAACGCATGAAGCCTGGTTTTGGCAGGGTCATTGGAAATAAGCTGATACCCTAGTTTATCATTGTTTATCTCTTATTTCAATGCCGACATTTTTTTAAGCATTATTCTGTGTTGTAACTACAGACAAATAGCTAAATACGATATGTTCGGGTAAATAAACATGCCTTTTTAGATAATTCTACCTCAGCACTCGCAAATAGCATGGACTACGATGTACGAATGCTTCTTTGTTTACATAAGCCCTACCCTGATATGCAACTGAGAACAAAGCTGCTGATTTGGTGTCCTCATATTTGGTGAATTCACGTATGCTCATAAAGTGTGTCATCTCGATCAGTGTACATCTTTAGGCCAAGTGACACCATCACGGCAAGCTCAATCTGTCATTTTTACTCCTGGGGCCTCAAGACTGGCTTACTTTGTCGAGGTGTTGATAAATATTTGTGCTGAACATGTGACCCAGTTTCCTGCTGGTGCAAGCTGTCATCCTTTTTCTCAGTGTGAAAACAGATAGGAGGCACCGTTAATGCCCGTTCGTTTGTGATCCCAAAGGTACTGTTATAAGTCATAACAAGTTTTATTCTTTAAAAAAACGTATTGGGGTCACAGGAAAATTTTTTGGTCATTCCATTCGCTTAGGTGCACCCATATCCGCTGCTAGAGTTACAATACTGGATCAGGTGATAAAAATTCCCACTACACCCAACTGGTGTGGTGGTGCTACATTGAATGAGAGATCTTCTTGCTTGGTTTACAGACTATTTACATAATCGTTTTCAACGTGTGGTCATTAACTGTCAGTCTTCTAGCTGGGGTAAAATTTGTGCAGGTGTGCCGCACGGTTCTGTTCTTAGTCCTCTTATGTTTCTGATCTACATAAATGATGTTGTTAACGTTCTCTGCTCTAATATAAAAATGTTTGCTGAGGATACATCTCTCTATTTGACTGTTGATAATCCTGTCACTGCGGCTCTAACTTTGAACATGGATGTTTCAGATATTGGTCAATGGTCTAAAGATTGGCTTGTCACGTTTAATGCTTTGAAAACAGATCCAATGCTCATTTCTTGAAGGGCTAAAAAACCTATACATCCCCCAATCCTATTTCAAGGTCGTGTCTTGCAAGATGTAGCTCAACATAAACATCTCGGAGTTACATTGCGCTCTGATTTAAGATGGTCAGACCATATTGCAGACATATGTAACACATCAACCAAATTGATTAATATTATGAAAAGTTTGAAATTTACATTGGATAGGGGAACACTGGAAATTATTTATACTTCTTTCATCAGGCCTATTTTAGAATATGGTAGTCAAGTATGGAGTAGCTGTACAGCTCAAGATGAATAGAAACTTGAAAGCATAAAGCTTAATGCCACCTGAATTGTTACTCGCGCAATGTATGGAACCAGCAATGCTAAATTATATGAAGAAACTGGATGGTTAACCTAACTAAACGCCGGGAAATTTCAGATCTAACCTTTATGTATAAATTGGTTAATGCAACTTGTTCCGGACCCATTATGTTCTATTCTTTCCACTGCTTCTTTTATTGGAACTCCTCCCTGCACCACACGTCAGCAATTCGATCACCCTCATTTCGGAGCTCGCACCGACCTTTCTGATAAATCTTTCTTACCCTCAACCATTAGATTATGGAATCAACTACCTGTCGAAACAAGGAAGTCAGACTCTATCCGTAAGTTCAAATCAAGCATAGCCCAACCAGTAATCAGGGCCATAAAGTTTGAGGAGGTGTACAACTTTGGCGATAGATTTTTAGCTATTCAGCATACACGCCTACGTTTAGATGCTAGGCAATTGAACTCACATCTTTTCGAGATTGTCATAAAAAAGACCCCAAAATGTTCCTGCAGCACACCTAATGAAGATTCTTGCCATTACTTTTTCCATTGCCCTAATTACACTGTTCCCCGCTCAAACCTTCATACTGTTATTTTACAGTATGCTCCTTTTAGGTTATAGACGATACTCTACGGGCCCTCTAATTGTTCTCTTACGGAAAATATCAAAATATTCTCAGCCGTACACAATTACATTTCTGTAACCGACGGTTCAAGTCAGGTGTTGGTTGATCACTAATTGCTTGCACAAATATTCATATTACTTTATTGTTTATATACGATACAAACAATTTACCAAATTCTGCAACACGTGTAAATATATATAATTATTGTTATTGACATTGTGAATATTATACCTGCCTCCCCAACTGTCTTGTCGGCGTTTTGTCCTCTTCTTGATGGTTTTGTGCGTCTTGTGCTGTCCTGTGATATGTGTCCTCTTCTGCGAGAGGGATTTATTTCTTTCCCAATTGCATATAATCATTGCTTTTGTATTATCTTTGTAAATTCAGTAAATAAAATATGTTTAAACCAATCCATTCTTTCATATCAGAATGATGAATATTTATATATAATGTGAGGAAGTCCCAAGACGAACTCTATCTGTAAGGTAAATGATTATCATTATCATTGAAGTGCTCCAAAAACTGTTCATACCAGCAGACATTTCTATTTGACCACAGTTACCAAACCAAAATTCCTGCACTTCCTTCAAGCCTTTAGACATCAGAACCGAGAATCATTTACTAGAGCAAATTGGAACCTGCTATGAATTGAAAACCATTAGGAACTTTTATGCAGTTTTGCAAAATGAGTAAATGTGGGATAATAAGCATGTACATCAAATTTATAGGCCAAGCAAAGATGAAAAGTGTTGAAGTTACTTCAAAATAATATCTCATGATTATTTACTTTTCCATACATGGGAACTTTAGTTGCTCAACAGGGCTAATTCGTCAATGAGAACCTTAAAATAAACTGTGTATACATAACAATAATATTACTGGATGCTTTATCAAGAGGTATAAAATATATATACTATACATCTCTTACAAGCACTGAACAATTAAAGGGTTTGTCAGAACAGGTCTGGTAGTTTTTTTTTCTTGTCATTTGCTCTCTGTTTGTGACAATGTGCCTTAGTTGACCGATCTATTAATCTAAGGCAGAAATATCAAAGTTTTCCTTCTTTGCCAACTGTTAGCAGACTCTTTAACAGCTTCCAGAGTCATTTTCTGGTCTTTGCCCCAAGAAATGTTTGTGGGTCACAGTATTCAGGCCCATTGAACTCACATTGACACAGGTATTTGTTTTCTTTATAGTCACCTTGAGTAACTTCTTTAACGACTTTTGTGTTATTAAATATATTGGAGGCAATAGTGTTTAAATATTTGTATTACATTTTATGGGCACCACAATCAGGGTATGTCAAATTCAGAGTCCCTGCATTTGAAATTGATTAATTTATGCAAGTAATAGTTTTTTGAGTTGGTGTTTGTTGTTTGTAATCCCTGTCATTTCCTCTGGTAGTGAGAGTATGTAGCGTTTGGATATAAGGCTATCTTGGTGAATCATGAGTTCTTTGCGATCGGCATTTTTGTTTGTTTGTTTAATTTATTCAAACGGCATTAAGTATACATGCAGTGTATTGGTAAATTATTATTAAATAATTGACAGCCTTTTGGGTTTTGGATTGGGTTCCAGACTGTGTTATACAAGTTTCTGAGTCACGTGTTCTGTACCTGTTTCACCTTCCTCTGCATTCTTTGTGTGTTAACATTTAAATAGAGCGCAAGCCTTACTTATTTAGCATTGCTGCCATTTGCGTCTTGACTGGTGCGACCGATCGATTTCTACCTGGGATTCCGTGGTTTCGGACCCGCCACATGGGTCTTGTGTGTCATGTAAAGTTGTAAGGTTTTTCCTTCGGGATTGCATATGTAGTGAGTATGCATAGTTGCCGTATTGCCAATTTTTATATCCAATTTATTGGTCGCTTTTGGTATATGTTGCGGACTACAAGTCCCGTTTGTGTAAACTTACGAACTGCGTAATTGCTTGTAGAATATGCACTCAAATATGGTTTAGGCCTAACGCGGGTTATCTTTGTGGACTGCCTGTTGACCGGGGTCTGATGATTGTGGCCCGAGTGTTTTCAGTAAGTAATTGGGTAAATGTATTTTATGACGAGCCATTGCAATGTATATTCCGCAAGTAAACTACAGTAATATAAATCTAAGTTTTCCTGAGTAAATATATATTCATATTTTGTGGATGTATATCGGTTGCTTTAAGCCTATTGAATTTATATACATAGCATAATTTATATCTGAAGAGTCTCTCGGTTTTGATATTTCCATACTACATACGTGCTTCAACTCTGGTAATTTTTTCATTAGTTAATCTTACTATGGTATAATGAAAGACGGGTTATTGGTCATTTTGTTTTTGAGAAAGAATATAAAAGTAAGAATCTTTATTCACGGTTCCTTTCAATGTTAATAATGTTACAGCTGTAATCTGCTGGTGCCAGAACTGCTGGTGAGGGAATTCACCTATTGGTGCAAGAATGTATGGTAAATCCTTAATGGTTATCCCTTTCCGGTGAGGCGTAACAGGGTGCGCTCTGAATTGGGAACCACTGATGTACAGAGTATCTCGCCCAAGTGGTATGGCAGGAAACTAAAACTCATCGACTCAATCTGTTTGTTGTCATCCTTCGGGCCAGGGCAACTGGGCGGCAGCGTTCACAGGGTAAACTGCTATGCATGATTGCACCTTCTTGGCTGAACTGCAAAAGGGTAGGTAGACGCCCTGGAAGGCTTGAACTATATTCCTTACGTTTTTTTTTGGGGGGGGGGGGCAAATATAGGGGACCAAAATTCTACATTCGGAAAAAATGTGGGCTCAAAGTGTCACATTTCCATTTTTTAAAAATGGTGCTTTTCACATGCACAAACAGCCCCCAAAAGGTAAAACTTGTCATATGTAAAGTTTTGCAAGGAAATAAATCACTATTTTTTTTTAATTACATCAGAGGACAAGGGAATACTGGAAGCATCAAACAGGAGGTCAAAATTCTACATGAGGTGGAAAATTGGAGGTCATTTCCGCGGCGCCCATACGTACCTCCACAATTGATGTACCCTCACCCCCAGGTTATTTGGTTGTGCAAAAGACACTAATTTTACGTTTATCTAAATTCTGAAGTAGCTAGACAGAACATTACCTTATTTATTCCTAAATGATTTTACATTTTCCACTTGTTCTTTTTCATGTTGCAATTATAACGCAGAGAAAATAATTACATTTTATTTGCCTCCTTTTTTATAAGTGGAAATCCACAGGAAAATTACTGTTACCAGAATAATACTGATCTATATCGGAAAAAGTGTGATCCCGACTATATCTTATATATTCTAATCCATTTATTTTTTTAAACTCCAAAGAGTTTCTCACATTCACGCGAATTTCTAACTCGAAGTGCAAAAACCTCAGCCAAACTGTTTGCACACGTAACACTGCGCCATCCTTTTCTAAGTTGATAACAGCATCAGAAAATTGCTGCAGCAGTGTTGTCTGTAGCTTAAATTAGAAAGGAGATTTGCCATACCCTTTTGTTTTGCTTCCTGTCTTTTACTTTGGCTCCCTGTCCTTTTCTCTGGTATTTTTCCATATTACAAGCAGCTACCTTATATTTGTCATAAAAAATGAATATAATTTAAACTAATCGAGAAAACAACCTATCAATCTACCTATATGTAGACCACGAGTTTTAGATACAAATTCAAAACCATTTCCATATAAAACAACACTAAGTGCCACTCTTTTTAGACTGCCTCCATATGGCGCCCTTTTTGATTGTCACTGCATGCTTAAACTTGCCCTTTTAGATGAAAAGTGCCCTGCCCTCTTGAAAAGCTGGGGATAGCACTGTGATGGCTATAAAATTCGGATCTAAGATCAAGACATATCTTATCCCGATTAATACCAGCATATTTTTGAAAAAATCAGATCATGGAAATACCTAATAAGAATGTTCTTTAACAAGTAGAAAAAAACCAGGGAGGAAATAGTGCAGGCATTAAAATACAGATCTAACTCTTGATGAATCGCGTATTGCTTCCCAATTCCCGTGAAATGTTTCCACTCTTTTTTCATAAACAAAGATGCACAAATAACACGTCACACATTTTTCTCACACATATATATTGTGAATCAGCAGCCGATTTGATACATCACATATATATTTAAAATGTATTAAAGTTTCTTAATTGCCCCCAAATTCATTACTGCACGTAACGCTATGCACACATATCCGTTTTGTTTTGCTGGACACAGATATATATATATATATATATATATATATATATATATATATATATAAACTAGGCAAAATTAAAAACCCTCCACTAAAAGCAATTCTTATATAAAAAAAACACACACACATATTTTGAATACATTCAATGTTTCTTTTATTCTGTATACACTTTAGGGTAGATCTGTAGAGTAAATTCTGATCAAATGAAGTTAAGCTTCATTGCACAGTGTCAATAGGCAGACAAAGTCTGAATCACAAGTTCGCAAGAGTACCTGTACAGCGCTCAAACATGCATATGAACTGAGTAAAGAGTCCCATCAGAAGTTATCACAGATGGTGCTTGGCTGCATCAAAAGTTATCACAGACTGTACTTAAAGTTAAGGCATTTTCTGAGTTCAATACAGCAGAAATTGACTCATCACTGTGTCACATAAAGCACCTCTAAATGTCCATTCAATAGGATGTGTAGCCACCATGGTTGTCAATGCACTGTTGGCAGCGTTTTCGCATGCTGTAGGCGAGCTTTCTCACAAGTGCCTGAGGTATACTGTCCCACTCCTCCAGAAGATAACGCCGTAGATCTGCGAAGTGTGAGTTAGGACCCATCTTCTGGTACACCATTCTTTTCATATAGTTCAACAGGTGCTCAATTGGGTTGAGGTCAGGTGAGCATGCTGGCCATTCCATCACCTCAACACTCTCACTATCCAGGTAATCACGAACCACAGCTGAAACATGTGGCCAGGCATTGTCGTGCATCAGCATGAAGTTGTCTCCAATGGCACCCGCATATGGAATAACATGGGGTTCCAGGACATCCGTTATGTACCGTCTGCTGATCATTGTTTCTTCCATGATGACGAGGTCTGTCTTGCCATTAGCAGAGATGCCCGCCCAGACCATGATGCTGCCCCCTCCGTATGCAACTGTGGGCTGAACACAACAACTAGCGTGTCTCTCCCCTCGCCGTCTCGATGCACGAACACGTCCATCACTTCTGTGGAGGGAAAAGCGACACTCATCAGTGAAGAGAACATTGCTCCATCCTGCATGTGTTGTAGGGACATGTTCTCTTGTCCACTGCAACCGAGCAACCTTGTGACGTGGGTTAAGAAGCGGCTTTTTCACCATGCTCCGGGACCTTAAAGCAGCAGCATGCAGTCTGTTACGAACAGTCTGGGCGGACTTGCGTCTCTGGTGAGGAATGGCTCTCTCCAGCTGGCTCTGAATATCAGGACCTGTGTGGCTCCTACTCCTCAGTGCTGCATTGACGATGAAACGGTGTTGTTGCCTGGTGGTCAGCTTTGGCCTTCCCGGGCGTGGTAAATCTGCAACATCATTTGTGTTTCGGTATTTTCTCAACAACTCATTGATGGATTTATGGTTCACACCCATTGCCCGGGCGACAGCTCTGCAACTTTCACCGGCTTCAATGCGACCTATGGCTCTTGCCCTGTCCATTTTGGATAGCCTTGGCATGGTGATGTTCACAGTTTGACCAGTGATGTCGAATCCATAACTGACAGAAAAAAAACCCATGCCTTTATACCCATGATTGGCACAGTTTCTGGCCACATTACACAGGTATGGTGAGAAAAATCAATGGTCAGGAGGATCCTAACAGGGACAGGAAAGACCACTCATGATCTTTTCTTGCAAAGTGCACTTTTTGACTTTGTGTCACATTCAGCCCATGTGCAGTCAAACATGGGCTCCAACTCTGCTCATCTTTACACATGATGTAATCAAAGGATTATGCTACACATACATGTGCGTATGTTTAAATTACCTAAACAAGCATGGGTACACCATTAAATTATTTAAGCCGAGGGTTATTAATTTTGCCTAGTTTATATATATATATATATATATATATATATATATATATATATATATATATATATATATATATATATATATATATATATATATATATATATATATATATATATATATATATATATATATATATATATATATATATAGTGTTATTTTAATATGAAACCGCTGTAGAATCTTATGACAAAATAAAATATATTTTACAGCGGGCATGATAGTATCACCAATAACGCGAATCAAATCTTGGTTTAGATTAAAAAAAGAGACTTATTACTTACACGTATGCGTGTGCATTTACAAATTATACGGGTTTGCTTATCGTGTTGATTGCTAATGCAAGTATGTACACTGTCCGATCAATGCTGACACAATTAGAGTCAATTTACAGATAATGAATAAATAGTAAGATGGGCCCCAACATGAAGATTAAGCGTACAACTAATGTGACAAAAAATGTTCCAATGCAGATCTGCTTTTGATTCAAGTCTGTTGTACAAGATACATAAACACAAAAAGAACTGGTAAATGACTGAACTTCAATCAAACATTAAAGGTACATTTATATGATTAGATAGTCAAATTCGAATATATTCATATCATGTGGCATGGATAATGATTTGATGAATTCGCATTTAGCAGTTCAATTTTCTAAAGTAAGCCCTAATACTTCGACATTTGCCATTGACAGCATCATTCAAGACACTAGGAGTGGGCACTTTGATAATCAGGGGGTATTCTACGGCACAGCATGCTAGCAATGCCTGCAACTTTCCACTGTCTAATGCGTTCGTGCGGACATTGGGCCTGTCGCAAGACTGTTTTCCCCCACAGAAAAACCTTTTTTCATCTCTGCTTCAGAAAAAAATATGTGGCATGAGATGAGATGTCGGGCTAACTCTGTCATATTTTTACTGCCGTTTCTAATTTGTTGGTATGTCAAAGCATCAATGAAAATTGGGGCTCCAATAGAACTAGTGCCCAGGTGCTTGCGGCCGAAGATGTCACTATTAGGCCCAATGCAAGTGTTTGTCGCCATCTGTTTGAAAATATCACCAGGTTGAATGTGTGTGTCTGTGCCTGAAGCTGAACTGAGCCCATTGTTGATTTGTGCTGATGGATGTGGAGCGTGAAGAGCAGTTGGCCTATAGATTTGCTGGAATGAATTTTGAAGGGTTGCTGTTGATCCAGGTGTATGTACGGTAGTGTTTCTTAATGGAATGAGAGGTTGGCTTGCATTTTCACATGATGGTACATGAAGTGACTGCAATGAGCAGCTTCAGCTAGAGGACGAGTCACAGTTTGTAGGTGAAACGGCGACTGGTAGCTGATGAGCATCGGGTGGATCTTCCCTGGCAGTCGCTGCAGATGAAACCAGTGCTGATGGTGTTGAAGCGGTGTTTGATGTGGTGCACTGTTGACTAGAATGCCTAATGCCGCTGATAATATGCGAGAAAGCACTGGGCTTATTGTTTACGCGTATTTCAGTGCTCTGTGGATGTGGTACTGTGATGGCCAGTTGATCCTCACATGACTCGTCACTGGCAGGGCTACGTGGGGGAAGTGAAAGGGGGCTTAGTGCATGGAAGTCGGGGTTGATGATGGGGGCAAGTTACACTTACATGTACATTCTTTCATGTGCTCTTCAATTGCGTTAGTTTTGTTTTTTATTTGAATCACAGTTTCTGATATGTCAGACAGTTTATCAGATAATTTTTGACATTCATTCTTTAGACCAGTTGCAGTGTTCAGTATGGATGGCAACATCTTCAACTGCTATAACATGTCCTGGAGGCCTATCGTGCTTACTAGTCGAGAAGAGTCTTCCTGCAATGCAAAGTCCAACAATGTTGAATCAAGGCTCATATCATCCACTGTTAGGCCTACACTTGCTGTTTGGTTGGCCTGTGTTGTACTCATGGTTGAAGGTGTGATTTGTGCCCTTGCAGGCATGTTTGTTTTGTGCGTCGTGCTATGTGTGGTGAGAGTGCCGTGTTGTCCTCCGTGTGTTGGCGATTATGCCTTGGGAGTCGACGTTGTTCAGTGGGGTCCATGCTTGGCTCTTGAAATGTGTTGGGTTCTGTTGACGTTGGCTTCTTTGCGCTTTGAAGCATGTCAAAAAGTTTTGAACTTGTCAAATTCCTGTCAATGTCGTTCAGTTTTGTCCTGTCGTTTGTAATGAATGAACGAATGAATGAATGAATCTGGCAAAACAGAGCAGTCACAACATAACGTTACATTAAAAGATTTCAGCGGATTTCCATCATAAATTTCATACAAGATTATATCACTTTTTGTAATTGTCTTTTTCTTTCTTTCTTTCTTTCTTTCTTTCTTTCTTTCTTCTTCTTTCTTTCTTTCTTTCTTTCTTTCTTTCTTTCTTTCTTTCTTTCTTTCTTTCTTTTCTTTCTTTCTTTCTTTCTTTCTTTCTTTCTTGTCTTTCTTTCTTTCTTTCTTTCTTTCTTTCTTTCTTTCTTTCTTTCTTTCTTTCTTTCTTTCTTTCTTTCTTCGGCTTATGTAATCTGCGCGTCCCAAACGCAGGCAGCACTGCCGACACGAGCTCCAGCTGGATCACGCTCAGGCTTGGTCTGGCCTCGTTTATCTTGGTCTGTTTCATTGTGAGACCAGGTGGAGACGAATCCAACTTTCATTCGAGCCAGAGGGCGTTTCTTCCGTCTGACACGCACAATCTTTTTCATAGGGCGCCTAATTAACATGCCCATCATGATATATTAACTGACAAATCATCCTTTGGTGTTTTTGTATTAATAACAACAGGTTTCAAATGTTTGAAAATAGTACATGTTTTGTCCAATTCTTTTCTCAATTCACGTAGTGCATTATTTGGCACAATAAAGAATATCAGCAGCAGTTATATGACCACAATGATTTGAAATAAAGGGGGGATTATGGCATGGAGACTGGTATTTTGTTTGTTTATAGTTATCTATGACATGGACATGGGTCCTTGTTTTTCTGAATGGTTATCTAGCTTAAATTTTTAAAGACCTTTGTTGTAATGAATAACTTAGAGGCAACAGTTTTAGAATATTTGCATGAAATTTTAGGAGCAACACTATCAAGGTAAGCTTGTGGGCATATTCGCACCTTCTTATTATGCAGTGTATTGGAAAGACATATGCATATTTCGAAATGCCTATCAAGATATATTTAATTATATTATCTTTTGGTGTGTTCCTATCAATAACTACATGTTTGAAATATCTGTAAAGGTACATCATATATATGTTGTCAAATTCTTTTCTTGGGTATAATTTGGTGATATTTTGTTTTAATTGGTTCAGCACTGATAGTGGTATGGACTGAAGCATACATCTAACTATATGGCGACCATTTGGGTAATTAAATTTTCCAGTAAAAAAAGTGTGGTGTCAAATGAGAGTGTGGAGACAAGGATACTTATTATGTTCACGTGTACGTCAATCCCTTGCCTGAGTGTTGAACCAATCTTAGAATAGTATTTAGAGACCTCCCCTACCCCTATTACTCGATTATTAAACCCAAAGGCCAATCGATAGCCAATAACTTTTGCCAAAACAGCTCGTGACTTGTCCACGATTTCTTAAATTTGCATGTGTCTCTTCTTTGATTGGTATGGTTTTTCACTAATTCGCGCATTTAGATGTCCTGGTATGATAGCCACCAATTCTGAAATGGAGTTCTCTACCGGATTTTGCGACATACTAAAGTTCACCCTTTTGATATCACAGTGAGTACATCATATTTTGAGACTTGGAACTTATAATACATACGGGACCTGGACTCAAAACATGTATTCTTAGCTGGTAAAGGATGAAAAAAAATTGGATTGAGTATCAAAATTGGGCAGGTCGGGCATCTGCATCTGGCTCAAATTTGAAATTTTTGTTTCCCTTTGTACAATGTTAGACATCAAATTTGGTAGATGAATAGTGCATTGCTTGAGGTTGATTTTGCTACCTTGATGATGTCGCTGATTTCTGGTGATATCCATTTGTTCTTAACTAACTGTGCATAGTGTTACTATATAGGGGTCAATATTTTGTGTAACATTACCATTCACAACTAGCGCGCTACCTGAAGCAACTTTCTCCTGGTGCCCTTTGGAGGTGGCAGCCCAGAACCTTTTTCTGTAAATACTAGCATTGTAAAAAATAATGTATACCTCAACGATAACTTTTAATTCAGAGATAAATGCCCACAAAATAGCCAAATGAGTTTTTCTTGGGATGAATATTGTGCAGTGAATTCAAAAACTACCACGAGTACTTATTAAGTAAGGAGATGCGTGAACTCATGGAGTAATCAATAAAATACACAACAACAACCAAAATCGATGACAGGTATCTTTTCTGGCAGTGTGGCCCCACTATGGCAGACCTTAGCTAGCTGTAGTTCATATTTGAAGTAAAAATAACAAGTTTGTAGGACCAATGACCTACACTCTTGGGAGTGCACTAGGAACCCTAAGATTCCACTTTAACACAGGCACATTATAAACAATAAAAACGTGCAAATAGACTTCCTTTCATTTATTCAGTAAGACGACAATTTAACAAAATATATAGAAGTTTTAAAATGGCATGGTCATTTGTGAATTGCGGCCATTTGTGTAAACATTTGACATTTTGAATATATTAGATTTAGCAATATTTTCAGCTTGCATAAGATGTACATTGACTGTTTGCAACGGGCGTACCAAAATCCCAAATACTTTATATAGTAAAAAAATTGAAGATTGCAGAAATGCGCTTGAAAATGCTTATTGAAACAGACTTCTATATGCATAAAAGAATTGTGCTTGCGAAAGGCGCCTTTTTACAGATCAACACATACTTAACAGGCCTGGACACCTGTGTGGAGATGACCATATTTCTGTTGAATATTCAGGGCAAAACTGATTGTAAAATCATGCAAAAAACATAAAACCACACACCACTATTTATTTTTGAAAACGTGCAATGTATGCAAGTGACCAAAATGACCTGGACTGTGTGCTGGCAGGGTCATATTTAAGTAAAAAAAAATTCACAAGGAATTAGTCAAAAAAAGTGAACAACTGAGAAAGTACATCTCAAAGGACAGTTTTTTACTGCAAACGTATTGCTACATGTCATATCATGGCTTTGATATTTACATCATATATGGCATGCTCAAATTAATAATTCTTTCTTTGCAAACTCTCTTCACAGTTAGTTTTCAGCGTGGATTCAGGTAGCTTGATGAGTTTGATGCAACAGAGTTATCAGTGATTTAGTAAATGATCCCCCGGTTATTTTTCTACCAGTGAATCGAAATAGAATAAAACCATATGTGGACAGTAAAACCACATTATAAGGATACTCATATGTTCGACATTTTCATTCTAATGACACAAGTTGATAAGGACAAAAGTGCACTTTCTTTGCTGTTTTATTTATTTATCTGACATATTCAGTTATCTGACCCATTTCTAAGGGAACCAAGGGTGTCAATTTAACAATTCTCAACAGAATATATATATATATATATATATATATATATATATATATATATATATATATATATATATATATATATATATGCGCACTGGGCATCTACTAATCATTTGTTTAGATGAACAGTCGGTCCATCTACAGCTATGCCTCATCAAATATAGTGGATATATAAAGCTCTCCGTGGAATTGAGTTCAGGTTATAACTTGTAAAAGGAGTTTTCTTCAAAAACACTTGCTAAACGAATACGGTGATATGACTATAAGAAAATTGAGATGGTGAATTTGTGTATAGATTCACGTTAGTAAGACAACTTTCCTATCATGTTCTGTATATAACAGAGTATGCAGAATTGAATAACAAAAGCAAAAGAAAGTTATCATCCTGCATGAAAATAATGAGACATGCATATAAAAAACGTGATGCAAATGTAACGTTATCTTTTGAGTATAGCATTCACTTACTCCTCTCAATCAATGAAAAATTAGTCATACTAACCAATTCACGGCTATGTCGACAAGGTGCATCTGTCAAGATAGGATATGCCTAGCAATGGGCTGTGATTTTCAGGTTAAAATTTCCCGTTTGTGGTTTGCCTGCTGGCCCAGGATACAATTGGCGTTATCAATGGTCACTGTGTTAATATAAGCTAGTATAAACTCCCCTGAAGTAGTGTTTTTCTTCAACGTCCAATACGGTAGAGATAAAGTTTGTGTCAACTCAGCATTATACAATATGAAAATTTGAAGCATAACTTTGACACCTCAAAGCATCTGCAGACATTAGCAACATCTGTATCAATCAACAGCAATGATTACTTGTATGCAATCCAAATGAAAGCCTGTTTCAAAATTAACCAGGCCAATGTCAGTGTTAATTCATTTAAGCACCACATTGACTTAATACTTTAATTGTTCATAATGAGTTTTAGCTTCGAGGTCAGCACCATTCTCTAACTCTAGATGGGTGTAAGTCTCATCTCCTTTCCCATATGCTATTTGCTGAACATCTTTGATATTATAATAAGCCGTAGTATCAGCTTCTGGATATCTGAAAAATCAACAGGAATCGGTGAAGGTCCCTACCAGGAATAAATTAACACAGTTATGTACTCCTGCTAAATACGAGAAAGAACGGTACTAGTGGCATAGTGTTTCGGCATGTTGGAGATGAAAGTGTAGTGAATGAGTTTGGTTTGTGATACTATTTGATTTAACCACACTTTTTGGACAATGTGGTAGCACAGACAAGGATCTTCATTTTTGTTTACGTAGAAGAGTGTCTCGGGTTAGAATTTATAACGATTGTACCATGTGTCTTTCTGCAGTAAAGCGTCTACTCTTCTGGTCATACTGTGGGTCAGTGTGGAAATCTGTGCTTGGTGGATGCGAAACGTCAGTATCTAACATTTCACTCATGCTCCCCTGTCACATTGTGAAGTCGGCTTCTGGTGACCCGTGGGCAGACTTTGTTGCTCAAAATACACAGACTGGGCAGATTTAAAAACCTCTGTGAACCTGAATGCCAGACCCATTGATCAACCAATTCTGAAATGTATATCATTCCCAGGGCAATTTTTGAATTGCTTTCAATCAAGCATGAACTGGTTTCTCTTGACCACATTGCATAAAAATTACAGTGGTGCATGCCATTCCATATAAATCTTTGCATTTATCTTGCTTCATGTTAAACCAAAGATGGCATTCCTTTGTTTAGCAGGAGTGTAAAAATAAACAATATAACTTCATACGGCTGATACCACTGGACCATATGAGGGAATGGAATGACTAGGTCCTACTTGCAAATTAAGTGTTGCAAGAATGTAAGAAGATATCAGCATGTCTCTTCTAAATGTGCATGGTGTTCATAATATTACACAGCTTGATAGGGAACATCAATTTAGAATCATTATCCGATATAAAGAGTGGCATATTTAGTAGGACCAAAATATGCAAAGAAAAGACAAATTTAAAGATTAATTGCTGTGTCAGCATGTCATACATTTTAAGTGTTGGGTGTACACATGACAACATGACACATCTGCTTAAGAACTCCAAGCAGTTGTGGAGCGTTGATGTTCAAGTCGCTTCAGTTACAAAATTAATTAATTAATGCTACGATTTTCCTATATAAAGTTGCTCCCTAACTGCCCTCAGATGTTACTAAAACTCAGAGCAACGTTGATATCCTGAGTTCTCATTCGAGCCTTGACATCATGGCTTTGCAAGAAAATCAAGAGTTTGTTGCGTTAAAATGCTGTTGATAGGGAAAAAATCCTCTTATACTTCATTTCAGATCAAACTAGTGAAACCGTATTTTGCGCAAGGAAAAGCATACACGCCTTGTGCAATCACTTTATGATAAATATTTATCTGCCTGCACAGAAGGAACATTTATTTTCTTTCATCATTCCTACCAAACGATACCTTGTAGTCGTCGATTCAAACGTCCTATTCTTTTTAAATCCATCCTGTGTATCGTCCACACTGATGTTGCCTGGCAGCTTCAAATTATGGTTGTGATGTTGCTTACATCTAAGTGTAAAAACGTCAAGAACATTACATAGCACAAATCATCAAGGCTGCGTTATGGCTTATTTAGCAGTGAAAATATGGCAACTGCCAACTTTAAACACACAATTACAAAATACAAAACATGGGGAGAGTGAATTGACATATCTAGAGCTAGGTAGACTGAATTAAGTGGAGATGGTAGCTGCTTTACACCTTAACATACAATTCCTTTATTTCGTGGTAGGGTCACCTGAAGGGTAAAGATACTAGCCCAACCTGCCCCATGCACTACTACTATTTAAGATTTGTGCAGGAAGAAATATAATTGGACATATGTAAAAAGTACACATTTTGCCATAAACATGTCTTGAAAATCTTTACCTAATAATGGTAGTGTTATCATGTGATTGTTAAATTTACGCTCAGGGATTGTCACAAACACGTCAAATGCCAAGACCCCTGTTTATATATTAAATGAAAATAATGACACGCCCAGCTTATTGAACATCACAGTAATCGTATGTCAATTCCATCCAAACTACGTTTTCATGTGTGCACAAAATGGATGTCGAGGAATGTGTTGACACTTTTTCCATTATTGCTCTAATGTATTTGCTACTTTGGGCAGAGACTTGTCATATACAAGTCTGGCCATTCTCATCTGGCAATCAAGGAGCATTCAGTGGTACCAGAGGGAAGGCCACCGGCTTTACAAATGTAGGTCATATCCTTAAGTGCATTGGATAATACATCACAACACTGCCAAGCGAATGATGGGAACTTATGAATTCAATAGACATGTATCAATTAACTTAGATTATGTTAAAGCAAGTCTAAAATATAATTTTTGTTTTAGTATTACTAGTTTGTGTATTTTTCTATTCCATTCTAGTGGTTCGACCGGCTGAAATTTGAGTTTCAAAGAACTTTGTCGAGCTCCTGTGCAGATAGAAAAACAAACAAAAGAGATTATCGATTTACCTGTGGATTATTTCATGTGGACTTTCTTTGAGCTTGGTCCAGAATGATCAGTGTATTATTTGAATGACAAAGGTCCTTATATTTAAGATCCTAGATACACATAACTCATGAATATATATATATATATATATGTATGTATGTATGTATGTATTTATTATATATATATAAATATATATATTATATATATTATACCTGTTTCGCATCTTCCAAATAATGACACACTGCACTACAATGACGATGATTGAGAGAGCAAAACATGCAGAGATAATAATCAGGGCAGAGGGCACTGAAGAAAAGAACAAGCATGTGAACAGTGGATATTGCCAGTTCTACAAAACCCAACTAAAGACATATGTAAAGATATTCACTGCTCTCTCATCATTAGCTAACTGGAACAACGAGAACGTATAGTTTTGCAACTTGCTTAATTGTCCTGCTGTAAAGACGACTACTACACTTTAAACAACGTTCAGGTGACAGTAATTTGTCTTGTATGTCTTTTTGTAATAATAAGCCGGGATAACATTAGGCAGTTTACTCCCTTGTGCCCATTTTTTCATATTTGTAACATCGACTGAATATTTCCACTGTACCGTATTCAGGAACTTTGACGGAAACAGTTTAGTTACAATTAATTACCATAGAATCAAAGCAATTTTTCTTGTCTAAAATATTCTGTTGTGCAGTACTTTGAAAACCTCATTTCGGATACAAGTGAATTACGTGCTGACAGGGCTGACGTAATATAAATTGCCATATACATTTGGAGCTTTGTTTCCTGGAAGAAAGGTATGTTGAGGATATTCTTTACGTGGCAACTTCACCGTAGATTGGATAATTATATCAAAGTACTTCAACATAAAATGATATAATGTTCTTTTAACGTATTAATAGTATCAGAATATCGAATCATATATTCAATGCTACTGAGATACTTAGATTAGCCACAACGACAAGATATTACAATGAGATAACATATTTATATATATATTAAACTACAAGAGAAGATTTGCTTCAAAGCAAATATGCTGTGTGTATATATTTCCCATTTCAGCTAAGCGACTGGTGCCAAAGGTTGCAGGTTCGAGTTCCGAACATGAAATATATAAAGGAAATATACAACTTTGGATGCACTTACAGCATAAACATATGAACTGAGACTAGATATTAAAGTTTTAGATTTTGCAATGGCCATAATTTGCATTATTCTCATACCTGATCTATAGGTAAATTCTTGCCCTATTTGAAGTTTTCATGTATGATAGTATTAAAAAAGTCGGACTATCGGCTGGCAAAGAAAGAATCAATTCATAGGGAAAAAAACGTCTGTGTTAGCGCACAGACATACTTGTTGTAAATTTGTAATGTTTGATTTGATTTGATTTTATTCGATGCCAGTCACATAATATATAAAAATAAACCATGTACAAAGCGGAATATAGACAATAACACAAATAAATCAATGAGGCATAATCAAAACTAAAATTTCACAACATATAAAGACATATCACAATAATATGTACATGAAATAAAACTTGACAAACTTAAGGTAACACATGAAAACAAAAACAAAACAAACAAAAAACAAAAAACAACAACAATAACAACAACAACAACACCAACAACAACAAAACACTATGTATCACTTAGGAAATCACAGCAGTACCTAAAATAAAATATGCGCATGCAAAATGAAATCAAACTAGAACAGGCTGATTTTCCAACAGAAAATCAAATGTCTCCCCACGCGCCCTTACTATTGTCACCCTGATTTTTATAAATAGGCATACCGATTCCGATGATCTACAGATATGGTGAAGGTACACTCCTACATTTCAAAACGTTAGTTTTTGATAAAATGCCCATGTGACCTTGAAAAATAGGTCAAGGTCATACATCTGAAGTTACAAGCAAGGTCTTACAAAACTCTTACAAAGAAACATAATCACACAAAATGTCAACCTCTTTAAGTCAAATCTTTCTCGAGGGCATCTGCAATGATTTTTAAAAAGTGGCCACATGACCTTGAAAACAGGTCAAGGTCACCCATCTACAATCCCTAACCTTGTTCATATTATGGTACATAATCATGCAAAATTTAAACCTCTTAAGTCAAATCCTTGCGAAGTTATTGCGTCTACGTCAATTTTACATGACATGGCCATGTGACCTTGAAAAATAGGCCAAGGTCACCCATCTGCAATCTCAACCTAGCTCATATTATGGTACATAATCATGCAAAATTTCAACCTCTTAAGTCAAATCTTTGTGGAGTAATTGCGTCCGCCTCAAATTTACATGACATCCCTTTGTAACCTTGAAAAATAGGTCAAGATCATACATTTGCAGTAACAAGCAAGGTCTTACAAAAGTCTTACATAGAAACATAATCACACAAAATATTAACCTCTATCAGTCAAATCTTTGTCCAGAGCGTCTGCAATGATTTTAAAAGTTGACATGTGACCTTGAAAATAAGTCAAGGTCACCCATCTGCAATTCTAGCCTAGTTCATATTATGGTACATAATCATGCAAAATTACAAACTTGAAAGCCAAATCTTTGCGGATTTATTGCGTCCGCGTCAATTTTACATGACATGCCTATATGACCTCGAAAAATAGGTTAAGGTTTTACATACGAACATCTTCACGAAAAAATTCAACTTCCTAAGTCAAATCTTTCTCGAGTTATCGCGTCCGCAACGCACACAGCTATGTGTTGAAGAAGAACAACAAGGAGAAGAACAAGATGAAGCGGAAGAAATGGGTGCAAAAACAATATGTCCTCCCGTTGCATGGGGAGACATAATAACCATAGAAATTCATTAAAAAAACCGACACCAGGATGACCCAAAAAAAGCAGGCTTGATTGCCTGGCTTTGTTCCATTCGGGTCCTGGGAATAAAGATTAGGGACAAAAAACTAAAAGGTGAACACATGTAAATACATGTAGTAATAAGTCAAAATGAAAAGAAGAGTAATTTGGAATAAAAATAAAAGCAATATCATAATATATCTACTTCAACTTAGTACAAGCTGTGTACAGCACAGTCACAATGAACATTGGTAATAACTGAAATCACCGTTTATTTAGTTTGGCTTTTTCTGAAACGTGTGCTTTTAGTCGAAGATTGAAATTCCTTTTGTCTGATATTGTTTTCAATTGCTCTGGTTATTCGTTGCAACTTTTGATGGCAGTGTCAGAAGAACTAGCAGCTTTAGTTTTTGACATATGGTAACATTATCGTTATTTTAGTTAGTTGAACCTGGTAAAATATTGGTAATGATCATTTACCTTACGAAAATAATGGTGAAGGTATGCTGGTTCATTGTGGTTATGTATCCTTAAAACATGGTTAAGTTTAAATTGTTTGACTAGGTCTCCGACACTGGGTGTCCGAACTGTGTCCAGCTCCTTTTGTCCAATGTGATCCCCAGGGCCCATGTTCATAATAAAACGGTTTATTTCAATTTGCATGATCTAAAGCCTTTTTGGTGAGTTTCATATACAGGGGTGCCAGGAGAAACAGCAATTATCAAATATACATTGTATAAATGCTGATGTGATGGTTTCTCTTCCTTTGGGGTTTAGAGAATGTCTGTGCAGAATTGTTTGTCTAATTTGATCCATTTATAATGGTTTTGAAGATAGCCTCTCCGGACAAGGAACTGTCTAAGATGACACCCAAATATTTTACTGAGTCTCAATGTTTTATGTCGATGCCAATACATGACACTATGAAATCTTTACTGTTGTTTCCATTTCAATTTGAACCAAACAATATTGCATCTGTTTTGCACATATATAATGGGCACGTTGAACTTGGAGGTGTGTGCTCTGTAGAGAATGCTGTTTCATCGATTCGTTAGTAACTATGCATTGGGTAGGCAACAACCAGAATAGCCTCAAACTAAATTATTTTTTTCCAAAAAGCAATAGGAAAGCAGACATAGCATTAACCACACCCTCTTCCAATAAAATGTTATTTGGTATGCAAATCTAAGCTGTACTAAACACAAGCATTTTGATCAGTCAAAATTAGCATTATATGGTATCAACACAGTATATACATATATACTCTTTGACGGATTCATGCACATGCACCAGAAAAGTTTCACGGAAGTAGGTAAAGGGGAAGTTTCACAAATGTTCTGTCTCTCTCACCCTGTCAATTATTTTTTGTTTCTCCCTACACTTTCACTTTCTTTTGCAGGCAAATCTTTCATGTAAAACATTGATCAAACTGTCATAACTGGAAAGTACATTCTTTAATTACTGCAAGGGAGTTTAGATATGAATTTTGAGTCTTAATGTTGATGCTAGCCTATGTTTGTTTGACGGCCAGGTAAACTGAGGGATCAGTTTTCTGTCAGAACACCTTTTCCCTCGTTTTGCAATTTTTTTTATGTGTTTCCCGTGCTACATTTCCAGTCACAGCAACTGTAAATCAATCATATACAACTGAATGTTCCCTGTCAACTGTAATGGATAGCTTAAAACGTTACAAAAATGATTACCTGTGTCCCCGCCAGATCTTCTGCCAACTGATGTGGTGACTGAAAGTCGTAATGGATTACTTCTGGAGTGTTTATCACTTCCCAACAATAAATGCATTACTTTTGCTCGTTGACTATCATGTATGTTTGGAACACAACTAAATGGTCCTTGCTGTTCAAAGTGTTCAGCGGCAACAGGTCCCATCGGCGGCGGTAGGCGGCAATACAAGAGACCATCGCCTAACCTATCAGATTAGAATGTATTATAAAAAGTGCTGGCAGCTGCCGTCAATAGCCACTTAGCGCCGTGCACTATCCCCAAAAATGTCCCAATTGCCGTGAAACTATGTTACCAACATTTCAAAATAAGTGTGATTTTGAAGCAAAAACCACTTTATGTGTTCGCTTGGGGGCGGTTGAGAGTTATGCCATTTACAGAGTCACAGATAATACAATCACAAACATGACAAAGGTGCATGTGATAGTAATAAATGGTATCTTGGGCCGCCGTTAATGATGTCTTATGTGTAACTGAGTCACATCCAAAGGATATAGAGGCTCTGGTAGTGAACAAGTGGAAATGCAGAGCCTATGTCACAATAAGCATCATTTATTAATTTATTAATGTTTAACGACCATTACATCAACATACCAGTAGTCTATGTCAAAATACTCTTGTTAAGGTATATACCTGTCACCTTAGTGGCTGTACTTCCAACGGTGGTCGGTGGTGAAGACTTGTCTACATTATACAAAATTGTAAATATATTCTAAGAACAATGATTTTAAAAATGTGACACACCATACGCAGTTTTCAAGAAACACATTATTAGATTTAAACCATTTGATATTTGTTTTCTGATGCATTATTCAAGTCTGTTGGAATAAACATGTTATCCTGATCGTCAAATATTGGTTTAAAATGAAAAATAAGAGGCAATGAATGATATCTGAGCCAGATTAAACTCATACTTGCTAAATCTTAACAATCTTATTGCAATAAATTAAGCAAGTTATAGTGTGACAGCGGGTAAATTATAAAACTATTATACTTGTTCCCATGACACACCACACACGTATACACACACACACACACACATACATATATATATATATATATATATGTATGTATGTATGTATGTATGTATGTATGTATATATATATAAAATTTTCTTATTTTCTGTTCCATTTCAGAAGCAGTTTCAATCTTACCTTCAACACATACAAAGGCGTAAGTATCAGTACAATTGGAGTACATCGGCCCACTGTGAGAATTTACATCGTATGCCACGCACTGCCCTGTCGAAATGTTTACGCGCAGTTTTTCTGGAACCAATTGCACAAACAGAAAATTGTTTAAGACGTAAGATTCACGAAAATACAGTAATGTCGCCAATGACCTAAGGTAACTGGCAGAATAAAATATACATTAGAAAAGTACGTAACTTCAAGAGGTTTAAGCATATATTGCAAGCCTAAAACCTGTGCTTAACGATTATTGCACAAACACGCCAAAAAGAGGGAAAATCCAAACATTTCAATTATCCGGACAAGGTGGCTTCTTAACCAGTTGAACAATAATTGTGTCTTTGTACTACTTCACGGTAACAAGGTTCATAGGAATGGGAGTTAGAATCCTTTACGAGTCCAAATGAGACCGAGTCAGTAGTACCTGATTCATGTCAAGGTAGCCTATTGAATGTGGATGTGTTCTCTTTATATATATATATATATATATATATATATATATATATATATATATATATATATATATATATATATATATATATATATATATATATATGAGCTATTTGAGCAAAGACACAAATGCAGACGGCATGTTCGATGTGGGGAGTTTGGAGCTGTAATTACATATGTTAGTAAAGGTGGATGATACCTCTTCTCTCTCTGCTTGTTCTAATCGGTCGTGTCATGAGAAATTACATCTGAGTGATCAAAATGAAAATTTATGAAGACTTCAGTCTAACCAGATTGTCTTCTATGATCTTTTACGCATTCTGGTATATAGCCGTCATGATAAAAATGACATTGTGCGCGAATGTAGACACTAGGATTGTTCATTTAATCTACAGTTTAATAACGTTATGCATCACAAACACACTCTACTTTCGAGTTAAACAGAGTGAAGCTACATTTGTTTAGCTTGCGTCCTGGAAAATTTGACAAAGGCGAAAGAACGAAGGAAAACAGGCTCTGTGCATGTAACATAATAATTATATTCTGCAATATGATGTTAATTATGACGATGACTTTTTTGCAGCACGGAGCTGTATTCGATCGGTTCTTCAAATAGATTATGGATCTCATAGGTGAGGGACCAAGTAGTAAAAACCTATGAAAGCTAATGAAACACAAGTCATACATCTGATTGAACGTTCGTACACAGATTTTGACTGAAATATTCACCAGAGATCCCATATGCTATATTTCGTAGTATACCATTGCAAATTGCTGCCAAAATACAACACCAAAATATCCTGATTTCTTGATATTGCAGACAAGTCGGAATATGCAATCTATGCCCACAATTCTAAATGCTTCAATTGTTATCTCGGGATCTGAACCTACCTAGTAGTTTTCTATTGGTCAGAAGGATAAGAATTTATTAAGCAAGATAACACAATAATATGATTCCATACCGGACACAATCCAAATGCTTTCAAGTCCATGCTTTTTCAATTCTTCTCTTGTATTCGTGATGTCGCTTTGCTTGAGAATGGCCTGGTTTTTCGAATTACACGTGTCTTGAGCATAGGAAAAGTTTACTTTTGTGATGTAAATAAAGTATTTTCGCAGAAATATTTCGAAGGGTTCTTTGGGCTCTGGAATTTGAAGCGAAGATTTTTAATTGTGTTGTTCTTGTTATGGTGGTTATGGCTAATTTTTCATCAACTGAATACAAACTATCAAGGCACAACCTTCGATTACTGATTATAATTGCAACAACAACAGCAACAGCAACAACAATAACAAATGAATAATAATAAGTACTATTTGCCTATGTTTGATGGCATTTCTATAGAAGCTGCTAGATTTACTTGACCTTATAGGATGTCTGGCTATTTAAAAAAAAAATCCTCCCTTACTTGCTTACTTTAAAACTTATTTACTCACGCATTTTTTTAAAATTTTGATTTGATGCTATCACCATATCAATATATATGATAAATACGAAAACCCCTCTTACCACTAATGCATACATAGCCATATCTGTCATCACATGCTGTCAAAGAAGTTGTTGTGTTGTTTAACATGTAGCTGCACTGCGTTCCTGAAAAACGTAAGCATGGTAGCGTTAGGACAACCATCCAAGAGGCTCACCGTAAATTACAAGGAAAAGTGATGATCATCTGACACAATTAAGAAGCTACAAAATATTGACACAGTCTTTGTCGTAATAAAACAAAAGAATGTAGTTTGGCAAGATTAAAATTTTTGACAAGTAAGAGTAACATACTGACTTGTTTTCAGCAGGGAAAAACATAAGAACGTTCTCTTGTATAATTAATCAAACTGAAAATAACATGGACCTATCAAAACCTGAAAAGGAAAGACCATCGTGTAGAAAATTATTGTCCATTGTATTTGTTTTATGTGTTTGCATTTCCTTGCTCTACGAAACCAACCATTTACAATTGATCAATGTCCCAACACTGATAGGGAAACTTTCTACATGGAAAGACTCCTGCCAAATGTCTTTATCGTTTTGTGTACTCGGTCTTAGATTTTAACAGGATGATATCTTGCCAGATTCTGCAATGGCTATACCGTGCAAGTCTACCTGTAAAGCTGATCTCTTCTCTCATTATCCCAGGACAAATGTTGTATATATTGGCTATACTAGGTGCTTGACATCATCAGTTATGTTCCAAACAGCAAAGATGACCATTCCAATTTCAGGCTCATTACCTGTTCTACTGATCCAAGACTGATTCAATCCAAGTGACACCATCTGAGCAGACACGTAAGGTTTGATATCTCTTTGTTCCACATGCACACTGGAGAGTAATGTTCTCTTTCGGTTCCTACATTTTTGCTCTGCTTCGCTGTGCACAAGTGCTTTATAATTAAATTGGTACATCCTGCCATCTTTTATGGTTTGCTCTGGACCTGTTATCAAAGAGAATTATACTGACAGTCAAATTATATTTCCATGCTAAAAGAATCATACATCAGTGTAGCGTACTTTCACCAAATATTTGTTTAACAATTTTCATGACATTCAATTATGCAAACTTGCAATGAACCAATCACAATGGTTCTTTTATAAATGTTTGCTTTTCTTCTTTACTCTCAGAACAATGCAAAATTAAAAAACTTGAGCTGTACTGTGTATCTGTATCGTTATTAAGCCCTTCTCACCAGCAACCCCCTCTCACAAAATGCCAGCAAGTAGAAAGTACGACATCTTCATAACAGAATTCCCCCGAGAGCCCTCCTGTTACACTGTCTGTAATTTCTAGAATAGTGGGTTTGTGTTGGAAGACATTGAACTGTTATATAATAGAGAGATTTAGAAATTCCCCGACCTCTACCTATATCACTTTGCAGGGTCACCCTCGTGTTTTCCCTTGACTTTATATCGCAAGCTGTTCGGAGGTGTGCCCTGAAGCGAGAGCATCACGTAAACGTCTCAAATGGGGAAGGGGGGAGGGGGGAGGTACTAAAACATAGAAATCGCTGTTCAAGTCTCACTGAAGAACATACTTCAAAAAAAATTTGAATGTTTTCATCGGAAGGAATATTATACATGCACTATGTAACTCCAGAAAAACGTCAGAGTGAAGTGTACATCTTCTGGATGTGCTTTGTGCTGGTCACAAACAGTGAAGCTAAATGAGTAAAATGAGTTTAAGGGTATATATCAGGTTACGCGTGAGTCTTACAAATGACTTAATAAAAGTATGAAAATACGCTAAAAGTACCATAAACTATATATTTCCTGAAAGCTAACAAATCTCGAAATAAGTTGATAGCATTTTCATTTTGACCAGTTCTTCTGTGTTGACACAACAATCAGGTAAAGTGATCATAAAAAATCACACAATTGTTAAATCTACTTTTTTTATTGTGAGCTTGAGCATGTGCATTTCTGTTGCAAAAGCTAGCAGACATGATTTTCTGCATAAACGTGTCTCACTTTTTTCATTGTTTGCGCTATTGTGGAGATACTCACGTTTAAATTTGAAAAGATGACACTCCATTCTTACATCAAAGATTTTGACATTTGGCTCGCTGTGGAGAGAAAACCACTCAACATAGAAAAAATTGAGACACGTTTTTAAAGACTACATTCTTGTGAACAGTTTGCCACAAACCCCAGGTCTTTATGAGCGAAACTGACGAAGTTGATTTCACAAGAAGTTGAGAAACAAAGGCCAGGAATGATGCCGAGAAAGACGCTTTCAAAGCAAATGCCGACTTCAATAGGACTTACGCTATTCTTTGGGCCTTTGATCGCAATGACACCTTGGTATTCCGTTACGCACTCCTACCTATTGAGTAAATGGACAAGTTTGGAGCATCAAACTTCAAAGAATGCTTTATTTTAGAGGTTTTACATCCAAAAATGTTATAATCGTGCTCATCTGTCACTTTGGATTCCATGTTGGGGTATCTCAAGTTTACCCTTATTGGCCGACAAATGACTGACAGGTGGTTACGGGGCAACCAGGTTCTATGATGTTTGCTGTCTTGCGTGGGGCCCAATATAGGTGTCAGTAAATTGGAACTTCAGTGTCAGTTCTGAAAGTTTCTATCAAGTTCAGAGGATCGTTGCTTACATTTGTGTGATTAGAAAGTGCTATTGCAAAGATGCTGAGAAAGAAAAAACCTAGGGGCAGACCGATGCCCGCGTCAGTTGCAGGTGAACTCAAAGCGTCTGATCTAGGATCAAACTACAATCAGTTCCCTCCAGTGGAGACAACCCTGCAACCCAACGTGAGCCTCACGGAGACCCCGGGCGAGTCTGGCATTGCATGGTCAGGGTCGAACGAAGTCGCGGCCAAGGTCACGGATACTGATTCGGTGAACACCACAACATCCACAAGCCAACCCGGTCTGGACAAACGATTTTGCAGTGCTAGTGCCCAGAAACTCGGAGACTTTGTGGTCCATGAGGCTAGATCTACAGATTGTTGTGAACAAGGAGATGTGAATGAACAGCCAGAGGGATACCGATTACGGGACTGTTCTCAGTTGCAGGCTTGTGTTGATGCCGTTGCTGTGTGTGCAACTTGTAAAGTTGGAACTCTGAAACTGAGCGAAAAGAACAAGTATTGGCGCAACAAGAGGATGGAAGTCTGAGTTTACATGGATATTTTCAAACGAGAGTTGTACACAAAGCGATAATGGGGTTTGCCTGCCCAGCTGATCGTGGTCTGCTTGTGCGGAGCGTGCGGAGAAGCGCTCACACCTGCTGTATGTAAATGAGGCTCCTGTTGGATTCCTGCAGGGTGGAGCTTAGAAGCTTAGCTAGTCCCCAGCCGAAGCCACAATGAATAGTGAGAACCAGGCTCAATACTTTTGCCAAAATTCACAATTTTCCTTTACACAACCTGAAATCTGATTCCGGCATACAAAACGTAAAGGAAAAGTGCATAACATGTGTGAAAATAGCAAAAATGATGGTTTAACCCATTATAACCTGATATATATCCTTAAGATCCCAGGGGCACATGACACAATTAAATCAATAAGTTTCTTTCACAGGCTGGACCATTGTGGCCTGTCGATTCACGTATTGTAATTCCCTTACAGGAGAGAAACCATGGGCGGCTTTACGTCTGATATGTCTCCCAGTAACATGAAGTAAACACAATTAATTGTAATTATTGCAACTTAAGCTTAATACTTCAGCAAAGTTGAAAGTGCTGATTCTTCTGTAAGATTGAATTGTATAATATTTTTAATCTGAACAGACCCCCATTTATACTCCCCGCTAAATAAGTATTGCATGTGTGAAAGGCAACATGAAGATTTCTCTCTTTCTTCAATATGGGAGTTGCAATATAATTCACGTTTTCAACCTCTCCAAAACTGTCAGCCAGATTAGCTTCAACCTTAGGGGTAATGTACCTTGGATAGGTTTCTGCTGAATGTCTGAAGTGTCAAACACTTAACTTTAATACCTATAACAGAAACTTGTGAAACAATATTTGAATAGCAAAGATAGATAATTTAAGTCTTGTTGTCAAAGATGTAAAATAATATTAAAATTACTTGGCTGACTAAGCAATATAATCATTCACATGAAGCAAAAAAAAATAGTTTTCCTGATTCTATTAAACAATGATAAGACCATTAGTCATCAATCTCTTGTAGCTAATAATGTTAACATATATCTCACGAATATTGGACCCAGCTTGGTATCCCAAATTGCCACTCCAGCCACCTGTTCTTTCCAAAATTACATGAGAGAACCATTACAACACAGTTTTATATTACACCTTTTCAGCAAGGAATGATTGAAAATATTTTAGGCTTCCTTGAACCAAAGTACAGTTCCAGTCATGACAGATTATTAATACTTCTATTTAAGGAAATCCCAGCTGAAATATCTGAGGCCGTAACACTGGCCAAGAACCAGTCTCTCGTGACCATTATTTTTCCATAAACACTAAACAGTTAAACAAGTACCTATTTACAAGCAGGAAGATGCTTCCCTTCTGCCTCTCTTTACCAGACAGCAACATATCAGTCGAGATTCGATCTCCCTCTACCCATCACCCTGAAGGCAAACTACTCATTACTGCATCGGATATTTCATTCCGGCATTAATAAATGAAACACTTGTCAAAATAACCGAAAAGGTGAACACACATGCCTACTCGGGTTTTTCTAGGTATGTGAGATTATTTCGTTAAAGAACATGGACACCTGAACCATTCCAAACTGTTATGTCTGTAACATAGAATTTTTTACCAGCTAAATACATGTATATTGCAAAGCTCCTGTAATTTTGCCTCGGGGCTTGTTTTCAATATAATCAAAAGACAATAGTTTCTTTATAACTATTTGGCAATGACATGCTTTGGGGCAACCCCGCCTCGACGTTGTAATATGAATCAACCATATTTGTTTTCGATAGTTCAACTTCCATTTGTCTTCTTTGACTAATCGTGCTCTTCTCATTGATGTTCCATATTTTCATTCATAAAGGTCCTGTTTAAACCTATGGTAAAAATGCTTTCGTGCTGTCCATTCAACTTGCGCTCAGCGATTTTTTCATTAATAAACTGCTTCACTTACTGACCCCACGTGCAGGCAGTTGCCGCTTATTTCGTTGTCATCACGTGACCGGACGTCCACTTAACATACTATGTTTAGACTATTGGAGAGATCTTAGACTTTAAAAGGAATTTACCCCCACTACGTTTACACATTCATAAACATGTACAAAATCTTGGATGACTGGTTATATTGATCTTTACACATTCGCAAAAAAATGCATCAAATCTCAGTTTGCAAATATATAGCGATGTTTGCTTATCGATGGATGTATATTGTTGATACGAACCTGAAATCGATCATCAATTCATCATAACCTTACTGCTTTAATTTTCTCTCGGATTTTACTCGTCCATGAATTTTTACAGAGGGCCATTAATAGTGGTAACTAAAATAATTTCTTTTTTCCTTAATACATTTTGTTAAAGCCCTTGTTCGACAGTGTTCCAGACAACCACTACTCGTTTAAGTATTTGCTTAATAAGTACATTTTGGAGGACAGAGTTGCAAATCTGGAGAAAACTTTCGGGTTTTTTTAATGTATGTCTATGACAACCGACATGAGAAATCCAGAATATCGTAAGAGTAAGTAAATCCTTTTTGCTATCAGTTCAGTATAAGCCCACACCTTTGACCTGGTATATGTGATGGACCTGATAAGATTTTCAAATATTCCCTTTGCTGTTTATACACCACAGGTGGAATCAAAGCTGTAGAATTCGTTACATCATACTAAAGGTGCAAAACAGGAACGTCGTATGATCAATTTAGTACACGCTAACTGGTTGATATTGGAAGGTAAAATATGTTGTCATGTCAAAATGGGAAGAATTATAGGCTTTCGTGGGTTTGATATAGCAAAATAAAAGTTCAAGACTTTGGCGTTGAGCTTTAGCTGAAAAAAACTGGATGTAAAGTAGGATTACGTCTCACTGCACATTTTAATAAAGTGCAATTTGGTTGAATGTAGCATAAATGTCTGTATATAATTCAGAAAAGCCCCAAAACGCTTTTTCAGAGAAAAAAACTATAAGCAGGAGAAAAGATCAAATTTTCTCAACGAGTAAAAAATTGGATATCACTCAGTGTCTGTAGTGAAGGAGAAAATGAGGTAGTGAATAAGTACCTGACAAAAGATCTACATTTGTGGAAGTAAGTTGAAACTGTGAGACAGGGACATGTTGCCTTGTCAGGATCCGGACAAGTGAATTTGTCAAATGATTGAAACTGAATATTCTCAGCAATATCAATATGATACTTTATCAACTGCACTACACCAAACACAAAAAGTCTCTCTCTCTTCAACAATATTGTTTACATAGATTATAAAAAACAAGGGCCCTGATACTGAACCTTGTGGGACGGCTGCAGTGATGTACCCCCAAAACGAGGTCTGACCTTCAATGATCATCCTTTGTTAGCGCGCATTGAGTAAATTTTCAAACCACAGAAGCAAGGGACCTCGAATTTCGGTGTTCTTTAATTTCAGTATCAGACGCGGATGATGCACCCTATTGAACGCCTTGATGATATCGCAAAATACCACCTGAACCTCTTTCTGAATATAAATTTCCGGAATCTTGTCAACAGCTTTCGCAAACTCATGACAAAGATAAACTAGCTGATTTACTGTGCCACGGCGCGGCAAAAAACTGACTGTTTTTCAGATTGTACATAATTGTCTCCTAAAATGTTAGAAACATGTTTGAAAACTTCTCGCCCAGACATTAGCTACACAACTTAACAAAGAGATTGATCTGTAATTGTTACATAAGTCGGGAGCACTATTTTTTTTTTTAATTGGGTTTACATTGTGCTTCTTTCCCATTCTGATGGGAATTTGCATTTCTGAAGAGAATAGTGCAATAATTTTGTAAGAGAGGGAGCGATTCCGGGTGCTACCTCCTTTAACAGTCTGGGACCCAAAACATCTTCAGGGTGCACGGTTGGCTGAGTGGTAAGACACTCGCCTTTCACCTCTGCGACCTGGGTTCGATTCACGTCCTGGGAAACGTGGAGAAAGTTCACACCACTTTAATCATGCACGGTGGTTTTCGCCGAGTTCTTCGGTCTTCTCCACCACAGACAAGGTAGGAAGTATGCCCCAACATCTGTGCCATGACGAGTGACTCGAGAAGTCCAAACTTGACATTATTTAGGTCATAAGACGGACGGTAAGCCGCAATTTGCTGATAAAGTGTATCGCGTGTTCAATGAATGGACTTTCCGCACGACCAAATGTATAACTCCAGCCAATATCGAATGTTTTTCCTGCAGACACAAAGAGAAAGTTCTCAAGTTGGAAAAAGCAAACAGAACATTAATAAAAAAGTCAAGTGAAAGCAAACACCTCCACATGTCCTGTTGTGTTGCCAAATTTCACCGGAAAATGTTAAAAAAGAAAGGAGAAAACGCATTACTAAGGAAGCAACTGGTCGATTACCCCACGCCGCCCATGCAGTATTTGTCTAACCTAGGACATTGGGGTTTGAAACAACGAAAGAACTCCACAGGAAAAAAAAAACAACGATAGAATAAAACAGACTGAATCGTATATTAGTCTAAAATATTAAAACAAACACGACCTTTTAATATCGAGACTATGCTTTGAAAAAGAAAACTTATGGAAAAACAAAACAAAAACAAAAAACAAATACGCGATGCCATTATCTGAATTAGTCAGCATCCTAAGATGTCACGTGGCAGGTATCTTTGGCAATTGATGATGAATAACTGTGCATATAAGGAAAACAGTGTGGTATTGTATGGAAAAGGAAAGGAAAAAGTACACGTAGTTTATAATACGGTCAACAAAATGTTTATGTAAAAATATAGATTGAAGTAAAATGCAAACACTGCATAAAATGAGCTTACTTGATGGTACACATAGTTTGGAAAAAGTAACATATATATTATAACTATACTCCCATATGAGAACACTGTTTTTGCAATTTACATGAACTTTAAAAGATTTTCTCTCATTTACACAACATGAAAAGACAGAGAATTATCTGTGATTACTTTACACTGTCTTGAAATAAAACATGGCAGATGGTCATTTCGTTGTTACTAGCATAAAAGGAACTTGGAACTCGAAACAAAACGGAACAAAATACAGGATGAAGAAGACTTGAGTTGTATACTAGCCTTGAATATAAAAATAAACATGTATTCTGCAAACGTTTCAAGAATAAACAAATAAGTATGATAAGATAACACTATTTAGTTTTCCATTAGATTGAATGTAAGTTGGGAAAAGGAAATATAACATATGGGCAATAAATGCGTAACAAAATAAGTATTCGTGTGTAGATGTACAGATAAAAACAAAATATATATATATATATATATATATGTTACCTTTTCAATCTGTGTGTACTGTCAAATGAACCCCCTTCATGATGTGATTTCATATATATATATATATATATATATATATATATATATATATATATATATATATATATATATATATATATATATATATATATCAGAACGCCACGCTTGACCAGCACGCACCATCACACCTAACCATCTCCTGTGAGGTATAGAATAGAAGTTTTATTTATGTGCGAACCATGTTTCTTTATGTATGGTTATGTGGTGTTTGGTTTCCAATAAAATATTATCAGGACAGACAGCGAACACAACCTGTCTGAACATTGGTTTTAACATATATTATTTATAAAAAAATCGATTAGAAAACACTAGGGCCCTATGTTTTTTCGTATCCCTGTAAATTTAAATATATGTAACAAATTCAATATGAGTATTAATGCAGCAGGTATGTACAAAAAAGGGAGAGCATAACATTGACAGCACAATGTCAAATGCAGCTGTAGGCGCTATTGATAGAAGTCCTAGGTCTGAACATTAGTTTTGATTATACTGTTTAGTCAATCTCTTGGTCAAGGACAACACCCACTGGACATATTGGGAGCAGCACACAAACAAACGCTGGAGATTTCGAACATCAAACTGAATTTTCATCATTATATCAAATTTTATTTATGAAACTGAGCTGGACACAAAAAAGAAGCGATAAAAGAAAACAACAACTGTAACAGCACTTCACCTTAAGCTTGTTCCCATGATAATTTTCGTTGTGACAATATACAAATTCTTCTCGTTCCAACTACAATTCTCAACATTCTACACACGCACCCATATGCACACACTATCGCACAGCAGTATACCAATTTGTTTTATACATTCATTTGTTAGGATTTGTTGGTTCTCAGAGACCCATATATAAATTGTTGTCAGGATGAGCATGCATCCCCTGATCTGAAGCTTGGTAAGTTGACACTCGGTCCACTGCCATGTACCTGGGCGCCGTCGATGAACACCTGTTGCTTGCAGGTTGACTCTTTACCTACGTAAGATTACTTCTTTACCTGCGTAAGATCACTGTCCACGAAAGCCTGTACAAAGTTAACAAAAAATACATGCAAAATGTTCCGAATATATCATTTTCTTGTTTGGCTGTCTCTGTATCCCTATAGGCCCATACATTTATCTGTCTATTCCGCGGGAACTGAAGTTCCAGTGCAGAAATGATACGATGCAAGGATCTGTAGAAGATGTCAGCTATACTATCATAGGTACTGTTGTAAATTGATCTTGAATACAAACACAAGGCCCATTTACCCTTAATCCTTCAAAATTTAGCACAATGTGAGCAGCCAAGTAGTCCCTGGAGCATTATACATGTTTCCCAAGGACAAAGCGTCACTCAACAACAGGTGAAAGCATTCCAATGTAACGTGTACAGATATACGCAGATTATTTTCCGGTATTTAAGGGCAAGTATACCTTAGTTTATTCTCTAGTCTTGTGAACCTGATAATAATGATGATGATGATGGTGATAATAATAATAATAATAATAATAATGATAATGATAATGATAATGATAATGATAATGATAATGATAATGATAATGATAATGATAATGATAATGATAATGATAATGATAATGATAATAATAATAATAATAATAATAATAATAATAATAATAATAATAATAATAATAATAATAATAATAATAATAATTTATTCCAGGATTTACCCCTTTACATCGGGGGCACCAAAGGCAAGACAGAACCCAAGAACACATGCAACAAAATAAAGACAAATCAGGGACTAAAAACTCTTGTACAACTGTAAACCTCTGACTTGAACTAAAGGCTTGCAGTCAGTCACCTGCGCGGGAGGAATAGAATAATGTCAGGCAGATGTCTCCTGTACTGCCATGAGTCCACTAAAAACACTTTACATGTTATGTCAAACAGATCTCTTAAACAAATGCGCAAAGATCGGTGTGTATACACAGTTATTCTTCATCCATTAACCAAAATACCTGCAACGTGATATATTAGGCTGCTGACTAACACAGTTAATGTCATCGCATATTTGCTTTTTTTCTATTTTTTTAATTATTATAAATATTATTTATTTTTTTGTTTTCAAAGTATAGTCTCAGTATGAAAAAAAGTCCTGTTTGTTTCATTATTTTAGGCTTAAATGCGACTCAGTTTGTTTCCTTCTGTGTTTGTCCTTTTTCTGTAGAATTTTGTTGTTGTCTCAAATCCCAATGTCCTAGTTTAGACAAATACAGCATGTGCGGCGTGGGGTAGACGACCAGTTGCTTTTTTCAGTAAAGCGTTTGCTTTTTTTAACATTTTCAGGTGAAATTTGTCAATACAACAGAAGATGTGATGGTATTCTCTTTCACTTAACTTTCTTATTAATGCTCTGTTTTCTTTTTCCAACTTGAGAACTTTCTCTCTCTGTGCACAGGAAAAACATGCGATTTTGTCTGAAATGATATACTTGGCCGTGCAGAAAGTCCATTCATTGTACACGCGAGACACTTTCTCAACAAATCGCGGCTTACCTTCCGTCTTATGACCTAAATAATGTCTGCTGTGTACACGCCCACCACGTCTAATTTCCCTTTGTGAAAGATTTTACCTTCAAATAAGAGGTTCACAACTTTGGCCAATCGTACGCCTAAATGGCGTACAGTCCGGACCAGATAGGGCCAAAGATCCAACTGACGGCATTTTTCCTCCACTGTTTCTTCCAAAGGTTGTTGGTCGAAAAAAGAGCACCGTCGTTCTTAAGTTCGCAGAACGTATGCACGTTTTTCTTCGTGTGAATGGTATTTACATATTGTCTAGTATCTTTTTGTTTTTGTGTATTGACAGACAAATTGCCGTGTATCGTGTGAAATGGTGTAGTCGTAAAAAGTCATTCATTCACTACGTCGTCATTTATAGGTTGTGTGTACGTGAGTCTTCTCTTATTTCAATGACCATAATAAACTTGTACTGATCAACACCACAGTCGGAGTCGCAATTTTCGATTCAAGGTTTCTGCTTCTCCCCCAGTTTTTAAAATGTCTTTTATCGACAAATTTCGGAATTCGGATTTCTTTATTGTGCGTTCTTCGTCATTCCAAATATATTTCCACCGGTACGAGTTACTATCTGACTGGTTGTACCAATGTTCAATGTATGCACCATGTCCATTCTGTCAGATGGCATCAAGGCATACATAGCTCCGTGTGGGCATGTGATCCGCGTTACGGCAATATAAACAGCACAGTCGCTTTGTGTCACTTCACTGTAAATGTGTTCGTGATGGTCTTGAGTCAAAATACCGCTTTAGTACAGGTAGACATGTCACTACCTGATGACCTCCCAGGGTAAGTTTCATTAAATACAGTTAGTTTTTAAGTAAGGCTTCTCTTTCTTGATCTTTATTTTCCATTTTTTATATTTTGCCACTAATGTCTTGCTTTAGAGTCATCTTGGAATGTGTGTTTTTAATAATATACATAGTTTCGACATGTAAAATGACGTATTTCCAGTGCTATGACTTCCATAGATCTTTACATTTTTCACCCGTTGTGATATGTTCAGCGCTATAACTCCCATCCCTCTGCGCATGTTCTGTATTATGAATTCTCGCTAGTATTTCCGATGCAATAACTTCCACCAAACTGCGCATGCTCTAGTATGTAAATGAGGCGACTTCATGCTATTTCCGGTGCTATAAATATCCCAGCAAGCTGCGGAAGCTCTAATTCAGGACTTTCCCCCACAGGTGGAGACCTGTGCCCAGTGATTTTCTCACCACCAATGCCTAGAGAAAGCCCCTTTGCTGGGGTAAGACTACTTGATTGTGTAGTTTTAACATAGGCACTTGATACAGTGCAAGGTTTACATGGTAAAATAACACGAATATGTCAGTTGAACAAGTTTACGTGTAGAAGAAAAATGGCCACCATACTATTTAATGAAACTTTTCATAAAATGTTGAACTGATAACAATAGGTTAAGACTATTTTAGGGCAGTAAAGCTTGCCTAATCAAAGAAATGACTCCCTTCAGGCATTACTGAAACAATGGCATTTCACCCTTTAAACACCAGCCTTGTATGAATGATTATATCCCTCAGAGCCATATGCGGTGGCATCATGAGCACAAGCTGCCAAAATGCACTCAGTTTATAGGTTTCACAAACTACTCAGATGCTGCCAAAATGTACTCAGTTTATAGGTTTCACAAGCTACTGAGATGCTGCCAAAATGTACTCAGTTTATAGGTTTCACAAACTACTCAGGTGATTAACCCCAGAGGTGTCAGAAACCGATTGACAACTATGCATGTGTGGGGGTCAGTACACAAATACTGTATGAGGGTCTCGTGAATTTTGCCTGTAAAAGGTTCAAAAATCTTTAAATTAAGAATGCCTGGTATATTACCGATATTGACATGCATACTAATCAAAAAGTGTTACAATTTATGTTAATGTTGCTGTAATTGACCTCAGATTCACGTTGAAGAGTGGTACTTTTAACATGCATTACCGTATGCCCACAAGTGTCCACCCCCGTGATGGGCTCTCCAGGCAGGTAGAGGTGAGAAAATTCTATACTTTGCTGGTTCTGTGAAAGGAATCGAATATGCAAACGAGGTGACCTCCTACTTTTCGTGCAATTAAATCTCCCACCAAAGTGCGCAAGCTCTTATTATGTCAAGGAGGCGACCTGATTTCCGGTGCTATGGCCTTAATTACAATAGTCGTACGTGACTTTGGTAAAGATGTTGCTGTACAAAACGACCACGTAAAAAATGATTCTGTTGAAGCTTGGCATGTAGGAGGAAGTCTACAGATGACTCTTCCTGCAGATTTAGCCTATCTATTTGCATTCATTAAGTTTGCAGAAAGACAATGAAACATACGCTCCATGCTCTCTCACAGTCATGGTGTGTGTCTTGACTGTGCCCCTGTAAGCCGACCCTGTCACCCCCTCCATGTTTTACGCGGCAACTGCGGCGTGGCCATGTAGATCGATGCCATGACTGCCGCTGCGCCCTGCTGAAGAGCATCTGCTGCCCCCAATCGACATAAAACTTGAAAAATTTGTGTTACAAAGGCGAAAATACTGTACATACACGTAGCAATGAATGTGTGACTAGTTTTTCCAGTTCGAACGAATGGGGGGTGTGTGCTTTGGCTGCCCGCCTACATGTCCCACTAATGTCTATTTCCATCGGGGGGGGGGGTTACTTCCATGTAGGATTGGACTGGGTGTGTGCCGCAGGAAAGGCCCTGTTTTCATTACTCCCAGGATTAGAAAAGGCCTTCAAAATGTACACACCTGGATTAGAATAGGGGTAACAATTAGGATGCACCAATGCAGCACTCCTTTCAACACATTACAGGATTAAGAAAGGGTACCCTTTTACATCTGCTGTAGGGTTAAGATAGGGTATTGCACAAAAATTTCCGTGGCACACACCCACCGTAATGTTGGGTATGTGCCCCCCCCCCCCCCGCCGATTTCCATTCCCTGTCTTCTCTCCCGGTGGTGGCTTGCTTTCCGGTGTGAGTAATGTCAGAGCTCCCATCGCCCCGTTTTGAGAAGTGATCCTTGAACAACATTGCCATGTGAATATGGATCATCGTTATATTTGTAAAATGTGCAAGGATTTGAACCATATTTTTCTCGTATTGGGTGATTAATATTAATTTATTTCTGAAGCTACCCCTTTACAACGGGGGCACCGTAGGCAGGGCAGGACCTACGGTGCGTCAGTACATGAAAGAATACATAAAAGCTACGCACATTGTCAACTATACACAAGACTGATTTACACACATTATGTATAGTAATTGAAAGGCAGGTTTACTTCAGGGTGGTTAGTTCTTGCCTGAATTGCCATGCTTCTAATAGAAACTGTTTACAAATGGTGTCAAACAATTCCACAGTTTCTCTTCCGTAAGATTTGGTGTGTGTGCCCTGAAACATACACAATTTGGTTAAAAGTGAAGAACTTATGAATTTCCACCAAACAGATTCTTTTTTAATTTCCTTGAGTCTTTTTTAACTCTCATAAAGTTAATTGTTGAACCTTTGAATAAGAAATATATAAGCGTTTTGTTATGATGGCCACAAAGGTCACACTTACTGTCTGATTTTCCCCATCTACATACGTTTTCATTAATTCCTAAACATCCCACTCTTGCCAAAAATTTAAGTCTGGCACCGTAAAAATTGCTTGTGTCAAACAAATATTTTTCACCAAATGTACAGTCTTGAAATGCACGGTACCATTTGAGTTTTTTCATCGATATCTTGAAAAAAAAAATCAATTTTATAACTTGAAAGTTGACGCTTCAAAAAAGCTGGATCTATTCTGAATTAGTACTGAACATGGCCCTTCCAATTCCAGCATTTATCAGGATTTTATTCACTTGTAGGAAATATGGCCAGGGATATGTGGAATTCTCAAGGTAACCATTTGCCATATCATCAAATATTTATTTACATAATCTAGTATCAGGCACATCACACTGCATGCGGTGATAATACTTCACAGGAAATTTGTCCAGTGATAATTCAAGAGGCAACCAACCCAACTCTCCCAGAGCGGCAGTAACGGCTGGAGAAGATTTAACTTGCATAATAGCTTTAGCCATAGAGTATTGGATTGATTTTAGACTTGATTTACTTTTCATACTATCATTAAGCCAAACTGACCATCCGTGGGTAATAGAATAGAGAACAACATTGTTCCAAATACTATCGCCAAAAATGACACGATTAACATTTTCATGAGCCGAAAGTATACTGCTATGATAACTTCGCAACCGTGTTGCTTTAAGATTTAAATAGGTTTTGACATGGGCTGAATCTGAGAGAAATTAGGAGAACATAATCCTCAGGTATTTGTATACTGTACATTCCGTTATTGCAAGGTTTCCCAATATCCAATTTTTTTGCAGCTGTTACAGCGTTTACCAATGACTATCACTTTTGACTGATTATCATCAAATTTTATTCCCCATTTCAAACAAAAAGCATATGCAACGTCAGGCATTCTAGTTAGGTTATATTCACTGTCACTGAGCAAAGCTATGTCGTCAGCATAAGGTAAACACGGAATTCTTATGTCTCTATGGACAATACCAAGTCCTTGGCTCACGAGCATATCCTCGAGACCGACATAACCAAAGAAAAAAGAGAAGGGGACATGATACATCCTTGCTTAACTCCATGTGAAACTTCAAACCAGGTACTTTAAAACGGACCGAAATTGACCCTGTTTTGCACTTTGCTATAGAGGCCTATGATCAGGCGCCATGCCCTGCCTTGCATACCTTTTTCCCATAATTTTATAAATAGCCTATCCCTGTCAACCGTGTCAAAGACCTTTGGAATATCCAAAAATTGATAATAATGATTTCAATTTCTTGTAGTGTTTATGGCACAAATTTTCAGTTATTACGGACGCATCATTGACATACCTCGGTCCATGGCGCCCGATGTCTATTATTGTGAAATTCATTATCACATTATATAGATGATGAAATCACTCTATTAAGGCCACCAAAGTAATTGAAAAATGTGGTTCTGAGAGAGGACAGCCGAACAAAACCGGACTGGAAATTGGTGGTCTTTAATAACGGTCTTTTGTTCTTAATTGAAGATTCTATCTATCTATCTATCTATCTATCTATCTATCTATCTATCTATCTATCTATCTATCTATCTATCTATCTATCTATCTGTCTGTCTGTCTGTCTGTATGTCTGTCTGTATGTCTGTCTGTCTGTCTGTCTGTTTGTCTGTCTGTCTATCTAATGCACATTTGATAGCTCTTCCTATAATCGATGAAATTAATCTAAGGCGCTTTAAAGGTATCCGAATGAAAATGATTTCCTTACAGGATACAGGCATAATAGCATCTTAAAAACACTTTTCAAGTCATAAGGAATTAAAACCGATGTGTTCATCAGTCTGTAGAGTTCATCCATGAAAATGAGTTCATAAAGATGACTTTTATGGGCACAATTATGTTGGGTATAATTGTTGTTTAATTTTGCCCGTGGGCGGCGGCGTGCCGTGGGTAGGGTGACGTTAATTGGTAAAAAGAAAAGCGCGAAATGAGGACCAATGAGAAAGAGAGAAGCAGAGAGGGTTAAGCAGTATGATTTAGTTTGAATTCTAGCAGCAGAGGTGTAAGTAACCCATCCTTTTTTGTTATGTAATATTTGTGTGTATTATAGATACAAGTGTATACTGTGTGCTGCAATGGACTCTGCGGAGTCGGTAGTGCCAGTTTCATTGAGTATTTCACAAGGGGGAATTGTTCATTGCCCTCTATTGGAAATGGTACATGGAATGTGTTGAGCGGCGGCTGCAAAATTGCAAGGCAATACCTCAATAAAATTATTGTCCCATATACAAGTCAGAATGTCTCTGTTGTATGAGTAGTTAAGGAATGAAAGTCTGTTTTAAAATATACAAAATAGACAATACCTGGAATCCGTTCCACCAAGTATTTGCAATTGAATTATAAAACCGTTTTTACAAATTTTATGTGTTTTTATATGTGTGTGTGTGTTTGTTTTACTTTGTTTTGTTTTTGTAGTTTTTTGTGTGTTTTAGCCCTGTTTGTAACATAAGTCATTTTTCAGACTGCGAGGGCATGCGCATGCTCCTTGCGGGACACTTCGGAATAATTAAAACAGATCTAAGAAAGTTTGCTTTTTCTCGTGCGTTATCTTGAGGGATTTGTCAATGGTCCTGTATGAAAATTAAAAAAAAAATTCCAGTTGAATGATCAATTTCTTCAAATTCAGGATTATTTTTGTCTGCATTGAAACATGACGACCACTTAGTTTGCATCTTTTCTGGGTTAGCACCTCGTGTGCCAAAATAAACTGGAGACCTGCGGCAGAATAAGAAACATAGTGATAAAACGGGTATGTTCATGATTTTATGACGGTATTCAATTACCTCTTTCAGTACCCCACCTAAGACTGAGTCAACAGCTTTCCCTGGCCTTTTAAATTCCATGTACCTACAAACATGCTGGAATACACTTGAATGAAAGGTCGCTTCGCGAAGAACACGAATCTAGCACCCTTATTAAACTTCAGAACAGGTCGTTAAAGGTAGCTCAACTTAAGTTGCAGGTGGTACTGAAAGAGTTAAAGACCTGTCCGCCCCAGCTCGACTTAAGTTCCAGGTGGTACTGAAAGAGTTAAGGACCTGTCCGCCCCAGCTCAACTTAAGTTGCAGGTGGTACTGAAAAAGTTAAGGACCTGTCCGCCCCAGCTCAACTTAAGTTGCAGGTGGTACTGAAAGAGTTAAACTCGACTTTCAATAGCTTGTTATTTTACTTATATGAATGACTCATTTGCCATGCATATAGACTTCAAAAAACACAGATGTGCACAAAGTCAAAGTTAATGTTGGAAAGTAAAGTCATGTCTTGAAAAAAATAATGTACTTAGACAACAGTATCCACTTTACAAGCTACACCCACAGTTCGAAGCTCAATATTTTGGCAGTCCTAATAAAGTACTTTTGAGCAAGTAAAATGTATTTATTGCTATTCTCTCATTTGTAAGCAATCTTGTCATTAGCATTCAGAGCATCAAAGTCCTCATAATTTTCACTTTAGTCTAGCAAACAGAGCTTGTCTCGTTATCGTGCTTTCTACAGTTTAGGAAGAAATGTTCAACTCAATACAAACATTACCAGCATTTCCTTTCATCAGGGTGACTGGTCTAGTGTGATGACCTCTTTTGAGTTTAGTCTAAATCTGTAGCTTCCATGCATGTACCCCCTGGGGATCATAGAGAATTCGTACCTGAATAACCAATAGGATCGTAGCTTGAACCGGTTTTCAGCGCTGCAAGTTGGGCAATTTTTTCACACACATGCTGACAGATTGACTTATGTTTGAGATTTCGAGAAACACCTTTTCACGTGTGACATTTTGATTTCCCCAAAGTGTTTGCGTCCAACATGGTGTCTGCGCACAGACAGCACGATCGTCCGCATACAGTGAAAAATGGAAAAAGTGCATCGTGTCGTATACAGCCCTCGTCTTAGAAATGACCAATGTCATAATATCATATATAGGTATTCAATGAAGAGCTTGGGACTAATATCCAGCCATGTTAATTTTTAAATGGCTAACGTTGTTTAGACCTATAATACAGAGCATCGCATTTGCAATAATCAAGTCCTACAGTGAAATTTACCAAGCAAATGTACAATGGTTTACCCTTTTTCTGGTGAGGCCGGCTATACCATATGTACACGTACACTTTATCCACATTCCGCGATATATCATGGAAAACCATCTGGAAACTTATCATCCTGAATCCTCTATTCCTGTGTAATAAGGATATGATCGGAATTTTAATTAACTTTTTATAGTACTGAATATATCTATTCCCTACAAAAATCTTAGGATTAATCCATTCCTTCCTGCAATATCTGAAAACACCAAATTTGGTTGTTCCCTGCGACATTTGATCAACTTTTTATAATACTGAATATAGCTATACCCAACACTATTTTAAAAAATCTATATTTGGCTCTTTTGACATTGTAGGAAATAGTGTTGGAAATAACTAAATTGACCGCTCAAAACATGTTCTGTGCATGTGTATGACAGTCGGTAGACAGTGCAGGGAATAGCACATTGGGACATTTCAAAACAACGTACCTTAACCATTGCAGGAATCTGAATTTGGCTCTTTTGACATTGCAGGAGAAAGTATAGGAAATAACTAAACTGACCCTTCAACACATACTGTGCCTTTGGCTCTTTTGACTCTGTAGGGGAAAGTGTAGGAAAGAACTAAATTGACCCATCAAATCATGTTATGTGCATGTGATTGAATGTAGGTAGACAGTGTAAGGAACAGTACATTCGAGCTTTTTAAAACAACAGACACTTCATTGTAGGGAAAAGCGTAGGAAATAACTAAATGAACCCTTCAAAACATGTTATGTGCATGAGATTAAATGTAGGTATACAGTGTAGGCAATAGCACATTTCGGCTTTTCAAAATAACAGACACTTAAATTACCATTGCAGGAATCTTAATTTGGCTGAGTTGACCTTGTAGGGAAAAACGTAGGATATAACAATATGGATCCTTCAAAACATGTTATATGCATGAGATTAAACGTAGGTATAGGGAAGGGCACATTTTGGGCTTTTCAAAACAACAGACACCTACCATTGCAGGAATCTGAATTTGTCATGTTCGACATTGTAGGGTAAAGTGTAGGAAATAACTAAACTGACACTTCAAAAAATGTTATGTGCATGTGATTGAATGATGTTGAATAATATATGTCTTCTGGACTTAAAATGCCATTATTGATATGGCGATACCTTAACCACAAATAAAAAGGGGTTAGAGAATAGACCGGATTCTATACACACCATATGAATTGCCATCCTTATATCATGACATGTATACGCAAAGAACACCTGCCGTGATGATCAGTAATGTTGGACGAGCCGCACCAGTGTGACCCTACTGAAAAGGGGCGGGATAATACCCAAGTGACGCTGTGAATGATAAATTGCGGGGTTTAGGAACCGATTTGTGTCAGGTTGCATTTTTCGACTATTCATATACCCCACTGGGAAGGGAATGGTTGGACGCTTAACTCAATCTATCTTCACTGAAGGATAGGCAACGACCATGCTTCGTCGGGCATGGACTAATCTTATCATTCCTTCGTCAGTTGACTTGACCGACCAACGAGTTCACTCGGTATTTTATACATATTCATGGCACACATTCTCCTCTGGTTTCCTTTCCCAACCTCTTTCTAAAGGGACACATTATCATTCCCAGGTCAAAAAAAAAAAAAAAAAAAAACGTAAAGCAACAGTTAGAAATTTGCAAGAAATTGTAGATGTAAGGAAATGAGGCTATACCTTACATATTCTTGCATGTTCGATATGTATTATTTTGTAAGGAAATACAAGGAAACTTGTAAGATATTGTGACACAATTCAAGAAAATGTCTAAATTTTGTAAGATAAAGGTACAAAACTTGTAAGCAAATGTAAGTGACAATTTTTTCACACTTTTGTAACAATTCTGATATTTGCTCACAAGCTTCGTATATATTTCTGGCAAGATTCAGACATTTCCTTTAGTTGTATCACAATTTCTTACACAATCCTACATGATGCAAGAATATGTAAGGAATAGGCTCATTTCCATACATTACAATTTCTTCCAATTTTCTTACTGTTTTTTCACATTTTTTCGACTTGGGTTAAAATGATAATGTGACTTGTTAGATGAATGGGCATACAACACTGCCGCACATAAAAAGTGTAGCCGACGGGGACGGTGGGTCGTGAGTGGAAACCAAACAAATATAAATTACATTATGCAAGTTCAGGTTCGTAGCCTAACAAATAGTCATGGGCAGACGATATTGACCATAGAAGAAGCTCAATTGCTTGCCGTGAATGCGCATGCCCACATGTCAAACGTTTACGATGCAGTTTGTTGTTGGCATTTCGATTGGTTTTTACCTCAGCTGACTTGTCAGTCAGCTGAGGTTTTTTGAGGGTCCGTCGTCCGTCGTCCGCCCGTCCGTCCGTCCGTCGTCCACAATTCACATTTTCGACTTCTTCTCAAAAACTGTCAGGCAGATTCACTTTAAACTTGGTGGAGATGTGCCTTGGGTGGGTCTCTACCAAGTTTTGTTCAAATGGTCACGGTCCAGTGGATTTTTAATGAATTTTTTTGGGTTTTTTGGTTAAATCTTAAAAAATCTTCTTCTCCGAAACCGCTCATCCAATTGCTTTGATATCACACAGGACACTTCCTGGAACTCCTAGTTCTTAATTTGTTCACCAGGTGGCGCCTCAATTTTTTCCTAATTTTTTATGAATTTTTGTGTGTTATAGCTATTTTCGACTTCATCTCCAGAACCATCACTCAGATTTAACTGAAACATGGTGGATATGTTTCTTGTAGAAGGGCCAAACAAAGTTGTTCACTATGTGGGAATGCTGCGGATTCCTGATTTTTAACGATTTTTTCAATTCTGGTACTTGTCGCTCAATGCAGCTTTCCTATTGATTACTATGGAAGTGAATGGGCATTCTAATGCTAATTCACATTTTCGACTTTTGCTCCAAAACCGTCATCCAGATTAACTTCAAACTTGGTGACAATGTACCTTGGGTGGCTTTCTACTAATTTTGTTCAAATGTTCATGCTCCAGTGATTTTGGATTTTTAATGAATTTTTTTGTTCTTTTTTTGACAAATCTTAAAAAATCTTCTTCTCCGAAACTGCTTACTCAATTGCTTTGTTATCACACAGGAAGACATCTAGGGTCTCTTTGTTGTTAATTTGTACACCAGGTGGCGCTGCAGTTTTTTCTAATTTTTTATGAATTTTTGTGTGTTATAGATATTTTTGACTTCTTCTCCAGAACCGTCACTCAGATTAAGCTTGCACGTGGTGGATATGTTCCTTATGGAAGGGCCAAACAAAGTTGTTCACTATGTGGGAATGCTGCGGATTGCTGATTTTTAATGATTTTTTCAATTCGGCTCCTTTGTGGTAAATGCACCTTTCCTATTGATTACCATGTAAGTGGGCATTCTAATGCTAATTTACATTTTCGACTTCTTCTCCAAAACCATCATCCAGATTTACTTCAAACTTGGTGGCAATGTACCTTGGGTGGGTGTCTACCAAGTTTGTTCCAATGGTCATGTTCCAATGAATTTGGATTTTTTAATGATTTTTTTTCAAAAATCTCTACAAAAGTTTTAATAGGAGAGTTGAACATGGGAATTTCTTGTAATGGTCATAACTTTAATAATATTGATCAGATTTACTTCAAACGTGGTGATGATGTGCCTTGGGTGGATCTCTACCAAGTGTGTTCAAATGGTCACGCTCTATTGATTTTTGTTTTTTTTTTATGATTTTTTTGGTTCTTTTTTGGGGCAAACCTTCAAAACTCTTCTCCTCTGAAACCGCTCACCCAATTACTTTGATATCGTACATAGACACTCCCAGGGACACCTAGTTCCCAATTTGTTCACCAGGTGGCGCTGCAATTTTTTTTAATGAATTTTTTGTATGGTTTTGCTATTTTTCACTTGTTCTCAGAACCATCCCTCAGATTAAGCTGAAATGTGATGGATATGTTGTTGTGGAAGGGTCAAACAGTTGTTTACTAGGTGGCACAGCTTTGGATTCCTGATTTTTAAGGATTTTCAATTCGGGTACTTATCGTTCAATGCAGCTTTCCTATTGATTACTATGCAAGTCGATGGGCATTCTAATGTTAATTCACAGGACAACCGACACGAAGTTTACTGTTTACTTGATAACTTGATATCTGTTTTGAGTTAGCTACACATGTTATTTATTCTGTATGAAGGTCATACTGAGTTAGTACATGAATGAGTTTGACCTCGTTTGCGGGGTCACAGTGCAACATACATGAACTTTACTCTTCATTATTACTTGAGAACTACTTGAACTTTGATCTTGCACATGTAAGTGTTCTTCTATAAAGGTCAGACTTACTCAGAACATGGTGTCCTTGATCCTTTCCCAAGTTCATAGAGCTGCAAGTGTGATGAATGTCAAGATCAGCTGAGGCACGGGCTGTTCACACAGGCCTCTTGTTTGTTCCTACTTTCGGCGGCTCCAAATTGGTGACCTGCTGTTATTTATCAGGCATACACATGAAATGTACTAAAACCGCACCATATGTACATTTTGTTTCGTTATTTAGTACCTTAATGGAGGAATCAACTAGAGTTCAATCTTCCATGCCATGGTAACTTGCAATAAAAAGTCTTTCACCCGGTGTCTTTCCTCCTGAGTCAATGCCCATGCCCATGATTGATGGAGCTTTCATTCTGCGGCCCCAGTTCACCACACTACCAGGACCCGCCAGTAAAATATGCCATATACGGAGTCCCAGCGATCTAGTACCCAACTAATAATAAGGCCTAAGTGATAGGGAGGCGTTCAAAGTATCTTTCCTTCCATTGCTATTACCTGCATATAATTGACCAGTTGTTGAGCTGGGGAGGGATGTCGGTTCTTTCCTTTCATTATCCACCGTATCACCGTCACCCGCCATGATGATTTAATCAAGGCGCGAAATTTTCTGCATCCGCAGCAGGTACTCTATATTGCTTTATTTTTCACGTTTTACTTTTAAAATTGTTGACATTTCTCTGTAGTTTTAGTTTCCCAATTTTGGGCATGATTCCTACTCGAACACTGTTAGAATACAATTTCAGTGTGCTTTTATTTTCATGGTTTTGTGCCATCAGTAAGCTAAACGAAATATAGAATACAGCGAAATTCAAGCAATTTTCAGTATTTGAACCAGCTCATTTTTCTTTGTATTCAATCATTCGATATATTTTTGCCTGCAGAATCTAACATTAACATGCAGTCAGTCAAAAGAGAAAACATCTTTTGTTGTTCAGATGTTTCACGGCACAAACTAAGTCAAATGAAATCGATTAATGATACGAAACAGCGTCTATCACGGTCAAATGACCAAACTTATCATCAAGAGTGTTACACTGAACCTGGCAAGGGATCGTTCAATACACTCAAATTTCATCAAACGTTGTCCACTGAAAAGGTACGTATATTATACTTTACAACAAAATTAGTGTGTATTCATACAGATATTTAAACCTGCTGAAGAGGCAATATTTCTGTTCTGATCCAACCATCGCTACAGGAATTGGGGCCATATCAGCTATATATATATATATATATATATATATATATATATATATATATGTATGTATGGTATACTGCAAAGTGCTTTATTCTCACGTGTTTAAAATTTCGTGGTTTTTGTGTATGTGACATGTTACTGTTGTTTTAGCTCACTTTTTGGAAAATAATTCCGTTAGAAACAATGTTAAAATACTATTTCACTGTGTTTTTATTTTCATGGTTTTTTTGCCATCAGTGAAACTAAGAAAACAGTAAAAGTAAAGCAATTTACAGTAACATATGCTGGCAGAAAATCCTGAACCGCTGGCTTCAGCTGTTCTTCGTTTTTCTAGCCGGCTCGACTGACCTGTGCCCATTTCTGTAATCCTGTATAGTTTAGCCACGTTTGTACTTGTCAAGCCACATTAGGTCGACCAAAGAGGCTAGAAGCTTCTAGCCTCCTTGGATCGACAGAACAGTTTCGCTAAACAATAGAGTGCTCAAGAAGCCGGCTTTTTCGCTTTCAGTTGCATCAGTTGCAGAGAATTATACATCTTACCATGGAGAAGGATGAAGACCATGTTACAATGTGTTCGGGTATATCGTACCCATTTCGAGAATTTCAGGTAAACGATCAATGTCTCTGAATGCGTCTATTTAGCTCTTTATGACAAATATAATGTGAGCACGTTGCGACATAAAATCAGTGAGAATCCTTTCTTAACTTGACAGTCAAATCTGTACTTTCCATAAACAGGTACGCCTACTAATTCTTTTTTAATTGGATAAAGCGCACTATATTCACACTTTTATAAGTGTCACCACAACAGAGTAAAAAAAGTCGTGTGTTCACAGCCAAGAGACCAGTCGACACCCAAATTAACAACAGTCGCAATTTCAAACAAAAGAAGAAGTTTGAGATATCGCGTGTAGACATGGTACTTTCGTCATCAGTTTTTTATCTGAGGTTAGAGGTTTCATATTTGACACCAAAATGTCGTTCAAAGAGGTAAACTGGGTACCCTAGGAATTCGTGACTCCAATTTACGGACATTAAAATCCATTCAAGGAAACCTTTATTCTTGCCTTATTTGCAGGCTGAAGACAAGGAAGAATTCATGATGATTACGGTCAAGGTCCTGAAGAACGCTGGTAAGAATATTTTGAGTTCAGACCTGTCAATCGCAAGAGTGGCAGGGAGATAAACCTTGAGGTTAGTCTTGCGCTCTGACAAATATATATTTTTTACGGGTTGGCACCAGAAGATGCTTCACGCGTGTATTTGAATGTTTTTGGTGTCACTGAATCTCTCTTAGTCTCATCCTATATTTGTGGGGTTGAGAATAGTTCAGTTGAAATGTAATTTGGGCTAAATTAGATCTATAAATAGAAGGTGTCAGCCTATGGTAATTAAAACACTTAATGAATTGTGTTTTATAATTTCACAGAAAAATACCAAAAGGGCAAGAGGACACGATTGTAAAAAATGTAAAAAAGGTGGGATCCAGGATTGAACGCTTTTTTAATCATAACGTGTACATGAATTTTTTACACATTTTTGGTTAACTATAATGAACATTTTTCAGTTACACGTTAATAGGTGCATTTTCAAATCGACCACAGTGTCCGTGCATGTGCGTCTGTTTGCCTACATGCATGACACCAAACTACATGTACATGTATACGTATATAGTATGTATGTATGTATGTGTTCATATGCTTATGTATATGTGTGTATTCATGTGTGTTTATAAACTGTATGGACCTATGTATGCACGTATATTGTGTACTTGAATATATATATATATATATATATATATATATATATATATATATATATATATATATATATATATATGAATATGTGTGTGTGTGTGTGTGTGTGTGTGTGTGTGTGTGAACTTTGAACTTTGGACTTAATTGACTACACCGATATCTACAATGGTAATCTGTCACATACATACAAACAACAACAAGAACAATAACAACATTGAAAAAGAAATACAATGGGATACACATTACACATACACAAATGCAACAAACAATTATATATTATCAAGCAATTAAGCGAGTAGGAAAAAATAGATAGAGGTAATTTGATGTCATAGATATCCGTTGATGTCTGTACATTCTTTTAGGTAAGAGGCAAACTTTGAAATCAATTCTGTATCGTTTAAACTCATTATGAATATAAATAAGTGTTCATCGTCACAGCTATCCAAGTTAAAAATCTGTTTTATTTCGCTCAAAAATTTGTTTCTGGGAGTTGTAAATTTAGAACATTTTAAGACATAGTGTTTTTTTTTTCATTTTCGATTTCTTTGCAAATATCACAAACTCTGAGATCAACAGGAATTTTGTTTGGTCTTTTGTGGCGTCCAGTTTCAATACTTAAATTATGTGCACTTATGCGAAGGCAGGTGATGTATTTGCGCATATGGAAATTTTTTATCTGGTGAAAGTATAATTCGAAATTGAAATCCGTTTTAAAAAGAGCATACGTTCGCAATTTTTTATCTTGAGAATTTAAATCTTGCCCCCATTTTTGTATTGTAAAGTCTGGTGCATTGACTCGGGACCCCGGTACCCCGGACTCCCAGTCAAAATCCGCAAAAAGTCGAGTCCCGAATCTAGTTTTCATTACCCGAATACTTTGTTCGATAAATAAACAAATTGTAAATCATTGTTTTTTTCTGCCTTTTTCACTGACAATCTTCGTTCTTACGTTTAGCGCGCCTCGGTTTGTCATGTTGCCGTTTCCAACACGAGTTTATTTTAATTGATTGGTTAATTTCTTTCCTCCACGCATACGTACATGCAATATGCTTTATCTTTTTTTTTCTCTCAGGAATAGGCATCATGTCGAATAGTGCAATTCTTATACTGTACCTGAATAAAAGCAAGTTAAAATATGTTTCTGTGTTTCATTTCAATAAGGGTTTATTTGCCCCGGGTGCACGGGTTCCAGGTATTAAACACAGTTTATTTGCGGGTCGCGGGACCCGACTTTTCCCCTAAGTCAATGCACAATTGTAGACCCCCATTGTATTGTGTTCTTCAGTATGATATTCTTTATTGCCTGCTCATATGCGTTTTTCCGATGTATATTTAGTACACATGTTGCCTTTTCTTTCCTAGCATCTACACGCGATGTCAACATATGTTTAGCAAACAATGAGCACACAAGACCCAGTAGCGTTGAGGATGACAGTCCCGAATGGGTACAGTCACTTACCTGTGCGTTGACTCCAAACAGAAAGTATTTGTGTAAGTGCTGCGCCCATCCTGCAAGGTTTAACTATCTAAATTTGCATTTTGTAATTGTTGTATATTAATGATGATGATGATGATGATGATGATGATGATGATGATGATGATGATGATGATGATGATGATGATGATGATGATGATACGCTATATTTGAAGAGGTAACGTAATAAACCAAAGTTTATACTCTTCAGGACCTTCTATCATGAAACCGCGCTTAAATGTACTAAAAGTTCAACATTAAATACAGTGTGAACAAGTACACAATATACAATCTGTGTATAGTAGCCTCCAACACGGACACCGATTAAAGTGTATAAACCTACATTAAAAACGACTCAACATAAAGCATTATCGTCTGTGAAAAGAGTAGAAAGAATCGTTTTTTTGGCGTTTCTCTGATTTATTTACGTATAGACTTAAGCAGTTTACTACCATATACTCAGTCTGGTAGAGAGTTCCTGTGTTCTGCCTTATTAGCAAATGGAATTTTGAGAGGTTCACTTGCTGCCGAACTCTGTATTTTTTGCTTATGCAAACTTGTTTCGCATATTCGAGAGGGCCTCGGCATTTCAACCTTTGTACACCATCGGGTCTGCCTAGAATAAAAAACGGTCATTGAAGGGCATACTTGTCTCATCCCCCGTCCCGTATTTTATTACAATAAACTAAGCGAGGTCAAATAAAACCATAATAAAACACTTTACGTGCTGTCATCGACAGGAAGCATTTAGCCCCCCCCCCCCAAAAAAAGAACAATGTTACCAGAAATGGGTTTGTACACTGTTAACAATGTTCTTCCCACGATAGTGACTGGGTCAACTTAAACTGCACGTATCTTTTCACATTGTACGTTTTCTGAGATATTATCATTTTAAGCCCTCAATTAAATGAATCATCATCATCATCATCATCATCATCATCATCATCATCATCATCATCATCATCGACCTCCCCATGATTTTTTTTGCTCAGCTCGGTTTTCGTTTAATGTGTGACGCTGACAATGCGCGCGTTTGATTAATCATAATATCAAGCCATTTAGCTGAGGACATTATGCTTCTGTTGGTTACACCTTAATGCCTGATTTAGCTTCGTACGATAATTACTGATAATTGTTTGTGAGTGATTGCCCATTGATTCAATTTGGCTTTTGAGTATAGCCTTCAAAGGGTCAAGTCTTCAATATTACAGGTAACTCAGTATTATGCAATAACAAACGCTAAGTCTTCCGATTCGTAAAATCTAATTGCATTGTGCAAACTACACAGCTGAATAGGAAATACTTTTCTGCTTCAAGAAAGAAATTCGTCTTTCAAAGAGAATTATTATATTTGCTAATGTTAAGTTCTAATTTCTTGTAATGTTAGTTTTAAAATGTAAATCTTACATTTTGACTGCTTTTGGACATATATATATATATATATATATATATATATATATATATATATATATATATATATATATGCTTTTACATTAAATAGCTTAAACACTATGCGGCACATCATGTGTTTGTTGCTCTGATATTTAAGAGTTACAGGATGGCACTAAAGATAAAACATAATTCTTAAATATTTGGTATTACAAACGTAGAAATACTTTGGTTTCACTGTTACAGTAGAGTTTTTTCACATTTTGTTGTCCAGATATAATCGCGAAAGAGGAACACCAGAAATATGGTCCACTGAAACTAGACCTGGAAGAACTGTCTGAGAATGTGACTACACCAGTAGTACAAACATTAAAAGAGGGCCAGGACGATCAGGTACTTGCAAATGAAAGAGCACATTCATTTGGTTCATCAAAGTCAATGTTGACTGTGTCCTTACATAACAGTGACGCATGGGGTGGGTCAGCGCGCGATTGTTCGTTCACTACAAAGTATAACATGTACAGATATACAGAGACGTTATAATGTGCTTGCCAGCTAGGATATCCTTGGCCGTTGATCATGCATTATGGAATCGTCGTGAAATAGGAGATATGCATATTAAGCTCCCTCCCACAACTGGAGACCTAATTGCCTCGTCTCGCTTTGTGAGATGTGGTGAGATGCGGGTCGGTACCTGTGAGGGACAAGCGCGGGATTACTAATATTTTGGATATACACAATACGTACTAAAGGCGTGTGGAAATTTTTCTTATATATGGCTCGGGAAGTACTAAAAGAATACCAGTCTAGCATTTGTGAACTCAGATTTTAAATAGAAAGAAAGAAAGAAAGAAAGAAAGAAAGAAAGAAAGAAAATGCTTATTTTATGAGAAATGAGCATATGGCCACAGTGATGCGACCCGTACGTCCCCCATGATCGCCAGGCGTCAAACCCGTGCTTTGTGGCGGGAAATTAAAATGCATACTGTGTATTGCAACTAATTGTCGCTCAAAAATAAAAGTTTAAAATATACACGTGTGTACATAAAGTGAGCCTGTCAATATGGGTCTGTACAGCTCTACAAATGCTTACATACTTGGACATTCGATGTGTGGCAATTATATTTTTATAAGTTTATCCCAAATTCAAATTCTTTCCACCAGGTGGTATTCCCTAATCAGAATGATCGTTTTCTGTTTTCAGGGATTTAAAGTAGATATGGAATGCTTGCTTGAGACAATAACGGTAAGTATATTACGTTTATGTGATGAGATCAAAGTTTTGAAAAAAAATGATTGGCAAAAAAGGAAATAATCATGTGGTCCATGTTATGATCATCATCGTCGTCGTCGTCATCATCATTGTCATCACATACCGCCTGGAATTGAATACCACATGCATAAACCATGTACATAAGCTATTTGATTGGAGAATGTTCTCAACACTATACCCATCACAACACACACACACACAAACACACACCACGCCCCCACACCAACCCCCGTAAAAAGGCGAGAGTTACCAATTGAGCTGATAATCGAACCTGGTTCACAGTAGTGAAAAGCGAGCATGGTTCCGCTCTGCTAACCATGCACCAATCAAGTAGGCCTAAATAAGTCTCATTGTTTCCGGTTCACGGCAAACCAAACAGTTCCGTGCTTCAAAAACTATGACTTTGCAAAATAGGGCCTAGTAGAGATTTTAGTGAGGGTATTTTATTAATTTTGTTTATATTATTGTCCATATTATACCAAATGTAGTATATATAACATAATGCAAAGGACTGCGCGTCATCTTTACAGGGAGTCTAAACAGGTGTGTTGATAGAGTGAACTGAACTAGACCATATAAAATTCTAAAGATACACAGAATGTTGAATGCGACGCTTCGCGGATCGTATCGCGGAGATCAGCAAGTAGCGCTGTCCCCAGTGGCCGCGCAACCGCGCGGGGTTCATTATTACCACTAATATAAAAACCCGCCGGTACTTTCGGACCTGTATCCACTATTGGGGCAACCTTCTCCCCGAAGCTCCATCTTTCCCTCAGCAGAAGCGCTTGGCAAGTCCGACCAGTGCTACTACTTAATTTATCCTGGGGGCGACTTCAGTGACTGATACAATATTCCCATTCTCGGGCCCACCGACGCCAGCAACTGGTAATTTCAAGTGGTTGCATTTACATTTTTTGGTAATGCTCACACTGGAAAAATCCCATTACATATTTTACATTAAATTCGTTCGAAAAATTTACCTTCCATTAACACTAATCACACAAATCTTCACAATATCAAATTGGGACTAAGCCACAAGCTTGGCTGCCATTTTGAAAATTGTGGATTCCGCATCCAATGGTTTGTAAATGAGGTATTACTATTCGGACGACGGGGGGGGGGGGGTAATATATGAATCCAAAGTATATACTTTGCAAATATTTCAGAGCATCAATAATGATATGATACATGCTGTGGCTGGGATTCACTTTGATATCCAAATCAACTGTATTTTTGTGGTAATGTCTCACAATGCATTGCGCCCATGTTGAAAAATGGTGCACAATTTGCGGGATCGAGGTATCGTGTCGCAATTGGATTGTAACTGACGTTGATAACTGCTTCAGACACAACTGATGGGGCAGTTAAGATAGTAAGTAAT